>PVIW01000793.1:0-394843 GCA_004026585.1 Noctilio leporinus
ATTGTCAGGCAAAAGGTGGCTTTCAGTTCAGGATGTGTTTCATGGGCCTTCTTGAAACGTAAGCCCATTGGCCTAATGAATCTTTCATATTTAGGTGGTTTTCGAGTGAAGCCATCTCCAGCAAAGCAGACTTTAGTTACCATCCTCTTCCATGCTTTCTTCTTTCTCTTTCCAGTTCGAATAACTTTTAATACCTCTGTTTCTCCCTGGGCACGAACTTTGGGCAGAGGGACTTCCCATTTTCCCACTTTCTCTTTTTGTTTTTGTTTAATCATGTTAGAAAATACTTTAGCTCGGGACTGTCCCTCTCTGTCCAAGAGATATGCAGGTACTGCTCCCTGTGGAGTCTTCTCATCATCCTTTTGTTTGGTGTTTCTCTTTTCATGCATCTTGATAGTCTTCTTCATTTGTATTTTCTCAGCATGACGCTGTTTATGGTAGAGTTTAGTCTTCAGACCAATCATCTTCTTTGCTTTCTTTGAACATTCATGAGCCTCTCGACCTTCCTTCTTTATTTTTTTTCTCATGGTAATCCAAATGATATCCATAGCGCTTATGGTATAACTCAATATACTCGTTTTGTGGCATGGTTACGGCCGCGGGGTCGCTGATGCAGTTCCCCGTGCCTGAAGAACCTTTCAACTTTCGGATCTCAGAGACCCACGAATCCCCATTTTTTAATTACATTGCTTGTTTCCCTAGTGTTGAGTTGTATGAGTTCTTCATATTTTTTAGATCAAATCCTTGTCTGAGGTATTATTGGCAATTATGTTTTCCCATATGGTCAGATTTCTTTTCATTTTGATGATGGTTTCTTTAGCCATGCAGAAACTTTTAAATTTTCTGTGGTCCCACTTGTTTAATTATTTTATTTTATTTTTTAAAGATTTTATTTCTTTATTTTTAGAGAGAGGGGAAGGGAGGGAGAAAGAGGGAGAGAAGCATCAATGTATGGTTGCCTTTCACCTGCCTCCAGCTACAGATCTGGCTGGAGACCTGGCTTGCAATCTGATTATGTACCCTGACTGGGATTTGAACCAGTGACCTTTGGGTTTTCAGGCCAGCACCATTCCACTGAGCCACCCACCAGGGCTTGCTTATTTGTTCTCTATTTCCCTTGCCCTGGGAGATATATCAGCAAAAATATTGCTATGTGAGAAATTTTACTGCCTGTGTTTTCCACTAAGATTTTTATGGTATTACATCTATATTTAAGTCTTATATCCATCTAGAGTTTATTTTGATATATGGTCTGAGTTGGTGGTCTAGTTTCATATTTTTACACGTAATCAGTCCAGTATTCCCAATAACATTTATTGAAGAGACTGATTTTACTCCATTGTATGCTCATACCCTCTTTGTCAAATATTGATTGACCATGGACATTGGTTTATTTCTGACCTTTCTATTATGTTCCATTGATTGATGTGTCTGTCTTATTTTACTACCAGACTATTTTGATTAGAGTGGCCTTATAGTATAGTTTTATATCAGGTACTGTGATCCATCCAACTTTGTTCTTCTTTCTCAAGCTTGCTAAGGTTATTTGGAGGCTTTTTTGGTTCTAGATATGTACATTTTTGTAGTATTTGTTCTAGGCCTGTGAACTATGTCATTGGTATTTTAATAGGAATTGTGATGAATCTATAGATGGCTTTGGATAGTATGGACATTTAATGATGTTAATTCTTACAGTCCATGAACAGGGTATATGCTTCCATTTTTTATCTTCTTCAGTTTCTTTCTTCAGTGTTATAAAGTTTTTTCCTTTTTGGTTAAATTTATTCCTATGTATTTTATTATTACTTTTTGTTGCTATGGTAAATGGGATTAAAAAAAATAACATGCTATTAAATAATGATTGGGTTAACAATGAGATAAAGGAAGAAATAAAAAAGTACTTGGAAACAAATGAACACAAAAACCCAAAACCAATGGGACTCAGCAAAAGCAGTCCTGAGAGGGAAGTTCATAGCAAAGCAGGCCTACCTAAAAAAGATACAATAATCTCAAATAAACAACCTAGCCTTAAATCTAAAAGAACTAGAGAAACAACAACAAATAAAGCCCAGAGCAAGTAGAAGGAAGGAAATAATCAAGGTAGGAACAGAATTAAATTACATAGTAACTAAAAAAACCAATTCAAAAAGTTAATGAATCCAGGAGCTGGTTCTTTGAAAAAATAAACAAAGTTGACAAAGCTTTAATCAGACTCATTGAGAAAAAAAGAAAGAGGGAGGATTCAAATAAAAAAAGAATCAGAAATAAAAGAGAAATAAAAAAAATACCACAAATATACAAAGGGTTGTAAGAAATTACTATGAAAAACTATATACCAAGAAATTGGACAACCTAGGTGAAATGGATAAATTTCTAGGAACATACAATCTTTCAAAACTGAATCAAGACAAAGCAAAAAACCTGAATAGACCAATAACAACTAGCAAAATTGGAGCAGTAATCAAAGAACTCCTGGTACACTAAAGCTGTGGACCAAATAGCTTCACAGGCAAATTTTATCAAACATTTGAGGATGAACTAACTCTTGTCCTTGTCAGAGTAGGCCAAAAAATCCAAGAAGAGGGAAGACTCCTAAACTCTTTCAATGAGGTCAGTACTATCCTAATCCCCAAACCAAGTCAAGATACAACAAAGAAAGAAACTACAAGCCACCATTTCTGATGAACATAGATGCTAAAATCAACAAAATGTTGGCAAACTGGATCCAGCAATACATTAAAAAGATCACAACCCCTGATCAAGTGGGATTCATCCCAGGGATACAAAGATGGCACAACATTCACACATGAATGCAAGTAAATACAACACATAAACAAAATGAAAGACAAAAACAATCTGATCATAACAATAGATGGTGATAAAGTACAGTACCCATTTATGATAAAAATGCTCAGCAAAGTGGGAATACAGGGAGCATACCTCAGCATAATGAAGTCCTTATATGAGAAACCTGCAGCCTATCATACTCAATGGGCAAAATCTAAAAGCTCTCCCTAAGATCAGGAACAAGACAAGGGTGTCCACTTTCTCCATTTCTATTCAACATAATTTTGGAAGTTCTAGCCATAGTGATCACACAAGAAAAGGAAATAAAATGCATCCAAATAAGAAGTAAAACTCATTATTTGCAGATGACAAGATAGTGTACATAGAAAACCTGATAGATTCCACAAAAAAACTACTCAACCTAAAAAGTTAATTTAGAAAACTAGCTGGATACAAAGTCAATAAATCAAAGACATTTTTATATATCATCAATGAAATATCAGAGATAGAAATCTTTAAAAATCCCGTTTACTATAGCAACAAGAAAAATAAAGTACCTAGAAATAAACTTAATCAAGGAGTTCAGTTTTTAAAAAGTAGATGTGTTACTGGAGCTATTCCTCAGAGATAAGCATTTTATTCATGATTTGCTTAAATGATGAAGTAAGCACCTAAGATGATTGATGAGGACCTTATACTAATTTAATAGCTTTTCTCATGGGATTTCAAGATACCTGATAAATGACTTTGATTTAGTATTGTTGTACTTCATGATTCAAGAGAGTATTTATGCTTATCTTTGCCACTCTCTGTATGGTGAAGAAAGGAAAGTCTAATGTGGTTTTTTCTCATTTCCCCTGGTGGCATCTTATTTCTAGGGTGATTCTCCTGCCCTTCCCTCTGTGCCTGGGTAAAGGCATATATATAATGGATAATTACCAAAATTGTCAACATTCACTGAACAGCTCTGCTACTCTAGGCTCAGATAATACAAAGAGATAGGAAACAACTCTTGCTCCCACAAGAGGTTAAAATTTAGCCAGGAAGAGAAGATTTGTAATAAGAAAGGAAATCTGAGGAATCATATCAATGGTTGCAAATGAAAAAGTTAAAGGAGATCAAAGATTTTGGTTTGGGATAGATTCCGTTGAGGAGAGGCGTTACGTGGGTTTGAAGAAATTCCTCTCTAGGAATTTAGCTGAATGGAGAGAGGAAAGGAGTGGAGAGAGGAAAGGAGGAGAGCAGAGGGAGAGGAGAGGGGAGAGAAGGTTGAGTTGTTCATAACAGTGGGGGCAGGTGAGCACATGGCGCTCACAGAGGTTGCTAATTAGACCAGGTTGAGGGGAATGCTGTAATTGTGTAAAAACTGTGTAACTGGATTTTGAAAAGGTTTTGAGGGCTTTTATAACAGAGGAGTTGTAATGATGGGCAAATGGTTTGAACTTTATCTGTTACAATATTAAATCCGTGATCTATTTTGTAAACTCATCAGTTGTCCTCCAAATATTTGTAAAGGTCCTCTTATTTTTATAACTAAGAGGCTTTATTTAATTCTCTATTTGAAGTTCTACCCTCACTGTATCAAAATTACTTATCCCCCCTCGAATGAATAATTCATGGGAGCAAATGGGAGCCCTCATCCATTTGCTCTAGAGCAAATGTTAAATTCCCAGCACTGGTAGGGGACCACCCTGTGGTACCGTGAACTCAATTCTGAGTTCCAATTACTTCATTTCATAGAATTTCATTTTGATTCTCAATGAACTTTTGTACTTTAAATAGTTGTGACATTTTTAAGATGACAGAAGACCATGACATTCGTTAGTTTAAAAAGTTTCATGGCAGGGAGGGGCAGGGAGAGCAAAGGAGGAAAAAATGAAACAATTGTAATACAACAATAATAAAAAAATTAAATAAAAAAAGATTTCAGGTGCTTTCAAATAGATGTAGGATTTCCAAAATTTAACATTTTGTAATTATTTTGGATCAACACATCAATGAAGACATTCGACAAAATTTTTAAAGAATGATACAGTTCTGTCTCCATAGCGGCCCTTCCTTTTATGTGATTAGACAGTCTGTGCTAATCACATAAAAGGTTCATTAAATTTGCTTTTCCTAATTTTTCAACATAACCTTAGCTTAGGAAAATGCAGGTTTAATTTCTTTAGTGACAGTGTATGGTAAATCGCCATTTTATTTGGATTACCTTCTGACTGACGATTCTTGAACTAAATCTAGGAACACTAGATTTTAGTAATTTTTTTTTTATCAGGAACTAATTTTCTTTTCAATCAGCTTCCCATTGTGGCAGCAGTTGACTTCCCTTTCTTTCATTGATGACACTAGTTTTATTTACACATTACCAAAAGCATAGGAGGTAGTTCTTTCCTAATATTCATTATCCCCCATCTCCATCCTCCGTGAGAGAAACCTGGGCAGCAGCAGGCTTGCTTTAAAAGACCCTTTGCCAGGCTTCTTTGCTTTTTGTGGTCATGGGCCACGTTTTGGCAAATGAGATGTGTCAGAAGGGATTTCTAGGAAGGCTCTTTGAAAAGGAGAGGGCACACTTCTGTCCTTTGTCTCCAGTTCTTTTTGCTGACTGTCATATGAATATAATGGCAGGAGCTTCAGCAGCAACCTTGGCTCATGAGGTGACCTTGAGGAGGGAAGTCAAGTGGGACAAAGAAAAAAAACAGGAGTTTTATGACTTCATGGAACCTTCAAGCCATCTCTGAACTGCTTATTTCTTGCTTGCTTTCACCCAAGAGAAGACACAAAACAGCTGGGGCACATTTTCATAACCATCCACAGTAAGTTTATAATTACACTTGTAATCAGGAATTGTATGCTTGTGTTTTGAAAGGACAAGATTGTAAATTTTTCTCGCCGACCGCATATATTATGATGACCAAAAAAAATAGGTCTGAAGGTGAGACCCTCTTTTCCTGGAAGGAGAGACTGCATGGGATACCCGATAAAACCTCAAACTGGGAGCATAATGCCTTGAAATGTTTGCTTCGGCTCTGTCCCTGAGCTACGATTCAGTCACATCGTTATTTAATAGCACAGAGCCATAAAATGAATCATCATCTCTTTCCCAGTCACCTGATACAGCCACTTGGCAAGTGTGCTCTGTGTAGGCACTTTGCTTGTCCTGGGGCATTCTCTAGCATTGTATCTGTACCTTAATGGTATGCTCATTGCCTTCTATGATATATGGAAGATCTAAATATGATACAGTTATAAATAAGTCTATCCATGATTATGTATGTTGATCAATTAATATATGCAGTGCTGGTGAATTTATTTACAGCTCAGAAGAATATGTTTCATTTGTTACGGCAAAATTATCCTATAGGTGAAAGGAACAGACATCATTTCTTTTGATAGATGATAGGGTTTCTATGCATTGTGTATAGTTACAGGTTGCATTCTAGGAAGATTACATAAAACCATTTGTAGTTAGCAGTTGGGGAGCTTTTTTCTTCTCTGTAAATACTGCAAACAGGAGTATTTTTTTATGAGAGTTACAAATTACATATATTTGCTTGAAATAAGACCCATCAGACTAGTTCTCTCTCTTTGCTTTTTGTTCACTGGGCTGTAGTGGTCCTTTGAAAATACATAATCTTTAACCTATTTCTACTTGTTTCCCTGAGAAGAGTAATAGCTCTCTTAATATTGTGAATTCTTAAGGAACTAAGATTTACAAGATTATTTCTTTGTGGGACATCTCTTAAAATACTATTTTGACCTCAAATTTCCTTCTTAATTTTATCCAAGGCTGAAGTAAGTTTGTGGAGGCTTATAAATTTGTTCTACTGCAAGAAAGATGTACTATTCTCTTTATATTTCAAATTTGTAAATTTTCTGCTCCCTGGGATCTCAGTTTAAAGAACAGAATTCAGAAGATTCCTTTGGAAATCTAAGACAAAGAAGCAAGGCACAGACAAGAAGCATCAGAAATGGTGGCTGCCACAGGAGGATAGTGTGGACCAAAAATGAAAATCAGCTCTGCCTCATGAATTTCTTTTCAGTCACTTGCATAAGCAGCAGTACCATTGGCAATGGCACAGCAGGTTCTTTTTGTTACTATTAAGGCCAAAAATATTACTTTAAATTACTACAAATGTTTCTTAAGAGATGGGCTGTCTGTTCTCGTATGCTTGTTTACATTTACAGTTGTTCCAAAGACTCTGAATTACACAGTCCGCTGCACCTCATTATGCTCGGTCTCTGCTGGCCTGTCTGCTTCAGATTGTCCCAAGTTATGAGCCAAGGTAGCCAGAAGCCAGTGTGCAAGAATCTCCTATCTCTAGGCACATGTTTTATATGTGCATATTTTATTCTCTTCCTTATAGCTAAACAGAAAGGTACTTGGAGCCCAGAGCATATAGCCTGCATAATTTAAAAGAGAAAGCAAGCCAAAACTGATTAAAATTCCATACTGAAAAATACAGTCTATTGGGTTTGTTACTCATGAAAAATCACAAAAACAGTTGATTGGTAGGCTTTCATTTTGTTCATTTTATTTTCTTTATGAAGGGCCTTTGTGATTTTATTTTACTGTTATTTTTGGTAGAGTCAGTTCCTACTTAAATTGCTGGTATGCATGAAAGAATGGTAAATGCACTCACCTAGGCTTTCTCTTTGTTTTTTAAAACTTCAAAGAGATTTTCAGCTTTGGATGAGTGGGATATATTTTGACTCATTGTTTCATGCAACACAACATGTACTGTAGATGAGTTGTGTGTGGTTTCAGTCTCCTTGACAGGTACTGTGAGATTTATAAAGATAGAGATGGCATTATTCTTTTTCTTGGGTTGCTTCCATTCTCTGGAGGAAGGGAGATGTGCACAAACTGACATGTAACAGAATAGGTTATTATCATTTTGATGCAGACATACTTTCAAAAACTGCATTTAAGCTGTTTTGTAATAACAGTGGCAATTCTTCCATAGTGGTAACTATGATCAAGGTGCCATCCTAAGTACTTCTTACATATTAATTCATTTAATTTTCACAATATGGTGAAGAAGCACTATTATTATTGCTACTCTACAGTTGACAAAATGTTAAGCACCATGCCCGTTAATCAAATCAGGCCTGTACTTTTATCAACTACATAATTCTACCTCTTGGTTAAAAGATAAATTACTGTAACCAAGAACATAGTTGTAAATATGTGGTTCTTTCAACAGTGACCTTAAAATTCAGTGCTAAGAAAATCAAAACAAGCATTTAAGCAGAAGCATTTTAATACAAATGTGAAGGGAGAACTCCACTTTCAAATTTAACTTTTGAGAGGGTAACGGGTTGCCGCAGTATCATTTGTGAGTCACATAACGGTAAATTATGTGACCAATATGAAAAAATTATGAAGCCTTTACTAAAACAGAATGTAATTCAATGATGTGATACTATGGAGGAATTTTGAGTGCTCTTTTGAGTTCATTTTAATGAGATTTGGGTTCTCCAAGAACGGAGCTCCGGAGTGTAGCCAGGAATGACTGTTGGCGCAGCTCAGCTTGCTTAGGCCTGGGGACCGCCCTGCTGCAGGGTGCTGCGCTCTGGCATGAGAAGGAAGAAACTAACTGTGGCTTCTGAAGGTGGTTCTGAAGGAAATGCCTATCTATTTCTAGTTTAAATTTTTTATTGTATTATTTTCATTGCCATATAGCCTCTTACACCCCTTCTCCCAGCAATCACCACACTGTTGTCCATGTCCATGAGTCATTTTTCTTTTTTCTTCAATTCCTCTACCCCTTAACCTCTCCTAACCTTAGCTGTCATCTGCTCTCAGTGATTCTGTCTCTGTTTTACTTGTTAGTTCAGCTAGTTTATTAGATTCCACATGCAAGGGAAATCATATGGCATGTGCCTTTCTCTGACTGGCCTGTTTCACTCAGCCTAAGGTTTTCTAGGTTGAGTAATATTCCAATGTGCAAATCCTCATAGTTGTTTTATCCTCTCATCTACTGAAGGACACTTGGGTTGTTTCCATATCTTGGTGATTGTAAATAATACTGCAATGAACACAGGGGTGCTTATGTTCTTTTGAATTAGTGTTTTGAGTTCCTTTGCCTATATTCCCAGAAGGGGGATCCCTGGGTCAAAGGGCAGATCCATTTTTAATTTTTCAGATATCTTCATACTGCTTTCCATAGTGGCAGCACCAGTCTGGATTTCCATTAGATGTACAAAAGGGTTCCCCTTTCCCCACATCCTTGCCAGCACTTATTTGTTGATTTACTGATGATGACCATTCTGACAGGTGTAAGGTGATATCTCATTGCAGTTTTAATTTGCAGTTTTCTGATTAGTGATGTTGAGCATTTTTTCATATGTCTATTGGCCATGTGTATGTCCTCTTTGGAGGAAATGCCTGTTTTTTCGATATCATCTTGCCTGGGGGAAAGAAGATGGATTACATTTGAAGGCGCCTTCAAGCCATAGGTTACTGTAGAGGATTAAACTAAATGAAAGGTGTGAATGTTATGTGGATATAGATTTTCACTTATCATTATCAAGGACTCTAACAGACATGACTGTGCTTGGATTAAATTGTGGATACAGGCTAGTTGTTCTGCTTTAAGGTTGAAACAGTTAATTGATAGTCTCCCCTCATTTACTTTTAAGCAGTGGCTGGGTAACTACAGTCATAATTGATTTAGATTTTTCTTACCAGAGAGCTTTATGCGCTTTTGTATAGGTTACATAATTTTGGGTTTATCTGATACTAGTGAGTGATATAAAATGAGTGTGGGGAAAGGACATTATTGAAATGGTGGAGAGCAGTGGTTGTTCAGAGAATGGTTACTATGGTTGTAAGTATGAATATTTGATTAATTGCTCTTTATTAATATGGTATAGAATTTGAAGCCAATGGAAGATCTATTTTCTAATTTCTACAACTTTTTTCATTTCTACAACTATTATACTACCTTAGACAGAGTGGTTTAGATCAAATGGCAATATTTCTCATTTTTAAACTGTGACATTAATCTGTACTGGATGAGTGGGGACAGCCCTGCATGAGGATTGTCCTTCTAGACAATTGAGAAACCTTGGTTGATAAATAAATCATCTTAGATTTGGGTATTAAACTTGTTTCTGAAAAAGAAGGAGTTGTAAAAAGGCTGAACTTAACAACAATTTGGACTCCCACCATCACATTTTTAGAGAGTTAATTGTGCTTCTGAGCCTCAGCATTAGCTTCAACTTGGTGCCATTTAGGATAGTGATGCCTTTAATGGACTTGCCCATCGAGAGATTTGGACTTATCAATTGAAATTTACCAACTGGGCAAAGGTGCTAATTCTTCCTCTTCTAGTAAGGTTACCAATACATATTTATCAAGTGCCTATTGTTTTTCTAGAACTGTACAGTCATATACCACATAACATTTCAGTCAATGATGGATGAAGGTGGTCTTGTAAGATTATAATGGAGCTGAAAAATTTCCATTACAGTTACAGTACAGTGAGTTACTCATATGTTTGTAGTGATGCTGATGTAAACAAACCTGTGCTTCCGGTCATATAAAAGTAGAGCAATATAATTATGTACAGTGCATAATACTTGAACATGATAATAAATGACTATTACTGGTTTATGTATTTATTATAATTTATATCATTATTTGAGAGTGTACTTCTTTTACTTGTATGAAAAAAAAGGTTGCTATAAAATACTATGTTGTGTGCCCTGGCTGGTGGCACAGTGGATAAGGTGCCAGCCTACAAACCCAAGCGTTGCTGGTTCGATCCCCAGCCAGGGCAACATAACCAGGTTGCAATCCAGGGCTCGAACCAGGTCTGTGGCTGGATGCAGGTGAAGGGCAACCATACATTGATGTTTCTCTCCATCTCTGCCTCTCTAAAAAATAATAAATAAAATCTTTAAAAAGCTAATAAAAAAAATACTAGGTTGTGTTACGGTGACAGCAGCCTTATCTAGTTTGATTTATTGTGTCTTGATTGCATCATTTTCTTTTGTGTTTGATTTAATCTTGTGTTGTTTTACATTTAGTGTAGCTTAAGTGTGCAGTATTCATAGAGTCTACAGTAGTGGACAGTAATGTCTTAGGCTTCATGTTCACTCACCTTTCTCTCACTGGCTCACACAGAACAACTTCCAGCCCTGCAAGCTCTATGCACGGTGAGTGCGCTATACAGATGTACCATGTTTTATCTTTTTTAAAAAATATTTTATTTCATTATTTTTTAGAAAGAGGGGAAGGGAGAGAGGCAGAGAGGGAGAGAGACATCAATGTATGGTTGCTTTTCACCTGCCTCCAGCCACAGACCTGACTGGAGACCTGGTTTGCAACCTTGTTATGTACCCTGGCTGGGGAATCGAACCTGCGACCTTCAGGTTCGCAGGCCGGCACCTTATCCACTGAGCCACCAGCTAGGGCCTTATCTTTTATGTAGTATTTTTATCGTACCTTTGGTAGATATGTTTAACAACACAAATACCATTGCGTTACAGTGGCCAATAGTATTAATATTCATTACTACATGCTGTATAGGTTTGTAGCCTAGGAGCAATAGGCTATACCATCTAGGTTTGTGTAGTGCACTCTATGATGCTTGTGCAACAGTGAAATCACCTAACACTTCATTACTCAGAACCGTATCCCCATCAGTAAGTCATGTTTGACTGTAACAAGTTCTTGGACCCCATTCCATGCATGTATCATCTCAGATCTGTGCACTTGTCTCGCTCACTGACCAGAGCCAGCTTCTGCTTTTCCCAAAGCTGTGGCTGCCCTACCTCAGCAGCAGTCCCTCATTTTGCTTGGAGGGAGGAACCCAACAGCATCTTCCTGATCATGTCTCTTTCCTGAAGCCTTAAGGTTTCCCTGTTGCTGTTACAACAGTGGGACCCGTTCAGCACTCACATCTGTGCAACCTGCAAGTTGTGGGGAGTAACTATCTCAGGTGGTTCAACTTGACCAATGAGAACAGGGAGTTGGTAGATAAATGCTTCTTTCCCACCACATCTGGACCGGCTGTTTGGAGGTCCAATAGCTTTATACTGCCTTTCTGAAGACATTCAGCAAGCCTGAGCATTCACATTATACGGAAGCTGTGGCCAGCTCGGTGACGCCCTCTCGTTTGCTGCCTCTCCTTTCCTTTCTTGCTCCTTCTTCCCTGGAACTGCTTTCTCAACGAAGTGCTAACACATAGTTTTTGCTCCAAAATCTGTTTTTTGGGTACTTGGGGGCATTCTTTTCCGGGAGAGATAGCCGTTTGGGGGGATTGCAGGTAAATTGCAGTGATGTAATATGATGAGTGCCAGTGTTACATACAGGAGCTGGTGGTACGAGTGAGGAACAGTTCACTCTGGGCTGTGGAAGACCAGTCAGAGAAGAATACCCAGAAGGAGGTGCTTTCTGAGTTGTCGCTTGCACAGGGCCTAGGGGCTCACTAGGTGCCAGAGCAGAGAGGGGCTCTCCAAGCAGAGGGAACCCTGGAAGAGGCCTGAGACTTGTAATGGCTGGAGCACATGGCTTCATGGCAGATGGTGGGAGACACAGCTGGAAGGCAGATTGGGCAAGGTCATAAACGATCCTAATGCCCTACTTGAGCAATCAGTTTAGTGGATTCATGTGGGGCAGTAGCCAGATCATACTGAGTAAAGAGGTAAATGAGAGACAACGGGAGATAGTGAATATAAACTTTTCTTCTTAAAAGTATTTTTTATGTCTTAATTGCAGTTGATGTTCGATATTATATTATTTTTAGGTGTACAGCATCATGGGTAGACATTTCTATAATTTTCAGAGTGATTCCCTGGTAAGTCTAGTACCCATCAGACACCATGCATGGTTATTTATAATATTGTTGACTATACTTGACACCCCTGTGATGGTGTGGTAGCTGCCAATTTGTACTTTTAATCTTTCCATCTTTTTTCCCAGCCCCTGAGCTCCTCACCCATCTGTGTCCATGTGTCTGTTTTTGTTCTGCTTGTTCATTTTTGTGTGTGTGTTTTAGATTCCACATATAAGTGATATATGGTATTTATCTTGTTCTGTTTCACTTACTTCACTGAGCATAAGAGCCCTCTTGGTCTGAGTGCAGACTTCTCTTTCAGGAGCCATGGTTGGCAAGAAATGGGAAGGAGCTGGGGGACAACATGAGGTGGGTGAATCAGTCAGAGTCCTAGCAGGGGACTGCTCACACAGAAAGTTCAACTGGATCGAATTTAATACAGAAACTTTCTATGAAGTAGTGGACTGATTTTAAGGGAACAGATCAGGAAGGTGTTAGCACTCATACCCTGAAGGGGCAAGGGAGAGGGGATGGTGTTATGAAAACTCAGTGGCTGGGAAAAGTAGGAAGGAGATAACTACTTCCCTGCATTCTCCTGCCAGTGCATCCAATTGATGAGCATAACCAGAGTCCAGCAAACAAAGGAACTTGAGTAATACAGTCTAGAGAGGTCATCCTCTCTGGGCTACACTTGGGGCAAATAAGGATGGAGAATGGATTTGAGGAGCAAATGAATCACCAACACACAGGGCCAGTGGAGATTTCTTTTTGTCTTTTCAATAATGGAAGAGACATGACTAATTTATAGTCTGAGAGGAGAGCCAGAAGGGAGAGAGGGCATAACAAAAGCAAGGAAGAGGCGGAATAATTAATGGAACTAGTTTGAGGAGAAGATGGGGTTTGAGGAATTATCAGAGAGACTCATTTTGTAAAGTAGGAAGGATGCACTGTTACATGAGACCCAAGGGAAGGAGGGAAGCTGGTAAGCAAGTTTGTACACACACAGTTAGATACACACAGAAGAAGAGAGACAATCTGAGGAAGTTTGTGCCTGGAGAGCATTTATTTTCTGTTGTGGCAGAATGCAAGGTTATAGGTTGAGAGTGAAGAGATAGAGCTTTAGGATATGGCTTGAAAATGTTAGTGTGAATTTTAGAATTGTGAGGACAATGGGAAAGTGAGCTGACAAAAAAGTACAATACAAAAAGCCTGCCAAGAGGGGGTGGGATCCAGCTGAGATAGAGAGTGCTAAGTACTGAAGCAAGTAATAAAAGAAGTACCCATAATACATATAATAAGTAAATTGCTAACATTAGTAGCTGTGAGATAATGAAGACAGAATTTTACTTGTGCTATTTTTGCCTTCTAGCTGTGCCTTACACATGCTGCTGGATCTCAGAAATCTTGAGTCACAATACCATATTTCTTCAATTCTAAATCACCATTTAGTTTAAAATACACTGGAATTTTATTTTTTGAAGGGTGGGAGAACTCTTTATTGTGTTAAATGCACAATCATTTTTCCAACCAACAATAATATAAACGCAACCACTCTATCATCTATCATTCGTCTTTACTATCAGTGTCCATAACCGAGTGTGTGCCTGCCCCTGAAGTATCTAAACAGCCTTCTGATTTGCTTCTATCAGCAGTTCCTGAGGTTGGGGGCCATGATTCTTTTCCAGATCTGGCTAAGGATCCTGCTTTGTTTTGTTTTGTTTTTAAAGGATTTTATTCATTATTTTTTTAGAGAGCAAGGCAGGAAGAAAGGAAGAAAGGGAGAAAAACATCAATGTATGGTTGCCTTTCACCTGCCTCCAGCTACAGACCTGGCTGGAGACCTGGCTTGCAACCTGGTTATGTGCCCTGACTGGGGAATTGAACCAACGACTTTTAGGTTCAGAGGTCTTTCCACTGAGCCACCAGCCAGGGCCTGGATCCTGGTTTGTTTCAGCCAGATATAACTTCTGTCTTGACTTCCATGACACTGGTCTCTGCAACTTCTCTCTCTCTCTCTCTCTCTTTTTTTTTTTTTTTTTTAAGATTTTATTTATTATTTTTAGAGAGAGGCAGAGAGGGAGAGGGACATCAATGTATGGTTGCCTTTCACCTGCTTCCAACTACAGACCTGGCTGGAGACCTGGCTTGCAACCTGGTTATGTGCCCTGGCTGGGAATCCAACCAGTGACCTTTGGGTTTGCAGGCAGGCACTTTATCCACTGTGCCACCAGTCAGGGCCCAGTTTTACTCTTTTATTAGTCTACTCTCACTCTTGCATTCTCTCTACATTCTGGCTTTAGTCATAGTCCTCTTTTCTTTGCTGTTTCCCTACATCAGCAGGGTTTGCAGTTGACCTTTGAATCATGCAGGGATTAAGGGATCTGACTCACATGCAGTCTCAGATCTA
The DNA here is from genome assembly GCA_004026585.1 of Noctilio leporinus. NCBI lineage: Eukaryota > Metazoa > Chordata > Mammalia > Chiroptera > Noctilionidae > Noctilio > Noctilio leporinus. The sequence continues at coordinate 14,980 of PVIW01000793.1, forward strand.
CGTGTAACTTCTGATTACTCGAAAGCTGAACTACAGTCCCCCCTTGGCATCCACAGTGGATTGGTTCCAGGGCTCTCTGTGGATATCAAAATCCATAGATGCTCAAGTCCCTTGTGTAAAATGGCATAGAACAATCCATTCAGTCTACTCTGCCCATCCAGAGATCCCCAACTATTGATAAGAAATACCATTTTCCATCTGTAACTGGTTGAATCTATATATGGGAAAACTGGGGAATACTAAAGGCTGACTCTGTGTGTGTTTTTTTTTTTTTTTTTTTTTTTTACCAATAATTTTACTTTTAAAATTAAAAAATTAATTTGTTGTATTTATCCCATATTCCCCCCCATTGCTCTCTCCTGTCCCACCTTCCCCATTTCCTCTTTTACATTCAAACCCTACATTTATACTAGTTCCTTGACTAGACTGTTCTCCCTTTTTGTCCCTTTCTGCCCCTCCCCCCTCTCCCCTGCACACTATCAGTCTGTTCCTTATTTCCATGCCTCTTGTTCTATTTTGCTGGTTTGTTTTGTTCATTAGGCTCCTGTATTAGGTGAGATCATATGGTATTGTCTTTCACTGCCTGGCTTATTTCTCTTAGCATAATACTCTCCAGTTCCATCCATGCTGTTGCAAAAGGTAGGAGTTCCTTCTTTCTTTCTGCTGTGTAGTATTCCACTGTGTAAATGTACCAAAGTTTTTTGATTCATTCACCCACTGATGGGCACTTAGGCTGTTTCCAACAGTAGACTATTGTAAATAGCACTGCTATGAAAAAAAGCATGGGCTTTTCTGAATTGGTATTTCAGGATTCTTTGGGTATAATTCTAGCAGTGGAATTGCTGGGTCAAAAGGCAGTTTTGTTTTTAGTTTTTTGAGGAAATTCCGTACTGTTTTCCATAGTGTCTGCACTAGTCTGCATTCCCACCCACAATTCATGAGGTGTCTCTTTTCTCTACATCCTCTCCAGCACTTGCTGTTTGTTGATTTGTTGATGGTGACCATTCTGACAGGTGTGAGGTGGTATCTCATGGTTGTTTTAATTTGCATCTCTCTGATGGCTAGTGATGTTGAACCCAACTATATATTTATTGGAAGAAAATCCAGAAAGAAGTGGACCGGTGCTTTTCCACCCCATGTTGTTTAAGGGTCTATTTTATATACCTAATCAGTTGGTCTTAGAGTGTCACATAGTTAGGGCTGGGCTGTGTTTTGACATGTCTATTTTTTTTTTAATTTGTATTTCCTAATATATGTGATTTTAGTCTTATTTTATAAATATTTCTAAACTATTCTTTTCTGCTAGGTTATGCTCATGATTTTGTCACTTGTAATTAAACACTGTCTATTTGGAGTTACTAAGAAGTGTTTGACAGATAACATCTGAATGACAGCCCTTCAAGATACATGAAGTAGTTCTGGCTTTTACACTCTTGTGGGCTGTTCTTAAGGAACTTGGACTTTTCTGCTCTAATTGTGTTACCTCTTGTAGGAGAGGTGGACTTTTGTACACATTGACTTTTGGTTTCTGTGCCACATCATTGTATTGTATAGGTTTTTAATTTTTTCTTTTTTAGAGGTAAGCAATAAATAAAGCTAAAATTTAACTAAAATACAAATAACTCAACTGAAGTGATAATCAAGTGAATGGATAATTGACCTATTGTTAAGTTTTCACAGGCACAGTCTGGAACAATTACATCATTCTGCACAGTCAGTTCTGCCAGCTTCATTTGGTATGAATTTCAGAAATCTTCAAATCTGCATCTTATTAAGTGAGTGAGGTACAATCTCCCACACATTGTTGCTCTGAAGATCAAATCAGAAAGTGTAAGTGAAACATCTTTGTAAACTACAATGAGCTACAAAGGTTACAGTCTTTTTTCTAGTGCCTCATGGGTATGAGGCTCATGGGTGTTGGATGGTTTTCCTAAGGCACACAAGCTGGGAAAACGGTGGTGCTGGGAGTAGAATCAAATTCATCTTAGTTCTTTTCTTAAACTATGAATAGCCTGTCCACTTAATATTTCTGATCTGAATCATGAGGAGGTTGTGAGAGAGCACTGAGAAAATATTTATATTTCCTATAAAGAAAAGATGCTCATAAGATGGCAGGAAAGAGTAAAGCATATGGCTTGGTAATTTTGAGCCATTGTGCCTTTTATTTTTTACTTTTTGTCTTAATACATATCTAGGTGCAAAGGAGAGTATTACATCTGTGAAGATAAAAATTATATTTTCTTGTCCAGAATTACTAGTGTTTTTAAAAAATATGAATCAAGAGAAAACTGCAGAAAGAAAATTCATCCTCATCTGTATTTTCTATTTTTTCTAGAAAAATTGTGTATTTATTCCTTTCATAATAAAAACTTGATAGGATAAATGATAGCTCAATTTTAAAATCAATATGCTTAAAATATGACTGACATCTTAACAGATATTAATTTTGTGTTTACATATTTTCTAAACTTTGCACACTGAACATGTACTGTTGTGTGATCAGAAAACAAAATGTTAAATATTATTTTACAATCAATATATGAGGAAAATAGACAAAGCTAACTATTATGTTTATGGTAGAAAATAAAGATATTTTAGAGCAAGTAGCTTGGGAAGAATTATTTTAAAATTTACTTGGCATTCATTGGTTCTCCAGGACATGGGGTGATGTTTTCGAACTGGGAACAGAGGGAATTAATTACAGGGAAGGATTGGATTGGATGGCAGGCATTATTGCTGGCCAAATTCTGCTTCCGGTGGAGTTCAGAGAGAGATGGGGACACTTCAGCTTTTATCCTGATTTCTGCTTAAAAGGTTTTAAGGTTTATCATTAGCTCCCAGGATCTAAGAAGCAAAAACATGATTTGGATGTCAAAAGGTTCAGAGCCACTTGTCACCTATGCTATTTCTGTAGACACTCAGTGAAGCTCAATTTGAAGTGGCAGCATTGACAATTAGCTTTTGAATTTAAATTGTAATTTTGTCAATCTTTTTTGTCTGAACTCTGCCAGTGGCTTAGCTGGGTTCAGATGCCGATTTTACCCTTTCCTGAGCCAAACTGAACTCAGCGAAGTGTGTTGTCAGCAAAACTCTTGTTCTCTTTCTCCCGTTGGATTATTTCCACTTTCCGTTGTCCACTTTGTAGCAGAATCCTTGCATCTGCCGCTAGTGCAGCACTTAAGCTCTGGATCTTCTTTTCTGTGTTATCTTCTGCCTCCTCATAGGAAGTTCTCTTCTGAAGTGGTGAATGTCTTTCTGCTGTGCTTCAGTTTGGATGTTAAGTAGCACAGAGCATCTTCACAGCAGGCACAAGGGGCCCCTGCCTTGGCCTCTGCTGTCGAGGGCCCGTCTGGTTCTTCTCCGGCTGTCTCTCCTCCTGCCTTGCACTCTGTGGGCCAAGAACATGTGCCCTCCTGGATATCATGCTCCTTTCCCCCACTCCCTTTCACATCGCAGTCTAGGTAACATGGCTTTGACATTACATTCTTTAACGATGCAGGTCTGCCTGGGCCTTCATGGGCCTTTCCCAGGTCCTTCCTCCTGATTGTAGACTGTGTCATTGTGGGAGGAGCACTGACAGACCTTCATTGTGCCCTAGAGCCACCTCTTGTATGTGAGGATGCTGTTGAAGGTGTAAACTATGTCTGGAAAAGGACAGAGCACCTCTTTTTATGCTCTTGCCCTTGTCTGGCCTATGTCAGGGACAGCATGAAGGAGAACCTGCTACACAGCGCTTTACCAGTGTACAGATTTCCTTTTCCTGTTACCAGTTATGAGCAGAGATGGCGTCCAGGCAGAGAATGAGTCATGGCAGGGGACCAGGAAGTGTATAGCAATATTGCTTCAATAGTTCTTACATGTAGAGGTTGAGAAATAAAACTTGGGGAAGCAGATGGAGAATGAATCCAGGAAGGCTTTTTATTTTATGCTCAGATTACGAACTTTATCCTCATGTCAGCTGGATGTTGCTCCAGGGTTGTGGACAAGAATGACATAATTACAGCTGGCTGCAGGGCCACAGATGTGGGCAAGAGCAGAAGAAGCTCACCAGTTGGGCTGTTGGTGGTTGTCATCAGGCAGTGGGAGATGGTGATTAAAACAGGGCGGTGGCCCTGAGGGTGGAGGGAAGACACTTGCCCGCTATGCAGGGCTGTGCTGTGGGTCCATTCAATAGGATAATGTTCATGAAAATTACTTTGGAAAACATCTAAGGGTCTGCAGATGTTGTTAGTGTTATTTTTAAATTTTATTGATTTTAGAGAGAGACATTGATTTGTTGTTCTACTTAATTAATGTATTCATCGATTGCTTCTTGTATGTGTGGTGATCAAGCCTGCAACCTAGTATCAGGATGATGCTCTAACCAACTGAGCTAGTGTGGCCAGTGTGTTAATGTTATTATTAATAGACAAATAATTATCCTATTGTGGATGAAGGTTACATTCCAGCTACTCTCAATTCTAGGGTGAGCAGGTATAAGAATCAGCTGAAATGATGTGGCTAATGGTTCTCATACAAGGTGCGACATTCACTGAAAGCCCCTTTGGGAGAGTAGGAAGTGGCTCTGTCAGACTCTGGGGGCCGTGGGTTGAGTGGAAAAGGCAGTGGTGTTGGGTTAGCTGGGATTAGTTTCAGTCTGGACAGGGACGTGCCCCTGAGGTGGATTTCATCATTCAGGACACAGCTGTTTACATGTCCTCTGTTTTCAGTAGGAGTCCTTTCCTTCCATTTGCTGCGAGTGATACCCCTTCATCTGTAACCTCCCTATTTCTGTTTTACTGGAGGAAGTAATTCTTATCTGTGGCCGTCATGTGGAAAGAAATTGGTGGAGTCTATATTCTTAGGCACATTTTCAACTAATCATTCTGTTTGTAGTTTTTGTTTGCTTTTTGAGATATCTGGTGCTTTAAATTCTGAGTTTCTGCAGCTCAAATCAGCTTTCTTATCATCTACCAGTGTAGTCCTTAGTGTTCAGATTTCCTTGCTTTGATAAGTCAATTAAGCTCCCCTTATGCTTTCCATCATCCAAAAAATTGTTGGCACTTACCTTTATTTATTATCGTTTTTATTTCTACTCTTTTATTTTTGTCATCTCATAGTATTTTTTTTTTTTATCTTCTGCTCCCTTTAGAAGCTCTATTTATTTGCAGGTTTATAGTAAGCAGAGATAAACACATCTAATTAAGCAAGTTTAACTGTTATTAGACAATAAAATAATACTTGTGTGTGTTTAGAGATGTTTTTTATACGAGAGCATACATTTTCCTGTCTCTTCTGTGAGAGTTTTCAAATGAATATTTTTAATATTGATATCATTATGGATTGTCTAGCAGCAGATCTCTTGAGAAAAATCACCTTCATTTCTTCATGGGTAGACTTTTTTTAGAATGCTCCTAGTTTGAAATGTTCTCTGATGGTGCATGACAGTGCAGGAAGTGGCTGATTTCCCTTAATCAAGAACAATGAAAATGTAAGACACAGCCTACTGTACCACGTGCACAGAGTTTTCTTTTAGAGTAAAGGAATCCTGGCGTGCAAGACTTGGTTGAGTTGCTCAGGGTCTTCAGTTTATGCCTCGTGGAGGTGAGATTGGGATTGGGTCTCTTGGTCCCAGTTCATTGGCTGCCCCTTTGCAAACTTGTGTTGAGACTCATAGAAGAAGAATGGCCTCAGCTGGGTCTTTCTAAGAAACCCTGTGCACTTCCATTCCCGCTGAGAGGTAAGCCCCAAGAGAGCAGGGCTTTTTGTTCCCTGTGGTACCCCAGCATCTCTGCGGTGGCATATGGGAGGTGCTCGGTAAGTACATATTCTGATTTACAAATTGAATTGAGTACCTCTAAGACGTTGTTTACAAAGATAGATGTAGAACGCAGGTTTAAAACATGAACTTTGTCAAAATAATTTCTAAAAAGCAGCGGTGTCTACAAATGGAGAGAAAAGGATGGGTCATAAATAGATCAGATACATATTACTTAGCCTCGGTTCCCATGGTAACTTCAGGTTCCTTTTATAAAGGAAAAATCTGAATATAAATATTTCTGCATAGTGCTGCTGTGCTCATGTACTTGATAATGGAGGCTAAGGAAGATTTTATTATACATTGCATATGTGCCTGTATTAAATATTCTTGTGCTTTTGACCTTCCTAAATAGTAGGATGAGTACGCTCACTTATTGAAATTAGAGTTGAAATATCTGTGGCATGCACTGTGGTCTCAAGCTCTCTACTTTCTTCCTGCTCACTGTCTTGCTTTCTCAAATAAGGGTGCCAGCACTTTGCTGAACACTTAAATCTCAGGACCTTTTCCCAGAGGAATTGCAGTCTCATCATATACAAGACTATGCTGTTCTCAACATTTCACATACATATTCAAAGAGAAGGAGCCTGATATGAAGGAAAGAAATGACATTGGCTTCCTTTTGCCCCTTCTCTCTGTGTGTGTTCTTTTAGGCATCAGCAGTTTTCTCTTTATTGAGGCCAGAGGTCTTCTCCCAGTTCTACTGCTTTTGATTCTGTACTAGAATTTGTGGTCATCTAATACTGGGTCTTACATAATGAACTCTGCACAATTCTTAATTGACTGAAGAGGTTAGATAGGTAGGGAGCACCAGGGAGCTGATTTTTTCATTGGTGAGCTGCTGACATGGACAAATCTGAGAGTACAGAAGACCAGGTTGTTCATCCATTTGCTTTTTCATGAGCTCACTTCCTCACTCACCTCTTACCTCATGCTTAGGCTCATGTATTTCACTGCGTAGTTTTAGGCACAATATCATCAGGTGTGATCTTGCTATTGCCTGCACCCTGCTCAACCTTTGTTTACAAAGGAGCTGGTGAGCACTGGAACTGTTTCAGACACTGCCTGTCTTTTGGCACAATTCCAGCTCACTCGACTCCTCTGACTCTGAAATCATAATCCCAGGGGGTCACATCATGCACATTTTACCTTAGTTTTCTAGAAAACATGGCTCCTAAAATGCAAGCTGTGTGGGTGCTAGGGAATTGGTATCTGATAGAGGGCTTAGGGAAAAATTGGCTGTGATGAGTCTATTGAGAACTGGTACGATGTCATACTTTATGGGAGAGTTTAAGGGATTTTCGTTGGTAATTTTCCCCAGATAGTTTTTACTTGCATAATGACTTGTGATAACATTGCTGCATGACACCCTTAATCTTTATAATTCCTTATAAAATTATATGTCATGTGTGTGGTTGTGTACTAGCTACTGCACCAAAATCATAAACTTATTAATTGCAGGGACTATGTGTTATATTTATTTTACATTTCCCCCATTGTACTTAGGCCATAGTACTTGTTTAATAATTAAGTGCCACATAGTAAAGAATGATATATAGTAATGTTAATATATAAAACAATATATTGCTATATGCACAAATTATTGTATGTGATATAAATGTCAATATATAACAACAGTATATATCTATTGTCAATATAATGTCATGATATCTATATATACATATTATTAATTTAATACATGATTCATTTGAAACATTTCTAGTTTATATGTAGTTAAACCTGGAGATGATACCTCAGGTTTTGTGTGAGTACTATGAGACTTTTGTAGTGTAAATGGCCTTTGTGTTTGGGGGGTTTTAGAGAAAACCAAGAATGGGCAGTAGTTCAAATGGTAAAAACAGATTTTATTCAGAAACTATTGTGGTAGGGGAAAAGAGATCTCAGTACAGAACTGGGCTCATTTGCTATATAGCACGGACAAGTGGGGATTTACAGGGCAAGAAGTAGGGTGAAGGTCAGTGGATGGAAAATTACTAAGAGGAAACATCAGGGTTAAGTGGAAATTCTGCTAAACTGATGTAACAGGATCCTTGCTAAAACTGGGTGATGCAAAGAGGAACAAGGAAGCCCAAAAGTCAAGGATTCATTGGGAAGTGAGTTCAGAGGAGCCTGACTCAAGATTGGTTAAGAGGAGAGTTTTTGTCAGGGGGCACTGTGGGCATCCAACATTTATTTGGGTGTATCCTGCCATTTTATGTTTTAGGTGTAAGATAACACAATCTGAGTTTCTGTACCTTCATTCCCATAGTTTGTGCCTATAACTTAACTGGTTAGCATGTGAACATGTGAGCATGTACATGTGGTGTACCATGATTTCTGTTGTGGGATAGTATTCCATAAGTGTTCATTGATGAAGAGTAACTATTCCCTGTTACTCTTTGGGTTGTTGCCTGGTTCCCACATATTTACAGTGTAGAGTTTTCAGGGAATTCCATCATTTTGTTACTTGGGGCAGTGTCTTTATGCCCTAGCTTTCTGTGGGTTGCACATGTGTCTAAATAACTGTCGTCTTTTGAGTCGGGTAGGGCCAACCACTTCCTCTAGTCTATAATTTGGGGAATGTGGCTTGTGAGCAGATAGTCTACAGTTTAGAGTGGTGTGCTCTGAGTCATCTCAATATGTTTGGTGGTAAATTGTCAGGAGCCCTGCAATGCTCCTGGAAAACTGTCGGGAAATATTTGAAACACATTGAAATAGATAGTGAAGATTACTGTGTGTCCTGTTTAGTGTACCTTTCTGAATAGAGTTTCAATAGGGTCCTGCATCTTTCCTTATCTTTGAACTGTTTTACAATGTAGTGAGTTGCAAGAAACTAATAGGAATCCAAATGATTCTTGTCCATAGAAATGAAAAGGCATATAATCCTTTGGAATACTGTTGATTATTCTGCTCTGGACGTTTACCAGTTCTGCATCTCTAAATTAATTCATTTCACTTTCTGGATTGTCTACTTATGTGTGTTCTTTGTAATCCCCTTTGAACTGGTGGTACCTTCTTACTTATTGACTTGCTAATTAATGACTTAAAAAGTCTTTGAAATACATTAATTTTATATTTGTATGAGAATTTTTTTTACTTTTTCTTTTTAATTGCTCCTTACCACGCAGAAAATTCTCATTTTCAAGGGATCATTTTAAGTGCTTGATGTTTACTAGTATCCATGGCTAGAATTTTGGGGTATCATCTGTAGATCTGAAAATTTACATGCTGTAATGTCTCTATTCAGTACCTTGAATGCCACTCAGAATATTTTTGGTACATATAATTTATGTTTAGTGATTTTACTGTTATCACACTGTTTCTTAAAGTTTTGCTATGGATTTTAAGGATTACTTTCAGAAAGAGATTTTTAAAGTTAATATTTGTTAACAGCCCAAATGAAATAGCCTATTATATAATGTAAAATAAAACCTAACTAGCTTGGGCTACATTCTAAATCCCTGACTCCAAGTGCTGCTTTACACATGAAATAGATTTGGATTTAAGCATTTTATAATTATAAATAAACATATTAAAGCTTGCTGCTGAGATCCTAAGAATTTTGTAGCTTAACAATATATGTGACCTTTTAGAATTCAAGGGTAATCTAGAAGAGGCAGAAAGGATAAAGAATTTTAGGGAAATGAATTGGCATATAATATCTATCATTAAGCCAGAAAACATGATACTATACCATTTTTATGTTCCTGTTGCTGTTCTCATCTCGTAACTGGCAATCTGAATATCACAGAGGCAGTGGTGAAGAGATTTCTATTTTATTCAGAGGTTTGCTTCATTTGAAGTTCATGCCAGACTTCTCAGCATCATTATTTTGCAAGGATGATAACCAATTACCTGAATTTTACATATGAGGGCCAGGATCTTCTCAGTGGGATATGGAAACAGGAAAGACATTATAATACAAATACCTGGGAAGAAGAGAAATTATGCAAGTGCACGGATGGTCAAGGCTATTGTACAGTAGCAGGTTGTGATAGGTTGAATAATGTCCCTCTTAACACTGCCTCCAAATATTCAAGTTCTAATTCCTGGGACCTGTGAATATTACTTTATCAAACCGAATATGGCTTTGAAGACATAAATAAGAATCTTGAGGTGGGAGATTATTTGGATGACTCTTAAATGTAATCACAAGGGGAGGAGAAAGAAGGCAGTCTGTTTACAAAAGGCAGAGAGTGGAACATGATGCAGCCGCAAGCCAAAACATGCTGATAGCCACCAGCAGCTGGAAAGAGATGAGGAATAGATTCTCCTCTAGAGCTTTTAGAGGGAGCATGGCCAGGCTCATACCTCAGTGATCCTGACTTTGAATTTCTGGCCTCCAGAATTGTGCAAGAATACATTTCTGTTGTTTTAAGCTGATAAACTTGTGGTAATTTGTTACAGCAGCCATAGAAAAATACCAGTTTTATGACCTGGAAATTGGAAGTTGCTGTAACAAATACCTAAAAGTAAAAGTGGCTTCAGAATTGGTTAATGAATAGAAGCTGGAAGAATTTAAAAACACATGATATAAACAGTCTGTATTGACTAGAATAGACTGTTGGTAGAAATGTGGATGTTAAAGACACTGTCAATGAGGCTCAGGAAAAAGTGAGGCACACAGTAGAAAAAGCCTGTATTGTTATTATTGTCCATTGTATTTTGAAAGCAGGTGACAGAGGTATATAAATGGAGAGAAAGTGTGCCTCAGCATGGATGATGACGAGAGTCTTCCCCATATTTGATTTAGATAAGTAGATTTGAGACTTTTAAGCTGTTGAGATGTAGATGAGGTTTTGGATTTTGACCTGATGTTGAATGGATTGAGACTTAAGGGATGTTGGGATATGATGAATGTATTTTGAATGTGGGAAGAACACTCATCTCTGGGTCCAGAAGGTAGACTGTGGTAGTCTGAATAATGCCCTCCCCTCAAAATGATATGCATGTACTTGTCCCTTAAACCTAATTGTTATCTTTCATGGCAAAGAAAAAAATAAAGACTTTAAAGATGCGACTAAGTTGAGGATCATGAGATGGAGAAATTATTCTTTGTCATCTAAATGAGCCCTAAATGTAAACATGAATGTCCTTATAAGAATGAGGCAGGGAGAAATAAAAGAGAAGGTAGTCTGACCACAAAGGCAGAGAACAGAGTATTTTTTAAATAATTAACTTTTGTTTTATGTTATCCTTTCCCAGTTTGTTATTTTACTATTTATCCTTTACTTTAATTTATGACTTTTGTGTTCAATATTTGTATGTAGCAAAATTTAGTGAACTTTTATTGTTTTCCCCCCTCCCTTCCTTCCCTTCTTCTCTTCCACCTCCCATCTTACCTCTAGAAAGCCTTTCCCATTTGTCTGCATTTATTGATTGTTTTGGTATGTATATTTGCCTTCAATTGACAGTAAAGCATAGTTAAGATCCAAACACTTATCTAAAGATATAATCTCAAATGACCTCTTGCCAACCTTTGTCAAAAGTTTGAGTGGGAACAATAATATTCAGAGATGATTGCCTGAAGGACACAATACATTTTATTTTGTGGGGAGGATATGAGTGCAGCACAAAGATCTTTCCTTCCAACTTGATAATTCCACCTTCTCTAATTTACAGTCCCTTCTCATTCATCTTCTGTATATGCAGAGATTGAAGCAGGGGAAACAGATACCCAGGTGCTTTGTGCCTTATCATATCACCACCAACTAGCTCCTTTCTCTAAATCATATCTCTATCCCTATTGTCTGAAATAAGGATACTACTTTTACCAATAGTCAAATGCTAACTCAGTGCAGCCTAACATGCCTGACATTTTACATGCATTATCTCAACTAATTTCCACTACAACTGTGTAGGAGAGTAAATACTATTATTCTAATTTTACTAATGACAAAAATTGCTTTGAGAAGTAAGTGACTTGCCCATCATCATGTAGGTTGTATATGGAGGAATGGGATGTGAATTCAGATCCAGACCTTCCTGATTTCAGAACCCATTTCTTTCTTTTTTTTTTTTAATTATTATTATTTTTTAGAACCCATTTCTTAACTGGTATTCTTACCATGTGGACGGATGCACACACCCAGATACCTTCTTGCCTCCCTCACCTGGTTTCTCAAATGATGATGTGACTTGACATTTCTGGTCTCTCCTGTCATTGATATAGCAAGGAAGGCGAATAGAATGGGTGAAGCAGAATAGCAACATCCAAGATATTGAACTGACTAAATAGGATGTTGAAATGAAAAATATTTGGGGAGGACTGAGAATTTCTCTCATCCTTCCAGTGCTCCAGCAGCATTTTGTTCTTATTCCTCTGAGTTCAAGCATCTTGTGTGTAATGTTCCCTGAGCAATGGAAGGACACTGTGGAAATCTCAAAGCAGTTGAAGGTCAGAGACAAGTGGGTCAGTCTTCATTTGACAGTTGGTATAAATGTCTATTTTATAGTCTGTGATTAATGGTCACCTGCTGCTGTGCATGTGTATTGAAACTGGTAGTCTTTTACTACCATTTGGATGAGTAACTATTATACCTCTGTTAATTTTTTTTTTTTTTTGCACCTCTGTTAATTATTTAGAGCTCTAAAAGTCTGCCAAAGAAATAGAGGAATGTGGTGTAGCCTTTTTGGGGTGGGTAAGACTAAAGATCAATGGGCACAACTTGAAAGCATTGACTGTCCTGTCCCTTATGGTATCCTCAGTGCCTACTCAGTGCCTGGCATGATGATTTTAGATAAAAATTAAAATAAACTAAAAAAACCCAAAAAACTGCTTGGTGTGGCTCCAATGGGGGAAGGAGGAGAGTCAAGCAGAGAATAAAGTTTGGAATCAGGCTTTCAGGCAGGTTTGGGGGTGATGGAGAAACACAGCTGTCCCTTTAAAATTGGTTCTAAATCCGTGGCTGGTGGCACAGTGGATAAGGTGCTGGCCTGTGAGCCCAAAAGTCACTGGTTCAATTCCCAGCCAAGGCACATAATGGGGTTGCAAGCTAGGTCTCCAGCCAGGTCTGTGGCTGGAGGCAGGTGAAAGGCAACCATACATTGATGTCTCTCCCCCTCTCTGCCCCTCTCCCTTCCCCACTCCCTAAAAATAAATTAAAAAATAAATAAATAAATAAATAAATAAATAAATAAATAAAATTGGTTCTAACCAAGGCTTGTTTTGTAATTGTTTGCAGAAAGATTACCACTTTGAATATACAGAATGTGATAGCAGTGGTTCCAGGTGGAGAGTTGCCGTCCCGAACTCTGCAGTGGACTGCTCTGGCCTGCCTGACCCAGTGAGAGGCAAGGAATGCAGTATGTTGGACTTTTTGACCATTTGTTTTCCCGATTCAACCATTCCCCCTTCAGTTTAGCCCACGAAGTTAATTATAATGAATATGAAACCTTTGAGAAAATGGACATGTAGTATTAATGTCTAGCAGATCAAAGACATCCTTTTTCAATACTCGGTGCCCCTATGTTTGAAGACTATAATGAGACATAGGCAATGTCAAAGGATGTTGTTTTATTTACTTATTTATATAAAAGCATCTGGTGTACTGACTTTTTCTATTTTTTAAAATTAAAGTACAACTTTAATTTTGAAATATGATACTGTACTAGTTTCAGGTGTACAACATAGTAATTCTACATTTATATACCTTATGATGTAATCACCATGAGATGTCTGATAACCATCTGTCATCATGCAAAGTTATTATGATATTGTTGACACTATTCCCTGTGCTGTACATTATATCCCTGGAGCTTATGAATTTTATAAGTGAATGTTTGTGTCTCTTAATCCCCTGCACCTTTTCACCCATCCTCTCCCCTCTTCCCTCTGGCAGCCATCAGTTTGTTTTCTGTATCTGTGAGCCCGTGTCTGTTTTGTTTATTCATTTTTTGTCTTTTAGATTTCACATATAAGTGAAATCATGCAATGTTTGTCTTTCTCCGACTTATTTTTGGCAAGGATGTGGAGAAATGGTATACTGTTTACTTGAAATTCTGGGGGGAATAAAGTGGCAAAATATCTCTTTAATATATTTCTGTTTTTAATTTAAATTTCTAAAACACTTTAAAATTTTTTGTAAAATACACATAATATAGAATATATCATCTTAACCATTTTCAAGTGTACTGTTCGGTGGCATTAAGCACATTTCCAACATCCATTCATAGAACTCTTTCATCTAGCAATAGATTTGTTTCTTTTTTTTTTTTTTTTTTAAGATTTTATTTATTATTTTATAGAGAGGCAGAGAGGGAGAGAGACATCAATGTATGGTTGCTTTTCAGCTGCCTCCAGCCACAGACCTGACTGGAGACCTGGTTTGCAACCTTGTTATATGCCCTGGCTGGGGAATCGAACCTGCGACCTTTGGGTTCGCAGGCCGGCGCCTTATCCATTGTGCTACCAGCCAGGGCCTGATTTCTTGTTTCTTAACCATAGAAATAATGCAGTTTTCCTGTTTAGTGTAACCTATATAGAGATTATAGAATTGATGACTGTCACATTCAATAGCTTCTCTTTTAGCAACTAAGCAGGTTGGAAGTGCAACATTATGAATTAACAGAGAAATATATCATTATATTTATTTTCATTTTTAAGCTCTACTTTTTCAATCTTTTAATTTGGTGAATCACAGTTTCCTGCAGTGAAATAGTCTAGAGGTACATTGCAGTCCAAAGCTGAAAGTATGACAAGGGGTTATTTTGGTTTTTCTACAGTCTTCCCAATGGTATTTTTAAAAGCTTGCTTCTTCTATTCCGAAATGAAACAGCAGATAAGCAGGTAATTAAGTAATAGTTAATTCCATCCTGTTCAAAGAGAATGTGTCTCTGTTTCTGGCAGGCGTAGTATTACCATGGGTTGTGGGTTTACTGAAGAAGGGGACATGGGAAGATGTAATAGTCTTATGAAGAAAATTAGGGAAGAAAACCATTATTTCTTGATAAATGATAATAAATGAACAAAGAAAGGGCCTGAGAACCCCAATCCAAGTGAAGAGTTAAGTCTGGCAAGATTCCTAAGAGAATAGTGGGGTCAGTATAGAAGAAAATGGTATGAGACTAGGATGTATATAGCCACATGGGCAGAGAGAAGGTCAGCTCTGTGAGGAAGGGTTGTGAATAATGCCTATGGTATTAGCTCATTGTAAAATTGTTTCAGTCACCATCCTAGAAAACTTGTATCATGTTTATCTATATTTACTTTTTACTTACGAGCTAATTCTTTGGTTCTCATGTACAATAAATTACCCCACTGAGGTGAACCACCAACCATTATGAATACTAATCCATAACTAGGTAATATGTTTAGGCTGGCTTTTGAGGGTTGGTGTTAGTTTGAAATGAGGCATGGTTGGGTATTTTACATCATGGAAATTGGCAAACACTACATATCAGGGGTCTCCATTCCCTTAGGAACTGGTTATTAAACATTTACCAGCACACCATTGATTAAATTTATTGACCAACTAGTCAAAAATCTGTTACACAGTTGATGCCTGAATAAGCATAGTTTTATTTGAAGTTGCCAGGGACATTCTTTGCTCATTATTTACTATAATCTCCTAGTTAATATTATGAATCTGATAGATCAGCAAGGATTTTTCTAAAAACTCTAATAATCAAATTGCTATTAGTTATTACTTTAAAAATGACACCACTTACTTTAGAAATTAAACCCTAAACATAACTATACTTATGTGATGGATGGGGCATTTTTTTAACTTGGCATTTTGTCTGAAATCTGAATTTGCAAGTACTTCTGCCTGTTTACTTATATTGTTCTGGAAGCTGTGGCCCCTGATGAGTGACTTTTTCATTGTATAGTAAAGGCAAGTATTTTTAAAATCACAAGAAACTTAATAAATCCAAGGAACTTAGAAGCACAGCTAATCCATAACATTAAACATGGCACTTACCACATTACTAGTCATTAAAGTACTGCTGGAAGGCGGTGATGGTAATAATTGAACATTTATTCGGTGGCTTAGATTTCTTTTGCTAATAATAACTACCATTTCTTATGTAATGATAATGAGCTAAACATTGTGCCTAGAGCTTTATAACATTATCCTAGTGTAGCCTCACGACAATTCTCTTAGGTAGCTATTATCAGTGTTTCCATGTAACTGATGAGAAAACACAGAATGGGAATGTGACAGATCTCGGATTTAAGTACAGACCTGTCTGATACCAGAGCCTGTCTCTAATCCAGTGAGAGATAACCACAGGGAAGTGATAGCCTGGAGGAGCTTTTATGGTCCCACTCGGAGATGGAAAGCTCTGTTTGTCGGCATCTTTAAGGTCATGTAAAAGAAAATTTAAAAAAAGGAATGTGGCAACTTTAAGTGAAAAATATTCAAGGCAATGGTTGTGTGGGACATACTTTCTTCAGAGTCTAATGATTCTAATGTCTCTTAATGAAGTCAAACCCAGAATTCAGCCTCAATTGAATTGTTATAGATTCATCAAAATCTAATTGGGTAGTAACAGTAGAGAAGGTCTTTTTCTTAGGAATGGCATTAGAGGAATGTTCATGCAAGGAATGTTCATGCAAGCAGTTTGAATATTTGTCAGAAAATTGGTGGACAACTTATATTTTATATTTATTTTTAAAAAGTCATATGAAATTGCCATTCTTGAGCTACAACCCTCCTTATCCTTTTCCAGAACAAGGGGATAGAACCCCTGTCCCAATTCCATCCCTTCTCCACCGTTGGGTCACTTCCCTCTTACATAAGGGTTTCTAAACTCTTTCCTTGACCCTCTGCTGTCCCGTTGATGTTCTTACATCATCAAAACAATAGTCATTCCTAAATTCTTTCTCTCTGTCTTCCCCTTCTCTCTCGCCCTTTCCCCCCACCCCTTTCTTTCTCTATATCCCCTCATACACACTAGAGAAAGGGACTTTTTGTTTTAAATCAAACCCTAGAAATAAAAGCCTGGCTGCCAGGAGTGGGGAGAGAATTCCTTTTCTTATTTCCTTACATATTTTCAGACAAGTCTGGAACCCAAGGGGGAAATAAACAAAAGATATCTCTTCCTTTTGGGAATTTGTATCTTCTACGGCTTGCTCCTTTAAATATTTCCCAGCCTATGACTTCAGGTACAATCTTAACACATTTTTCTAACTGGGGATGCAAACTTAAGATATGTTTAATTCCATGTTAGCATCAAATCAGTTTATTTTTTATATAAACAATACAAGTTTATTATTTATATAAACTTCTCATGTTTGGTTTTCTTGGACCAAAAAATGCTGTGTTCAGATTAGAAAAAACCCTTGAATATAAGCTATTTTCCTTTTTTTAGTTGTTTCTCTCCAGTCTATTGTTGTAACCTACATTCAATGGGTCTTAAAGACTAAGAGTAAAGGGTGACAGTCTGAATCAATAGATTTTTGGCTTCAGTTTGGAATTGAAAGAGGAAGAGTTCTCATAGGAAAAAAAGTGTTTGTCTTAGTTTTTGAGTGGGATATTTAAAAATATAATTCTTGGGCTAATAGCGCTTTCAAAATGGAGGCTTTTCCCTGGGAGTCAGTACCTGGTCGTCTCATTTGTGTTAGGAGTTGTACAGTAACAGGTGCAGTAGGGCAACTTGAGCACTTTGCCACTGAGTGGTAGTCAAGTGTTATACTCTTAGGCCTGTTTTGTGGAATAATCCCAAATGGAAAATGTGTGTCAGGTTTTCTGTGGCAAAAGACCAGTAAGTTAGGAAAATAGTGATGCTCTTTTTCCTTCATGAAGGATGCAATGCACATTTTCAAATTGAAATCTCTAAGAAACTTAATAAACATTTATAGGACATTTAGTGTGTTAACTGCATTCTGTTTTGCCCAGATTTCCCAAGTGTATTTTGTTTAGTTATTTCCTTTCTCTCTTCAAAATCAACAAGTAAAATTTTTAAATAACTAAATAAAATACACTTGGGAAATGTTTGTTGATTTTGAAGAGAGAAAGAGGGAAATACTGATTTATTGTTTCACCCATTTATGTATTTATTGGTTGATTCCTTTATGTGCCCTGACCTGAGATGAACTTGCAACCTTGGTGTATCAGGAAAGCGCTCCAACCAATTGAGCTACCTAGTCAGGCCCTATATATAATAAAATGTATTTTATTATAGGACTCTTCTATCCAATGTATAGTTGGACTACTTTAGCTAATTTTTGCAGGTATTAATTTTGGAAAACATATTTAAACACACATCTAGCTAGTTTAGTACATTTTTACATATTGTTATTTATGCTATCGTTTAACTCTTTTCATACAACTTCTCTACTCCATAAAGTTCACTTGCAGTCTCCCAGTTAGTGGTCAAGTGTGGTATACATCTGGGGTTAAACCCCAGATCTGCAACTGACTTGTATGTCTTAGGGAAATTACTTAGTTTGCAGCTATTTATTGAGCTCTAATTTTTTCATTGAACTGTTTATTAAGTATTCCTATATTCTTGACAAAAGGAATAAAAAAAATGAAGCAAAAAGATTCCGCTTTTCATTCTAATAAGGGAGACTTACCCTCGGGTAAGTCTGGCACATACCTGATGCCCTAAGTACTTAGCATCTTGATTATACTCCATTAGCTGTATTTTACGTCCCTGTGACTATTTTGTAACAGTCATTTGTATTTCTAAATCCCTCCACCTTTTGCATCCAGACCCTAAACCCCCATCTTATCTGGCAACAATCGTTTTGTTCTCTGTGTCCATGAGTTTGCTTTTATTTATTTATTTATTTTAGATTCTATCCATAATTAAAATCATATGGCATTTTTCTTTGTCTGACTTATTTCATTTAGCCTAACACCCTCTAGGTCCATCCATGCTAATAATAAGATTTCATTCTTTTTATGCCTGAGTAATATTTCATTGTATATGTGTACCCCATCATCTTTTTCCATTTATCTTTTTATTGGAGCCTTTAATCCATTATATTTAAAGTAATTATTGATAGTTATGTATTTAATGCACTTTTATTGTTTACTGATTAATTTTGTAGCTCCATTTTTTTATTCTCTTGCTCTCTCCTCTTGTATTTTGGTAGCTTTCTGTAGTGTTATGTTTGGATTTCTTTTAGATTTTTTTCCTTGTATCTCTCTTGTAGAGTTTTGGTTTGTGGTTACCATGTTCTTTATATATAACACGCCATGTTTATGGCAGTCTACTTTAAGTTGATGGTTGCTTAAGCTAGAATAGTAATTCTAAAATTACTACCATTTTTGCCTACCACTCTTTGTTTATGTTTGGTTATTATTTTTTCACTTTTTTTGTTTGTATGTGCTTGTGTGTCTCTCTTAATTTACTATTGTAATTACATATAATTTCCCTACTGTTGCCTTTTAACCTTTGTACTAGCTTTAGTATTGGTTGATCCATTGCCTTATAATGTGTTTGCCTTTGTCAGTGAGAATTTTTTCTTTGTGATATTTTCTTATTCTTTTTTTTAAAAAGATTTTATTTATTTATTATTTTCAGAGAGAGGGGAAGGGAGAGAGACACCAATGTGTGGTTGCCTTTCACCTGCCTCCAGCTAAGGACCTGGCTGAAGACCTGGCTTGCAACCTGGTTATGTGCCCTGGCTGGGAATCAAACCAGCAACCTTTGGGTTTGCAGGCTGGTGCCTTATCCACTGTGCCATCAGCCAGGGTATTTTCTTATTCTTATTTTAAAACTTTTTTCTTCTTAAAAAAGCACCTTTAACATTTCTTATAATATTGGTTTGGTGGTGATAAACTGCTTCAGTTTTTTCATGTCTGGGAGATTTTATTCTTAATTGTATATATTTTTCTGAAAGAAAGAGAATAACAAATGTGCCCTAAATTCAGAATTCAGGATTTAGGCACATTTGTTGTTATATCATCATGAACAGTGAGAAGTTAGCATTTTTCCTCTGCCTAGAAATTTGTGGGGGTTGCTTATGTATTAGAAAAATAATTGATATTTTTTAAACTATATGAATTCTTAATTGAAAATATAGAGTCCTATTTTATTCTTCCCAAGAGGAGGCGGGCTATAATTCTCCCATGACTCCTAAGAAAGCTCCAAATCCTGGGATATTTGTTGATGGAGTATCTTTGGTGTCCTCAAATTGGAGACTGACTTCAGTTTTTCTTTTCTGAGACTGAAACACAGAGACCTAATCAGATTTGTAAAAAATCATTTCATATGCAACAGTATAGAAACACTTTGTCCTCAACAGGCTTAGTTTGGAATGTCAGTGCATCAAGTTCCAGGTGTGCAGGTGCTGAAGTTAAATCTGCTCAGCAACACAGGGACAGTGGTGAAAGGCATGGTCAAATGAGGCTGTTAAAAGAACAGCTTCAAATCAGGCTTTTCATCAGTTGTAGTGTTTGATGGGAGCTATGCCTGAGAGAGTTCCTCTTAAAAAAAAAAAAAAAAAAAAAAAAAAGCATTTTATCAGATGAGAGAAATCAGCCCTGAAAACTTCAGAATCAAGGGCAGAAAGACTACCAGGAAGTAGAGGGTGACTGACACTTTCTAAGAGATAGAGGTCAGGCAGATAAGAATTAGTGTTAGAGTTAGAAGCAGAGAAAACTGATTTCACAGTTCTATTGCTCTGGCCCCACTGGTGACCTCATCAAATACTCTGGTCCATTTCCTTCCCCTGACCTTCACTGTTGTATTTTTTTCAATAAACCTTTTGCCACTCATGCCCTAGGTACTGGAATTGGTCTCCTCTCCCATCAGACATTGAAGTAAAGAAGCCATTCATTGGAAAGGATGTTTGAGAAGAAAATTCATTTTCAGAGACATAGAGACAATACTTTCACTAAATATTCCTTTCACAGAACAGTGAATTAGAGAACATTAGCCAGAACTGGTATTAATGTAGACTTTCGTATGCTTCCTGTCTTGATTTCATTTTTGTAAAATGAGAGGTGAAATTATTTTGCTTCCTTCTCTGTCAAAGAATTCACAAAGATGATCTTACACTTTACACCTCTGTGGTCCACAACTTCATCTACAAGCCTTAATAAAAAATGACATTGCTATTGATAGGGTGGGCTTTAAAAATTTGGTGCCAACAATTTTATCTGGCTCTTTCAGAGTTTATGTGTCAGCTTGCATATTAGTGACCTCATGTGGCTAAGCAGGACTGATGGAGCTGGAGCTTATATTTTTTCACATCTAAGGACAATTAAAAAAAAATTTTCTTTTCACTTCAAATAAGGATAGTGGGTTTTTCTCAGCCTAATCATAATAAAATCTTCTGGTTTCATGGTACTGCAAGGAGCCTGTTTATAAGGTAGAGAGACCTAGGTTAGGGGTTCTTGGAAGCCTATTAGGTGGAGAGTTTCCCCAGAGAGACTCTAGAAAAGTTGCTCAGCATCACACAACTGAGGAAACTTGGGATCTGTATTGGGAGGATCTGTACCAGACAGTCTGAAAAGTTCCTTTTGTTCCTTCTGATAGTTTTGAGTGTTATTATATATCATGATTTATTTATTCTATGGCCAAATCATACCTCAGACCCCAAAACTTGTGAAATACATAAATTGTAGTAGAATATTAATATATCTTCTCAATGTTCATGTATATTTGCTCTTCCTAGGAGCATTGCAATATCTGCTACAATTAGAATTTAGACTGTTACCTTCCATTATCCTCTTCCAGCCTTACAGTGTAGGTAGACAGCCTTACATGGTAGACAGTTGTGGTGTATGTGTGTGTGTGTGTGTGTGTGTGGTTACTCACAACCGGCCTGCATTGCTGCCTTGCATGTTTTGATAAGAAAAACACCCTCTTATGATAAATACAATCTTCCCAATTAAAGCAAATGAAGATTCCCTTCTGCCAACTGGGAAAAATGCCTTAATGTGAGAAAGAACATCAGCAAGATCCAGCCTTTTATAGTATTGTTTTGGTGTCTTCCTGCCTCACTCACTTTTGTAAAGTGAGAGGTAAAAATTATTTTTCCTTTCCTAAGAATATCACAAATAACAGCTTAAAAACAAAGTGGCCAAGTGTTCGCATTGCTAGCACTGAAGGAAGAAGAGCTGAGATTTAGTAGGGTGTTCAATGTCTTTCAGATGCTATATTCTACCTTTGTTTATTTTCTGTGAGAATTATGACAGGCAGTTGAACATTTAATTGTGTGATAATAATAATTGATTGGTTAAATGATTAATGAAGGTAAAAGTTATTAGCTTTGAGGCCCCAAAATTATGCATTAATTTCCCTGTTTACATGACCATTAATGGCAGTAAATAATAATAATAATAATAATAATATTTATAGGGTATTCTTGTGTGGTTAATAATAACCATGTCTACAGTTTTCATTTTATTTTATTTAAATGAAACCAAGAAATTGGAAAAAAGTAGGCATAATGGCTAATAACTTAGGTTAAAAGATAAAATATATTGTATAGTGAATGTAGCTTAGTGAAATATTAATTTGGTCTATTTTGAGGAAGATAACTCTAGGCTAGAATAGAAGATCTATGATAGGAGGGACTGTTTCTCATGCACTAAAATAACATTGGTATCTAGTGTTTGCTTAGCAAATATTAGGTGTCCCAGAAATATTTTTTGAATGAATTAATGTAATATGGTATGATTCCTCTATACTTACCTATAATGAGATTGCATAGGGTCACTAATTCATCTCTCATTACACAAGTAAATTAAATGTTCTTTTTATTACTACTTACTTTTTACGGTTTAGAAAATAAATGTCAGTAATAACTTTGAATTAAACAGAAAATGGATGAATTATGAATAAATGTAATTGATAGTAGTCACCTTTCAAAGCATGAGGTGAAAGTAAAAATAGATATTTTTTGTAGTTAGGCATAAATTATCAGGGTGATAATCAGCATATAAATGATTTCGTTTAATAACCATTCTTTGGTACATTATACTGGGTGGTTACACGATCCTTCTAACACTCTGGATTTCATCTCACTTTTTACTTTCTGAGTAGTTTTCACAGTGTCTCATTGGACCATGAACAGCCTTATGAAGGAGGAAGAGGATGTGGTGTCCTCATTGGAATGTGAATGGAGGCAAGGAGGGTTGCCCCAGCCA
Organism: Noctilio leporinus; assembly: GCA_004026585.1. NCBI lineage: Eukaryota > Metazoa > Chordata > Mammalia > Chiroptera > Noctilionidae > Noctilio > Noctilio leporinus. The sequence goes on from PVIW01000793.1 coordinate 37,831, forward strand.
TTTGCAAGTTGGTGACAGATGATTATAAATGGCTTTTTTTCCATATCTGATTCTTTATACCTGCATATTTCAAACTTTACTAAATTCACAGATGTAGAAATAAATGTCAGAAGAGAAGAGGCATCAAGCTGTGAAAAAGAACAGAGTTTAGTACATGACCTCTTGGTTACAGTTTAGACTTCAAGAGACTGAGTGATCAGATAAAATAGTATGAAATCCCAGATTGAGCCTCCTTTTAAGTAGTGTGTGATTTTATACAAATAAGGCCTTCCTGTTCTCATAGCGTCCTATGGAGAAGGTAGATGTGTTAAATAAGCTTCATTTAAGTGTAAGTTGTGGTGCTCTTGGCCAAAAGTTCATGAGTCAAAAATATATATTAAATAAGATGTTTTTAAACTGAAACACATGTAAAGCAAGATTATGCATCAATCTGGTAACAAAGATATTGACCAAAGGCTTGCAGGTGCTTTACTCTTGTGTTTTTTTTTTGCCCTGGGAGCAATGGTTTAGCATTCTCTACTTTAGTGTTCACAATCTCATTCAACTACTGCAAATAAAAAGAATTGACTCTGTAATAAATGCTCAGTACCTCACTTTCAACTTTCTCTGTTTTCCTTCTGGACTTAGATAAGGGAACACCTGCGATAGTTGGGGATGTTCTTAATTATTTCAACAGGGCAACAATCGCTGAAATAACACAAACACAGTCTTCTTTTCAGCTTCCAGAGCCTCTTGTAACAACTTGTTATGAAATATTACTTGTTATTGAAAGTTCAGTTGTGGACACAACTAAATTGTCTTTCAAGATAACTTTATTTGATCTGAAAGTAACTACTCTCAGCTTAGCAGGCGGTTACAGTCTCTGTCACAATTATTCAACCCTGCCATTAAGGTGTAAAACGAATATGCAAATAAACGGTTATGATTGTGTTTCAAGAAAAGTGTATTTATAAATGTGGGCAGCCGGCCAGATTTAGTTTATGAGCTGTAGTTTGCAGATCCTTGATTTAATGTAACATTGGCCATTGGCTCTTTGTTTGTATTATTTATTGGTTTACTAGAAGACCTACACAACATAGAAAGTAAAATTAAAAAACTTTCATCACTATGCTTCTCTGTTGATAGTACTGATAGTGATAAAATTTACATGTGGTAACTATTTATAAAATGCTAGGCACTATGTTAACTACTTTATAAATATTTTACTTTCTCAGTAAGACCATATGAGGCAATACTATAATTATCTTATTTTTGAGAGGTAAGATCTGAGGCCTCAAGGGGTGAAGTAACTCACTCAAGACCATGGACTTAGAAAGTAGTGCAACCTGGTCCCTCATTTTAACCTTGTAGCCAGCATGCCATGTTCTTTGCCTAACCTTTTCTTACTTTCTGATATTTTGCTAATTTGAGGATGTTGATCTCAGAATTAGACGTTCATTGTATAGCATCTTAAGCTTTTCTGGAAAAAATCTTATTGTATTTACTTAGTGGTTAAGTAGATGAGTGTGGGCTTTAGCTCTAATTTGTTTTTTCAAGTTTTTCGAAATTAGCCTGCTTTTATTTTTTGGTCAGTTTCCAAACATATTTTAAAAGGAGAATCAACTTAAATGTAAGGTTTTACTGCTTTGCTCTCTGCTGGGAGATTTGTTTTTCTTCACTGGATAATTTGAAGGTTTTATTTTATTCTTGTTTCTATAATATCCTGATTAAAGGATTAAAAACCCTTTGCTATGATTGAGTCGGTAATACCACGTTGAGCACAGAGCCATGCACTCAGGGGACGTAGATTTGCATTTGTTGAATGAGCAATAACTTAGCAGCAGCACCATCTTCCTTTTTGTAACTTTGTCAGCTCCTAGTCACATTGCCTGCGATTTCTGGGTAACGTTCTCAGAATCAGCAGAAAACTTGACAAGAGTAATAAGATGTAGGTTCTGGTAATGACAGGTTGGAGCTGTAAGTATTGGAAAGAAAATGACTCCTGGTTCCAGAGTGGAGATACTTGTTTAGCTAGTGCATGCAAAGCACTGCCTCAGTATCCCCTTAATGCATAATTCTCGTTCACTGGATCCGCTTTTTATCTGGACTCAGTGTTTGACAGCTGCAAGTAGGAATCCAAAAATAGGATCTTTGCTTCCTGGAAGCTTACAGCCTCAACATCACCTGATAAGTGGTATTCATATCTATATCTATATCTCTTTATATATACATGTATAATATATTAATAAATTATAAATAAATATAATAATAAATAATAATAATAAATATAAATGATAAAAATATATTAATAAATATATTTTGAGAAGAGTACTGTAGGAACACAGAGGGAGGCAAAACTGACTGCCTGATTGGTTGGGGCAGAAAGGTTCTGTTATAAAGAATCATTTTTGAGTTAGAAATGGGAGTTTTCCAAATAGAGGAGGTGAGTTGTTCAGTACCTCTGGAGAAAGAAGCAACAAGGAAAAGGATGAACTATTTTGGTGATGATATGAATATTGTTATGCTTGGAAAAGGGTGCGGCAAGGCATGAGGTTGGTAAACAGGCTGAGGCCAGCTTGTAAAGTGCAAATAGTGTTAAGGGAGGCATTGGAAAGTTTTAATGAGGGTGTGACATGAACAGAGCTTTGTGAAACTCATTCCGGTGACAGTGTGAAGGGGGTGGAAATGGATGGGGAGTCTGGTGACTGATGGGTTATACATTTTTCTGTCTTCCAGCTTTCTCCTGTGCTTCTGGAGAGTATCTGGAGATGAAGAACCAGGTATGCAGTAAGTGTGGTGAAGGCACCTATTCCTTGGGCAGTGGCATCAAATTTGATGAATGGGATGAATTGCCTGCAGGATTTTCCAACATTGCAACATTCATGGATACCGTGGTTGGCCCTTCTGATACCAGGCCAGATGGCTGTAACAAGTAAGAACCCAAATGAACCTTTGGATCTTAACTGAACAGTTGAGAAGGGTGTTGTTGCTCTTTTCTAGAAAGAAGTTGAGGATAATCTTGGTACTAATTGGAGTTATAGATAAACTAACTACAAAGAATCATATATTTTGTACAGTCATTACAAATCATATAGCTTAATTTTATGAAGTTACAATACTTGTTCTCAGGACATAATAGATACCATATATAAAAATGCAATAAAGCTATTATAAAAACAAATTAATTTCTAATAATATATGTATAACTACACTTAAGCCAGTGGTATATCTACAAGCCCTTCTCTGATTTTTAATGGATAATTTCAGATTTTTTTTTCTTTTCCTTTGAAAGGAAGAATGTGTAGCCTTCATTTAGATACTTGATTGTTTTCTATAAGAGAAAGTGGGTTAAATATGTGAAGTGGAAAGCTCATTTGCTTAATTTGCTTAATTTCTACCCTTTATAGGAGATCATTAGCTATGCCTACCATCGATATGATGGATGAATGTGAAAGTATTTTGTAAACAAAACAATGTTTATCTTTGGTCTGTAATCCTTTTTTCTTTTTATCTTTTGCATTGACTATGTAACAATTCCTTTTACATGGCCATGTTATTGAACTTTAGGCCTCTATCTTCTAACAATGAACTTAAACATTTTTCCATGAACCGAAGATACTGGAGCTTACTTCGCTATGCTAAAAGACATGGTACCTCCCTCCTTCCCTCTGTTTCTCCCATCTTCCTCATTTTTATATAGATTTGGATTTTCAACTAGTATTATTTTCTCAGTCTATAAAATTTTCTTTATTATTTTTTATAGATCTGCTCAAAATTTCTATCAGCGTTTGTTTACCTAAAAATCTTTATTTTGGCCTCATTTTAAAGAATACTTTTTGGACATGGGATTTACTCATTGTTTATCTAATATATAATGTTGATTCTATTTGTAAGAGCTGCCTTAATTACTTGTCTGTTTCTTTGGACTGTCTTTTTTCCCTCAATTAAGAGACATATTTTCTCATTTCTTTCCCTATCCAGTAAATTTTACTTGATCCTGGGCATTGCAAATATTAAGATGTAGAGAAAGTGTTGTTTTTTGTTTTAGTTTAGCTTTATTTTTCACTTAAAGGGTGTTGAATTTTGTCCTGGCAGGCAGTTTATTTACTGGAAGAGCAGCTTTATCTCATCAGATCTGCTTTTATTATTTTCTAGGGTGGCTCTGTATTGGTTTCACACTTAGCTATAGGTCATGGCCTTGACTCTAAGACAGGAGTTGGCAAACTACGGCCTGTGAGCCATCTTTCTGTTTTTACAAATGAAGTTATTGGAACACAGTGGCACTCATTTATTTATGTATTGTCGGTGGCTGCCTTGGTGCTCTAGTGGCATAGCTAAATATTGCAAGAGATAGACTGTCCACACACCAACAATATTTACTCTCTGGCTCTTTATGCTGACACCTGTTCTAGGACATATGCTTGATAAGATGTGGCGATTCTGGAATTTTAAGGGGCTGTCTAATAGGGGCTCAAGTTTTTCCCTCCCTGGTTGTTTGGGAGCTCCAGGGACTCCCACTCAGTGACCACCCTGATTACATCTCAGCTTTGTAGCATCTGCTAGGCCTGCACACTCATTCCAGGTCCAAACCCAGCACCTACAGAGAAACTCTGAGAACTTCTAGGTTCCACTCTTTTCTCTGAATTCTCACGCCTGTAAATTCCAGCCTTTGCAGCTGCCCTAAGCACTCACCTCTGCTCCTCAGCTCAGTGAGGCCACTGTGCTTTGTTTGAGTGCCATCTGCTGCCGTCAAAGTTGGGGAAGTGTCCTGAGGAATGAGGCCAAGGTCAAGTTGGGCTTTACCGCCTGTGGTTTCCTGTTCTCAAGAATCTCAGTCCTGCCTTGCCTATTGTGAAGGCCTGAAAATGGCTCGTGAATTTCATTTAGTTTAATGGATGGTTAAAGCGAAAGGACACATCTAGTACAGTTAATCATGCTGGGATGTGGAAGTCTCCGTCTTGCTCAGATATTTTTCTGGTAGAAGAAAGGAAAGAATCTGTCCAAATCTCCCTCTTAACGTCCAGATAAAAAGTTAAATCTGAAGAGAAGTAACTTAGACATAAGACCTGGGTCTGGGGAATTCAGGCCTGGTTTGAGCAGCCCTCACAGTCACTGCTGGTGTCAGGGACTGCCTGACCCCAATAAATCTGCTGCCCCTGCAGCCAGTGACTGTCTTTGTCCTCCAAAGGTATCCTTATCGGCAGATGGGAATTTAGCAACCAACCACCAACCTGCTGGCTGTACAAGGGGGCAACTTAGCCTATCCTGTACTGCTTCTGTATTCTACGTCTCAGAACTCCTTAAAATTTATTCTGCCTTGATCCTAGCTGCTGGTGTCTGCCCCACCTCAGTCCCTGTTGCGTACTCAGTAAAGCAGCTTGTTCAGCATTTGGCTGCTGGCCTTCTGTGTCTCCACTGACCCCCTGAAACCTCACAAAGTGTGTTAAGTTGTGCTATCATACAGTTTGGTTGCAATTCCTTTGTGCCCCAAACTTTGGCATATAACTCATTATTAGGTTCACCAGTGTATATTTCTTAATTTGTCAACTTGTTTCTTTTTAGATAAAAATTTCAGGCTTCTACCTCCTTATATGCTATGAAACTGTGATCTATAGTTACTTTAGGTTTATTGTATGATTTTTTAATTGTATTTTTTCCATTACCATTTAGTCTCCTTAACCCCTCCCCCCCGCCACCAATCACTACACTCTTGTCCATGTCCACCAGTCCTTTTCCTTTTTATTCAACCATCCATCTCCTCTCTCCCTTCTCCCCTTAGCTGTCATCCTTCTAGCTGTTTATTCAGGTTCATTTTAAATGGGCTTTCCAGGATGATTTCTTCTCTCATATCAAGGAAATCCCTCCACCCCCACTGCTATATGTACATGTTAATACGTACAATTTCTGGTGTTACTTGAGAGAATAATTTCACCCAAGACTAGTAGAATGAGTGATTGTCTCTTCAGTGATCAAATTTTTGGTGAAAAGGAGCAGTTTCATAGCAAATTGATCTTACCAAGACTTAGGACATCATGTGCCATGAAGAAATGAATCTTCTCCCATAATGGTGTTGGCCTTTGAGTTCTGGAAAAGCGTCTTGTCCTCTCTGCTATGCCTTGCTGATGGAACTACTTTTGTATCTGAGTTATAAAGCTGGTAAACAGAGGAGGTTTCTGAATGCTGATGTAAGATACCTCTTGGTGTTGTTTCCGCAGCTCCTCTTGGATCCCTCGTGGAAATTACATAGAATCAAATCGTGATGATTGCACGGTGTCGCTGATCTATGCTGTCCACCTTAAGAAGTCAGGTTATGTCTTCTTTGAGTACCAGTATGTCGACAACAACATCTTCTTTGAGTTCTTTGTAAGGCCTTTTAAATTCTGAAATTTAATTGTTAAGGGACATTCATGTAAAATTTACTTTAATCCATTGTTTCCATTACACTTTATGCCTCCTCAGTTTCTTTTTGTATATGTGTTAACTGAACCTTCGGATACTAAAAGACAACTTTACCTTTTTTCTATAATATTTTATTTTCTGGAGAATAATATTCCTTTACCTCTGAGCTCTTTCCTTATCATGTAACAGAGGGTTTGTTTAACTTTTGGTTATGATCATTAGATAACCATTCAGTGTAGACTTTTTTGCATGACAACTATTTTCTCTAAGATTTTTTTTCAAATTGTGAGTTTTGTAGTTACAGGGGCTATTTTGTTAGAAATGCCTTTACCAATTTTAGTTTTGTTTAAAAAGGCTTTTATTTTCTCTCCACAATTTTGAATATTTAAATTATTTAACTATACTCATGGACAATATTTCAGAAGTAGAAGTGGATATATGTTGCTGATTCAGTTTTGTATAATCTGAAGGAATTAATGGATGGGCCAGTTGATGTCTCTGGTAAAAGATTTAATAGCATTACAGACACAGGATAAAATTGTAATGTAACAGAATAGGCTGCTATCTTTATAATTATTTAACTATTTTACATAAACTGTAGCTAACATAGCAAATATTTGATGTGGCAGTGACTCAAACATTTAAGAAAAAAAAATGTTTTCAGAGAGACCTCATATACTATTGCAAAAGTTGTGTGTTGTACAAAATAACTGGCAAAATATCATATAAAATGTTTCTGTGGTTCAGATTTCAGGAGGAAATGTACTAGCAATTCTAAAACAGAGGTATTTTGCTCTTGATAATTGAAATTTCTAAGTCAGAAGTTTGAGAGGAAGAGAAATTTTTGATGAAAGTATGAACGTTAAATTTGAAGTCAAGAGATTCTGGCTGTGGTCCCACTTCTGCCAGTGCGAGCTCTTGGACACTGAAGCTAACTTTTCAGGCCCCCTCCTTTGCTTTTGTCAAGTGGATCTTTGGTGAGACCTCTGAAGGAGCCTTGTTAGCTCTCATCTCCTTTGATGAGTTTAAGATGTGAAGCAACATTTAAACATTTGCTTTTTAAGCTTCATTTTGTTTGCAAAACACTTCCCCAGGTGAATGATTACCTATTTTACAGGACAGTTTTGCAATATTGCTAAAACTAAAATAAAGGTAAGAAGCAAGGTAATTATATAATTGTTTGAATAAGCACTTGGGTTTTATAGTGTCCGGCAAGTGCAAAGGTGTGGGTAAGTTCATGGTCCTTCTTTTATTAATATTTCAGCTTCATTAGTTGTGATTGATTATTGACTCAGGGGGTCATGATCATCCTATTAAAGAGTCATGGAAAGAAAATGTCCAAAGGCTGAAAGATGCAGTTGTACCTGTGGACATAACATAATTTAAAACAATTAAGTATTTGATATTAAATGATGAAGCTGAAACCTAGAAAGAATAAGTGATTGGACTAAGGTTTATACCATTGCTAGTTACTTACAGAATGAATAACAGAACTCAGGTCTCTAGAATGCCAGTAAGTCTGATTTTGGCTGAATAAAAAGCTGTTGGCTTATTCAAACACTGACTCCCAAAGGTATATGCTGGTCCTTATCGATTCAAAGGTCACTTTTAACACTTACATTAAAATGGCCATTAGGCTTATAATATAAATTAACCAGTTAAATTCAATTAAAACCAATATTCCCAGTTGTGGAAATTCTTTGGTATTTGGGTGGGAAAGGATTGGTTTTCTAGTTAGTAAGTCTTTAGGAAATTTCTCTGATGGAGAACATGTTCGTGTTGTTTGCAAAGTGGTCAAGAGGATGAATGAAGTAGCAAAATGAGTTAGAACAGAAAGGAATAGCCATTTGCGTGGAAGCAGCATGGAGGATGAGAACCTATTGCTGACTGTTGTGCACCACTCTGAAGATGATCTAACTTTTACGTGTTCTTTGTATACCTGGAAAAGTAGTATCTCACATCCTAGGCATTTTGGAAGAATTTTCTGGAAAGCACAGTGTTTGGTGCTAAAGGCACCAGCTGTAGTCATTTGAATTGGTGTGGCAAATGATTAACATTTACCCTCCCATAAAAATTTGGGACTTTGACTGTAGCCACTTACCTATACATTTGGATCAAGTCCTGGGGCACTAAAAACAGACTTTTTTTATTAACTTAAGATTTTACTGGCCCAAATATTGAAAAAAATAAACTATTTTTATACCGTTGGGCCTTCAGGGGGAATGCAACCTTTTAAAACAACTTGGTAAGATTTTTGCAGTGACTTTTTTCTCTTTAAATGAATTTTCAGTATTAACTGCTGGCTCCTTCTTTCCCTTTCCACCCCCTCTTCCTACTTCTCAGTGAGCTAGGCTTTTTATAAGAATAATGACAGTGGTTTACCTACACTCTCTTATTCATGTGCAATTATCACTTAGGCTTCAGAGACCTTGACTTGTTTACTTGTTGAGAAGTGCTCATGGACCTCGTTTAATGTATGCATCGAAAGAAGTTCTTGCAGCCTGTCCTGTGCTGAGCCACACATTTAATTAAAGCCATTTTTCAAGGACCATTAGTCAATAAACCCCTGTGTTTGTGCTGCAGATTCAGAACGACCAGTGCCAGGAGCTGGACACCACAGCAGACAAGTGGGTCAAACTCACAGATGGTGGAGAATGGGGCTCTCACTCGGTAAGAGTCTCTTTGTTCTCTCTGTCACCAACTCTGGTTTCCCTTCCTTTTTCCAACTGTTTTCAAAAGTTTTATTTGAAGGGAAAAAAGATTTTGCAATTGTCTATTAATGTAGACAATTTCCAGTTAGAGAAGTTTCATGGACTCAGTCAGTAGGTATTTTTTCTTATCCTTCTCTTTCTTCTTAGGCTCTTTCCTTTCCTCTTTCCCATCATTCTCCAACTTGTCTCCTTTTAAAAGGGGGCATTATCAAGAAATAAGGTTAATCAAGTGAATATACAAAAAAGTTGACAGATATTCCTGTCACATGAGAGAAAGTCAACGACCTTTGTCAATGGAAGGAAGGGTTCTTGAGTTGCTTTCATCTAGCTTTCTCTGAAGTCTTCACACTAAGTGATTCTTCAAGTTTGTCTCCTTGGGGACTGTGCTGACTCTGTGGTTGGGTAACTGATTATCACAAAATTCATCCATGTTTGGAACTGAAACCTTCTTCCTGTCTATTTGCCACCAATTGGACAAAGTTTTATGCCCTCTAAAAAATGCCTTCCTCTTGAGTAAAGTAATTGCCTAATTTTCCAGACAATAACTGTCAATGCTTGAAGGCAAACATCAGGTTATACACTCAATGTATGTGTTATTATTTGAGGCCCTGTCCCTTTGGAGTGAGACATGCATTGAAAATCAAACTCTAGCTCATAGTAGTAGCGTTTCTAGGCAATTGCTTAATCTTTTCAAATCTGGTTTGTGTTTTCTTCATGTAAGACATGGGACCACTCTTGCAGGGTTAGATGAGAAGGTACATGGGAAGGGCCTGTGCAGTGCCCTCAATGTATACGGAGCTCTATTTCAGCAAGCGAACATCCATCCTTGCCTTTGTGTTGTAGCAGGTGCTCCATCTTGGAGTGATTGATACAGTGTACCTTTCTGAGTAGTTTTTGATCTTTATACCTGGAAGTGATATTATTACTACTTAAGATCTATTTGCATAGTATTCAGTCACTTGGGCTTTGACAGTACAAATAACCCTTGGCAATAAATAGACTGTTCACTTATAAAAACTTCATACAAGATGGAAGTACTTAATGCACTACTTCTCCGAATCTCTGGCAAGGTGAAGTGGTTGGATATGTTTTAAGTTTATACAGCTTGAATTTGGTCATCCAAGAGTACACTGAAGAATAAGGATGGCAAGAGAGAAAGCAAGGAACACTTAAAATTAGTTTTCTTGCCTGAACCAGCATGAAGTTCCTCAGAAAGCTAGTTTGATTTATAATGAGAAAAATGTCCCAGTGGTAAAGAAAGAAAGAAGATAATAGACATAGTATCATTTAAGTCATAGAGTTAAATCGGGTTATTCTATAAAAACAATTTTATTTTCTCTTGCTGCTATTGCAATATTGTTTATTAAACAAATTCAAAAAGAGGCAAAGCCATTGTGTTGTCTTTGTGTTCTCAGAGCTGAAATCTACTTATGAATAGTGGCACCCAATAAATAAATAATTGGGCTGAATGCCTTTCATTTTTTAAAATGAGTCACTTTTAACTATAAGCCAAGACTTCATGCAGATGGTTTAAAAATCATTTTACCTTTTTCTTTAGACATGAGAAATGTTCTTTTCCTTATTCATTACCCTATTTCTTAGCTTGGCAAAGGTTTGTTTGTTTGTTTTGTTTTGTTTTTTAGGATAATTTGAATTTCAGCAGATCTTATGTCTGAATTAATGTTAGATTTATATTTATGGGTTCCAAATTAATGGTGTTTTATTATAATGCAAAGAAAATTGTGTAAGAGTTTAGCTTTCAGGTATGGTTGGATGTAGCATGGCTCATTTGGCTTGAATGTCTTGTGTTTCTCTTTGCAGGTAATGCTAAAATCTGGCACAAACATATTATACTGGAGGACTACAGGCATCCTTATGGGTTCTAAGGCAGTCAAGCCAGTATTGGTAAAAAATATCACAATTGAAGGTATTTCACAGCAATATGTTTTATTAGTCAGCTATGGCATTTTATATTGAGTTAAAATATTGATTGAATTTTTGGTTTGGCTGGCTCAAGGGTTTATGGGACAGGAATGAATGTGTTAGATATCATATAGTTCTAGAGGTCCTGGTTTATTCCTGACAAGTTGGCCGGTTTCTTGTTTTTGTTTTGTTTTGTATCCTTAAACTGAATTATTTAATTGTGGTGAAAAAGTAAACATGATGAAAATTTTAGGTGTCTTTAAATTAAAAAAAACAGTGTTGTTAATAAGAGCCTGTTATTCATTTGTGCTTGTCACTGAGCTTACTCAGGTCACTTCTGTATCCATAAAAATAACAATAAAACAAACGCCTTAGCCTGACTGTCTCCTAAATCTCTTGTTCTTCTTTTGAGCCAGCTCGGCCTTTGTGGCCCAGGAGAGCAGCTAGTAAACCCTAGCATGGGTCATTTTCAGGGCTATTTCTAATTAAAGTAGTGAATCTCTTTTATTAAAATTTGGTTTGTGTTGTAACATTTTAAAAGTGCGCTTGTTCCTGTGGTGCTATTAATAATTAGTCATAGCGACATCTGCTGGCAAAGTCTGAAATTACAAACCAGAAGAAAAATCAAGCCTTTCTTAGGGTCTCTTAAGACTTGTAGGTGACTTTGTGAGCAGATGACGAAAAGGAACTTCAGACAAGTAGCCACAAAGATCAGAGAATCGTAGCTTACAGAATTGGAGGGGACCCTAGAGTTTGTTCCACTTGTAAGATCATGGAGTTGTCTTTTGACAACTGAGTTTCTACATTTACTATACCTCTAATAAATGTCAATCTCTTCATCTTTAAGTGTTGGCATTTTTCAGTGTGTTTTATTCAGGATCTATCCCTGTGCTTTGCACACAGCAAACCCTTTCTTGGTGTAATGAGATAAAGGATTTGGGCAGAACTTACTGTCAGTCATTCTCTCTCACTTATAGCAGAAGCTGCAAGAAGGTACTGATTTTCTTGTTTTTGTTGAGTCCTTGTTCTCAGTCCCGTGCTCTGTCTTACCCTGCAGGAGTGGCATACACATCAGAGTGCTTTCCATGTAAGCCAGGCACTTTCAGCAATAAACCAGGGTCGTTCAACTGCCAAGTGTGTCCCCGGAACACCTATTCCGAGAAAGGGGCCAAAGAATGCATGAAGTGTGTAGAGGACTCCCAATTTTCAGGTAGGTCTAGTCTTTGCCAGTTTACACCCTTTGTTCTTACCTTTTTATGTTTATATTTGACAGTGTATAGTCATAAGCCAGGAGTCACACAAAAGTGGGGCAGGAACAATGGGCCAGACACCAAAGTGCTGAAATGAATTAACATTGAATGGATAAAAATGACTTCTGTTTTCCTTTTCTGCATGACTTTTCCTTTTGTCTGTAATGTTTTTCTATTCCATACCCAACAAGTAATGTTTTGGATGTGTTTACACTAATCTGAATTCATGTTGTACTTTTGAATGATTTGTGGGCATAGATATATATTTAGAAACTTGGTTTATTCTAATTTACAATTTTATTTTATTTTTAAAAAGATTCTTAAAATTTATTATTTTTAGAGTTTGGGGAAGGGAGAGAGGCAGAGAGGGAGAGAAACAGCAATGTATAGCTGCCTTTCACCTGCCTCCACTACGGACCTGGCTGGAGACCTGGCTTGCAACCTGGTTATGTATCCTGACTGGGAATCGAACCAGCTCCCTTTGGGTTCTCAGGCTGGCACCTTATCCACTGTGCCACCAGCCAGGCTCAAATTTACAATTTTAATGGTAACAAAATAAACCTAGTGCTTCTTGGAAAAACTATGATCTGTCCCCTGTGTATCATGGACACACTTATTGCCCTAGTGGAAATAAAAATGTAAGCCAATAGCCGTGGCTGGTGTGGCTCAGTGGACTGAGCACCGGCCTGCAAACCAAAGGGTCGTCTGCTGATTCAGTTCCCAGTCAGGGTGTGTGCCTGGGTTGCAGGCCAGGTTCCCAGTTGGGGGTATCTAAGAGGCAACCACATATTGATGTTTCTCTACCTCTTTTTTTTCTTCCCTTCCCCTCTCTCTAAAAATAAGTAAATGGAATCTTAAAAATAAAAATGTAAGGCTTTACCTTCTTTTCAGCCTAGCTAGTTCTACCTAAAGTCCTCCAGTAAAGTTATTTTTACTTTTTGTCTTTTTTTGTGTGTTTGTTTTGGTTTTTGCCCTACCCTAGAGTCACAAAGGAATTGACTCACTTGTGAAATCATTATTCTGTTGCAGAGGAAGGATCCAGCGAGTGTACGGAGCGCCCTCCTTGCACCACAAAAGACTATTTTCAGATCCACACTCCATGTGATGAAGATGGAAAGGTATTGGTAGTGTTCAGTGGACTCCATTTGATATTTGTTCCACCCTCTTCCTAATTTGAGCAGACTCTTTAATTTGTTGGTGAGAGAGTTCAATGAGCTGATTTATAACACATTCATGTAAAGTAGGGCAGAGGAAATTTAATAATTTATATCCTGAAGCCTGCCTTCCTGGCTTTGATTTTCCAATCTACTAATTAGTGCTGTGGGCAAGTTATTTGCTGTCTCTCAGTCTCAGTTTTTTGTTTTTTTTTTTTTAAGTTTTAAAACAGGGGTAATATCTGTACCTATTTCATAGGCTATGAGAGTGTGAGGTATTCAGTTCCTACACAGTGTCTGGCACATACTGAGTGCGCAATAAATTACTACCATTTTAAACAGTTAAATGTTTTAAAAAATAATATCAGGAGAAGCACAGCCTTACAAAGTGTCCTGTGACTATACAGTAAGTTCACATTGTTGATAGATTTTGAGACTTTGAACCAATGTATAACAAAATCATTTTTACCATAGGTTAATCACCTGTTGTGTCTCATCAGTATTACAATGAAACAATGAAGGATGTTGATTATAATGACTTTATTTGGGGACTTGTTGTGTCCTGTACCTTCTCTTTAAATATTTGGTTTCTTAGTAGGTTCTGCCAATAAGGAAGCCATGCAGCCATTGGCTGATTTAATTTTGGTAGATTACTGTGTTATTGCCTTTAGAAAATGCAAAGTAATTACTATATAAAGGACACTGTGTCAGAGGAAAAATGCGCATATACACTGTGCAGTTGTCCTGCCATTCTCTTAATTAAAAAGGTAAACCTATACTAGCCCATTCAGTAGGAGAAACTGAGATTAAAGCAGCTATGGTGGAATATTCTTCCATCATGCTTGTATCTTCGAAGTCATGACATTTAATTTCTTGACCTAGTTTACATAGTTTTCAGTATTTCTTTATATTCTTTTTTTTTTTAATTTAATTTTATTTTTTTAATTTTATTATTGTTGTATTACATCCATCCCCTTTTTGCTCCCCTCTGTCCCCCCACCCACCCACCCATTCCCCCCAAAGTCAATCCCACCTGTTGTCCATGTCCATGGTATTTCTTTATATTCTTAAGTTTTTATTCTGAGGTTCTAATTTGTAGTTTTTATAGTTCTTAAGCTTTCTTTTTAGGAAATTTACTTTTGAATGCATAAGACCAAATCCATTCTAGTATTTACAGTAGAGCAAGTACTTATTAATACAGAATAATTTGAGGTATTGCCAGTGTAAATTGGTGGAAAATTTCAGTAATTAGAAGTACTTCTATTACTTTTAATAAGAACAGTAATTCAAACTAACAGCTCTTACAAGGATTTTTGAAGTAAGATCTTGATGGTCCTACAACAATGACCAAGTAAGAGCTATTTTTATTTAGAGAATATATCTAAAGAGCCACTAAGGTGGGTTGAAGTAATTTCAAATAGTGTTTCCTTAGTAAGCTTTTCTTAGCTTAACTTGCCTTATTCATAAGTAAAGTTAATTAAATTCTATACAATAATCATTAATTTAGCATTTCTGAAGCTTAACTGAATGAGGTCTAATATACAAATGAATCTTGTTTTTGCTGTAAGAAAAAGATTTAGAAGTCATATTTTTATTATGTCAGTGGGTGGTGTGACAAAGTTTAGTTGTTTGGGTCCTAAAGGAAGTAAGGTTATTATAGTAAATGTAGAATGCACAGATCACACACACACACACACACGTGCACACACACACGTGCACATGTGTGTATCCACAGGCATACTATGCACACATACACACAAGTTACGTTTTTCTGTTGATCTGAGTGAATGCTGAACATGTTTTTGTTATAGAACAAAACAATGGACTAGCACTCCATAAACTCAGTCATTCTTTAAAAAGTGATTTAAAACTTATTTCAAGATAATGCTTCCTAGCTTCAGTAGTAAACAAAAGCAATAGGAATTTAATTAGATAGCATACAGTGAAAGTATAGATTAGACAAGTGAATTTGAATTTTTTTCTGTTTGTGTTGGTTCTAAATTTTCATTTGTTCTGGTTTCACCTTTTTAAAAAGTATTTTATTCTTTTTTGGAGTGCCCTGGTTATTAGTTTAGTGATGTTTTCCAGGTTGTTCAATGACTGTCCCAAATGTCTTTGATCTTTCCCCTTGCTTAGAGAGAGAGGATTGTCAAGGAGAGTGGCTATTGTGATATACAGACTTTGAAGTTTATTACTTAATATGACAGAAATGTTACACGGTCTTGTGTTCGTTTTGAAGCTTAGTTATTTGGTTGCTTCCTGCCCAGAGGAGATGTTTTCCAGCTTTCCAGCAAAATGTGTAATAATAGGATATAAACAAGGAATGTAGTTGGTATTAACTAGGAGTACAGCTGATATCATATTTGCCATAGGAGCATAAATGTAACAAAGGGGTTATACATATTCTAACTCATGCAAAGAATATGAGTGTAGATGACTTATTTTCAACACTTCATTTAAACATTCTTAACTTGCATGAAGACATTAAGAACAAGTACGTATATTGAATTACAAATCAGTAAAGCAGGGCTGAATGGCAGAATCAGGATTGAGAAAGACACCAGTATGCTTGAACAATGAAGTTGAATGAGAAAGATCAAATTTTATTATGCTAAAGAAAAGTCTCAGATAGAAAAGTATTTAGAAAAGAGAAGACATTACTTGCTGAAAAGATTTCCAAGAGAACCCAAGTTTGAGAAGACCTGTTTTACCAAATAAACAAATGCAATCGATATTTAAAGGACAAAACCTCCCAAGAATGCAAAGGAAACTTAGTTTTTAACTAAGCTGTTCATTGTTGAAAAGCAGGTCTCTCACTTATCTCTCATACCCACAAAATAGTATCATAAGGACTTGTAAAAGTCAAAAGTCAGGGGGATAAGGTGGGTTTTCTTCGGTAGGGAGTCAGCAACTTAGAGAAAAGGCTTAGAGTTTTATTTCTTTTGGGTACTAGAAGTAAATCTTTTTTTGGTTTGTTTTATTTTTTGCCGCTGATTGTGGGATAGAACACACATTTCCTTGTAATGGTGGTAGCACAAAGTGTCAGTTTTATATCTGCACTTGGGGATAATTATAAGATTCTGTTAATGAGTTAAAAAATAAATTTCAAGCTCTGGCTGGTGGCTCAGTGGATAAGGCACTGGCCTGCAAACCCAAAGGTTGCTGGTTCGATTCCCAGCCAGGCACATAACCAGGTTGCAAGCCCGGTCTCCAGCCAGCTCTGTGGCTGGAGGCAGGTGAAAGGCAACCATACATTGATCTAGTTCTCCCTCTCTGCCTCTATCCCTTCCCCTCTCTCCAAAACTAATCAAATCTTTAAAAAGATTTTTTTTTTCAAGGTACAGGGAGGTGGAGCAGGAGTCTTTTTACTCATGAGACTGGGAGGTCAATAGAATAAATGATTTTTATCCCTACTTTCTCCTGCCTTTCTCACTGGTGTTCTTGGCTCCTTTGAGTTCCTTCTCAGGGAGGCTCTTTCCTGTGAAAGCCGTGAGTAACCTCACAGCCTTTGTAAGAGCACAGATCAAACTTCCAGAAAAGGCTCTGATTGGCCCTCCTTGAACCACTGGCCCATCTCAGCCCAACCAGTCAGTCTGGATGTGGTCTAATCTTGTTGGACTGCAAGTTTACCTGCTCACCCCTGTGGCTGGGGAGGCCAGACCATGTCACTGCCAGTTTCCTTGAGTGTCACGCCTGTTAGTTCCTTAAGAAGAATAGATGGTGGTGTCTGTGACTACACAAAAAGAGAGTGATTCTGTGCTGATTCACAGAATGCATGCGCTCTTTATAACAAAATTAATTCAAAATTTTATTTTTCAATCACTGTTACATTCAATATTATTTTATATTAGTTTCAGCAATGCAGCTGTGCAGCTTAGATATTTTACCTAGTTTGCAGATGAGGAAATTGAGGTTTAATGAAGTTAATTAAGTAATTTCCCTAAGATCATAAGGCTGAAATTCTATCCCAAACCTGTCTCCAAATTTGATGCTTATGTATCCTCTTCATGAACTTTTCTTCTTTATACGATAGCAGTTTGTGCACCTGTCTTCTTAGGGCTATATGGTAATCTCCTCCAGAGCACCAATTTGTCTTGTTAATATTAAAATTTCCCACAATGCTTTTTTCTAAACATAGTAGGTACTTAATAAGAATTTCCTAAATAGTAAGTTTAACTATTTGAAGGGAAGTCTTAGGAAAGAATAAATAGGTTTTTCTGTGTTATTACATAAGGCAAAAATTTGGGTTAATCAGGTGAACTTACAGAAGATACATCCTAATGCTATGTGACAATTTTCTACAAGCAGAGTTGCTCATTTCTGTAATGGCATGTTTTGTGAGGTATGAAATTTCCTGCCAAGGCTAGAAGAGTGCTTGATAGGAAAGGATGTTTTAGATAGGAGCCCTCTTAAGGGGAGACATTTGACCTGAGACATCTTCATCTTTAAGTCTAGGAAATAGATCATAGAGGGTTTGCAAGTTTTTTGGTATCACAATATCTAGCACTTTCCTTCGATCTTTAGCAAACTTCAATATTATAAAGTAAAGTAACTCAGTGCTTCTGAGTTACATGGCAGGAGTAAGATATAGAAGACATTTAAAAATAGGGTAATAAAGGATATGGGTTTTAGATCAACTTTTCTTCCTATATGATTTTAGCAAGTCAAGTATACTTGTTTTTCAATTAGGATGATGGGAACACAACATGGCCTTTTTCAGTGTCTAGGGATTTCTGAATTTGTTTAAAATAAAAATGTTATGATAGTCTTCTTTAAAATCTTTAAAAAACAGTACTACTGAGATGTAATTCTGATACCATTATAACATATCCACTTGAAGTGTCAATGTAATATTTTTAGTATATTCACCCCCATCTAATTTTGAAATCATTTTCTTGCCTAACACTCTGGTTAGAATTTCCAGTACAATGTCAAAGGCCCATGGTGTCTTCCACATAAAGAAAGAAGAGAACCCAGGCTTTTACATATTTAGAAAGGCAGCAAGTAGGTCACCGTAAGTGAAAAGAGACAACAGCAAGGCTTCATAAACGAAGGAATCCCAGTGATATAGATGGGTGTGTTGAGGATGTGGTCAGAGCACACGTGGATGTTGAGCATGGCTTTGAAGTCAGGAACAGGCAAAACTTGGCGCAGTGGTGTAGATAATTGCAGAGAGACAAATGATGAGTTCCCAGTGGGTTGCAAGTAGAAAGGATCAAGGTTTGGGAGAGGCCGAGGCAAGCGATAGCCTGGTTGGGAACAGCTCAACTGGAACATTGAAAAGCACAAGGCAGTCAGCTTGGAGGGACAGTTGGTAGACCCTTTTAAAGCACGTGGAATTAATCTCCAGTGAATTCAGCTGGTTGACAAAGCCTTGGCACGTTTGTGCAGGGATATTTGAAGGAGGAAGGCTGGCAACCATGGACAAATAAAGTCAAAATTTGTCTAAACTTTTACCCTCCTAGCCTTGAATTTTATTTCAATATATGAACCAGCTTCCAATTGATTCCTCCATGATATCTGTGTATCAACAAAACATTTTATTCACACTGAATAGAAACATACTTGGATATTGTAGTTCTTCTGCAATCTTAATAGCAATCTGGTAAGTTTTGCTCTATTAAGGTTTTGATTTCATAAAACATTTTATAATTTTATCTCAATGTGCCAAGGAGTGAATTGATTATTGCTATTTCACCTGCACTGTGAGCCATCTGGTGCTGTGTATCATTAATATTACTTACTAGCTTTCCCCAGTCAGCCAGACTTGAAAGCATCTGTCCCCATTAGAGAGAAAGGCACAAAATCAGTCTGCCATGTGAAGCAAGGTTTTGTAAACAAAAGCCTTTTTTTTTACAGAGAATTTGAAATTTGACTTCTAAATGTTTGAATGTTTACAGTTAAAAAAATTCTAATTAAAAAAAATTAGTGGCCATTTAATTACTTTGATCACCTTTTTTTAAAAAAAGATTTTATTTATTATTTCCAGAGAGAGGGGAAGGGAGAGAGGCAGAGAAGGAGAGAAACATCAATGTATGGCTGCCTTTTACCTGCCTCCAGCTACAGACCTGGCTGGAGACCTGGCTCGCAACCTGGTTATGTGCCCTCGCTGGCAATTGAACCAGCAAGCAACCTTTGGGTTCACAGGCCAGAGGCCTTATCCACTGTGTCACCAGCCAGGACTCATTTTCTAATTTTTAAACATTTACTGTGCTTCGATTGAAAAATCATGTTGTTAGCTGACCTCTCAAAAACATTATTTGCAATATTTTAATATTTTTACCCTTGCCAAGTCATTTTCCTTGAGTTATCTTAACTATACTATTTACTATCTGTGTGTGACTTTTGGGCAAGTTGTTTAACAGATCTTCTGGAGCTTCCTCATTTATAAACTTGAGGCTAATATCATAATACTGGCCTTCCAAAGTTGGGGAGAAGATTACGTGGTGTGCCCCCAAGGTTTTCCTCAGTACACAGCCTCAGAACTGTGCCCATGCCCATGTGGGAACCAGCCATTTCCAACACTGCAGTAACTCTCACAATGCAATGCAATTTTAATTAATGTCAAGATAAGTAAGCAAATTTGTGAATTAGAGAGGATTGAAAACTTTTCTGTACTTAAATCAGAATTTAAAAGATGATCCCGCAAATATAACAATTTTATGTTGCCTTTCTCAGGGGACTTGAGCACCCCTTAAGGATACAAGGTCTAATTTATTTTTCCAGCTGTTTAGGAAGCTTCATCAGGAATGCCCATCATTTTACAGATGATAAGAGAGAGGCAGATGGGTGAAGTAGCTAGTTAGACTGTTTCATGACCTAAGTAATGACGTGAATGCCGAAAAAGAAAGTTGTAAAATGAAAAAATATGATTTATAATTTTTTGAGACATCTAAGATGTTTACTCTTCCATAAGGGAATAAAATTTAGTAGCCTAAAGGGCTTACTATGTATGATTTTCTATAAACTGAAAATGGCTATAGGGAATTAACCTTTAATTTTGGTTCTCCAGCTTCACTACTAGACTTATTATTGCACAAGGTTGTTTTCAAGGAGATAGATTCTCTCAGCAGATTATATGTGTAATGAAAGAGGCTATTAATTTCTTTTTGAAAACTGTATTTAGTTATAAAAGAATTTATTTATTTTTGCACTTAGAATACCACCACTACCACCCCACTAATAATATCAATTTTGTTTTTGAAATAGCTAACCCACTTTATGTTTTGGTTTCAAAAGAGAATAAAATAATTACAACTTTCTGGGCTTGGCTGAGTCATAGCTGTTTTATTATATGTTGTTTTGTGTGGGGGTGTATGCAAGTGTGAGACAGAATGAAAGGCTAAGGTTTAAAAGCCTTTCCCCTTTGAAGTTAGGGGCTATCTTTTTAAATAATATTTTTATTTTACAATTCTAGTTGACTTATAATATTACTTTAGTTTCTGGTGTACAACCCAGTGACTGGACATTTACATAAATTACAAAGTGATCACCCTAATAAAAAAGTACCCATCTGACACCATACTTAGTTATTAGAATATTATTGGTCATATTCCTTATGCTGCACATTATATCCCCATTACTTTTTGTGACTACTAATTCCTACTTCTTGATCTGTTCACCTTTTTCACACACCCTGCCAACACCTCTCCCATCTGGCAACTGTCCAAACGTTCTTTGTATCTATGAATCTGTTTGTTTTCTATTTGTTTGTTTATTTATTAGATTCTACATATAAGTGAAATCATATGGCATTTGTCTTTATCTTGACTTATTTCACTCAGTACAATACCCTCTAGGTCTATCCATGTTGTTGCAGATGGCAAGGTTTCATTCTTTTTTATGGCTGAGTCATATTCCATTATGTATATACACCCCTTCTTTATCCATTCATCTAAGTTGCTTGCATACCTTGACTATTGTAAATAATGCTGCAATGAATATGTGGGTGCATATATCTTTCAACTTAGCGTTTTGGGTTTTTTCAGATAAATACCCAGAAGAGGAATTGCGGGGTCCTTCTTTGTCTCTTGTTTTAAAGTCTATTTTGTCTGGTATATATATTGCTATCCCAGATTTTTATTTGTTTCCATTTTCATGAAGTTTTCCATCCATATACTTTCATCTGTTTGTATCTTTCAGTCTGAGGTGAATCTCTCTTCAACAGCATATGTAAGAGCCTTATTTTCTTATTTATTCAGACACCATATGGTTTCTTTTTTTGGAGTATTTAATCCATTTGCATTTTAAGTAATTGTTGATAGGTATTTATTGCCACTTTATTACTCATATGTTTTATTATTTATATCTTTTTTCATCTTAAAGAAGACCTTTTAACATTTCTTGTAATACTGGTTTGGTGGTGATGAATTACTTTAGCTTTTTCTTCTCTGGGAAACTCTTTATCTGTTCTTTGATTCTAAATGATAGCTTTGGCAAGTAGAATGATCCTTGTTGTAGGTCTTTGCTTTTCATTACTTTGAATATTTTCTCTCAATCCCTCTGGCCTGCAGTGTTTCCCATTTAGAAATCAGTTGTCTTATGGGAACTCCGCTGTAGATAACTAAATGCTCTTCTCTTAGTGTTTTTAAGATTCTCTTTGTCTTTAACCTTGATGTTGTAATTATGGGGTGTCTAGGTATGGACCTTTTTGAGTTCTACTTGTTTGGGATTCTCTGCACTATCTGGACTTGCATATGTGGTTTTTTTTTTTTTTTTAAAGATTTTATTGTTATTTTTAGAGAGAGGGGAAGGGAGAGAGACAGAGAGGGAGAGAAACATCAATGTATGGTTGCCTTTCACCTGCCTCCAGTTACGAATCTGGCTGGAGACCTGGCTTGCAACCTGGTTATGTGCCCTGGCTGGGGAATCGAACCTGCGACCTTTGGGTTTGCAGGCCGGCACCTTATCCACTGTGCCACCAGCCAGGGCTGGACTTGCATATGTTTTTACCTCACCAGGTTAGGGAACTTTTCAGTCATTATTTCTTCAAACAGGTTTTCAATCTTTTACTCTCACTTTCCTTCTTCTGTACCCCTTTGATACAGATATTGTTGTGCTTGATGTTGTCCCAGAAGTCTCTTAAACTATCCTCATTTTTTTAAATTCTTTTTTCTTCTTGCTACTCTGATTATTTTCTGCTATTTTGTCTTCCAAATTGCTCCTTCTTTCCTCTGCATCATCTAATATCATACTGAGCCCTTCTAATATTTTCTTCATTTCATTTACTGTACTTTTCAATTCTGACTGGTTCTTTTTTATGGTTTCTATGTCCTTTTTATGTTTTTGAAGTTTTCATTAAGTTTCTTGACTATCCTTATAACCAGTGTTTTGAACTCTGTATCTGATAGTTTGCTTGCCTCCATATCATTTAGTTCTTATTCTGGAGATTTCTCCTGTTCTTTTACTTGGGGCATATTTCTTGGTCTCCTTGTGTTAGCTGCCTCTCTGTTTTTGTTTCTGTGTATTAGGTCACAATTTTTAAATCTTTTTCATCTCATGGCATACATAAGGTAATTACTAAAATTTTGTGGTACACTAAAAAAAAATTTGCTGGTGTTACATAAAAAATAGGTAAGTTTTAATTCATTCACACTAGATGGCTATTGTGTTGGCTGTTATAATTTTTTAAGTTTGATAATCTAAGGGAAAAGAGGTCAGTGCCCCTGACTAAATAGTCAGGTATTGCATGTTTTAAAAATCTTTGTGGCACGTTAGTTGAAAAATCACTGTATTATGTAGATCTGCTGTGTTTCCCAGTCTTGGTAGGGTGGCCTTATGTGGTAGGTGGTAGGTGTTCTGTAGGGCCCAGTGACACAGCTTTATTGGTCACCCAAGCTGGGCACTTCAACTGTATCCCCTTCTATTGTAGTTATGATGCCTTGACTGCTGTAGGCACCTCAGTGGGAGGGATTGAGCCCCAAGTCAAGGAGCAGTATTGCTTATAGTGGAGGAGCTGCTGTGTGTGGGCCAACCCATGGGGCAGAACTCACTTCAGTGAAGCTCTGGTGCCTGCCAAGTCCACCCCTCGAATGTGTTGCTTGTGGAGGTGGTTGGGTGGTGCTCTGGCATGGTCTGCAGCTGGCCATCATGTATGCTGGCCCTGGGGTCTTGTTGGAGGTACAGGCTAAGTTCAGCCACCACCTGTGTCCTGCTTGGGGCTGCCCTTTATGAACTATAACGTGATCTGAAGATGAGTGCTACTTGTGCTTGACTGGGAGGTGCCCCAGAAAGACCAAACTACACACTAGGGCTGCCTGCCACTAGTGCCGGGCCTGAGGCTACTTAGCATCAGGTATGGGGGTTGGGAACCTTAAAGAGATTTTAGGAAAGTCCACAGCATGAGCCAAAACAGGGCTCATTTTTGTATGACATTTTGTGTGAGAAGGCCACTGGAAGGGGCTTGGCCATGCCCACAAGTTGAGTGCGGCAGAGGCCCAGGGAATCACCAGGGCAGGGTGAACAGTGTTGGTCAGGTTAGTGGTGACTCAGATATGGTGTCAGCCTGTACCTTTAAGGGGAGGCACAGTGGCTTCTGTCAGCACTTCTAATTGGGAAAAAGCTACCCTTCTTCCTCTCACCAGACCAGACAATTCAGTTCCTCTCTGGATGTCCCTGGTGCCTTTTTTTTTTTTTTTTTTTTTTAAGATTTTTATTATTTTTTGTAGAGAGGGGAAGGGAGGAGGCAGAGCGGGAAAGAGACATCAATGTATGGTTGCCTTTCACCTGCCTCCAGCTAAGGACCTGGCTGGAGACCTGCCTTGCAACCTGATTATGTTGCCCTGGCTGGGAATCGAACCAGCAACCTCTGGGTTCATAGGCCGGCACCTTACCCATTGTGCCACCAGCCAGGGCCCTGGTGCCTTTTGAGCTGCTGCCCCAGCTCTGGAACTCAGAGCAACTATGCATGGTTGCTATTGCAACTATTGAGTAACTATACACAGTTCCTTTAAGAGAAATGCCTGGGACTCCAGGAGCCCTCTGTCTCACTCAGCCACAAGGCCCTCTGGTTTTCACAGGCAGAAATTATGAGGACTTTTCTTCCAGGCACTGCAACCATGTGCTTAAGACCTGATGTGGGACTGGGACCCCTTCATCCTCAGGGAAGATCTTTGCAGCTAAGGCGACCCTCCCAATTTTTAACTGACACACGTGGGTTTGGGACCAGCTAATTCTGTATCTCCACCTCCTCCTACCAGTCTCTACATGGCTTCTTCTGTATATCCTCAGTCACAGAAATTCTGTTGAGCTGTATTTCAGGCAGTTATGAATGATGGTTGTTCTGCAGTTTAGTTGTAATTTTGATACAGTCCTGGGAAGGTGCAAGTACCACATTTACCTGCACTGCCATATTGCCCAGAAGTCTAGAGGCTATCTTATTTCTGGTGTTCAGCGCACATGCAAGAGGGCCTAAAATCCTCAGGAGAGCCCTGGCTGGTGGCACAGTAGATAAAATGCTGGCTTGCAATTTCGATTCCCAGCCAGGACACATAACCAGGTCTCCAGCCAGGTCCATAGCTGGAGGCAGGTGAAAGGCAACCATGCATTGATGTCTCACTCCTCTACCTTTCTCCCTTCCAGTCTCTCTAAAAATAATAAATAAAATCTTTTTTAAAATCCTCAGAAGAAAATATTTTCATTATCGATTTTGGAATCTAATATCAGGTTATTGGTAAAGACCTAGAGAGCTACTACCAATATTTATGAAGTAACAGGATTAAAATATGAAACTACATATATTCTTCTTTAAAAATATTTTTAAAAAGATTTTATTCATTATTTTCAGAGAGAAGGGCAGGGGAGGAGGAAGAAAGGAAGAGAAGAATCCCTTTCTCTTGCCTCCAGCTACGGGTCTGGCTGGAGGCCTGGCTTACAACCTGGTTATGTGCCCTGACTTGTTTTGTTTTGTTCTGTTTGGTGATCAGTATGTGGAAAGCCTGGTGATAGACACTGTGGTTGAGGGAAAGGAAGAGAGTAATGCAGGTCTCAAAATGAAAAAAGATAGCCTCTGCGTAGGCTTATGTTGGTTGAAGAATAAAGTGAGCGAGTAAGGACTATAACCACGTTATCTTTATATTAAAGAGGTTCATGATGAGGAATGTGCTATGCATGAGGTAAAGCCACTTGTAGCTAAGGATAAAAATACTTTGAAATAACTGTCCATTTTCCAATTCAAGTTTTTTTTTTTTTTTTTTTTTTTTTGCCTCATTTTGTTACCAATGTTTTAGATTGTCTTCATTTGGCCCTTCTATTCTATCACTATTTGGAATTTTTCTAGGCTGTCAGTTTAACATTTGCCTTATTGGAAGTTTAAAGCAAATTAAGGATGTTAGATGACTTACAAGCCTTTTTTGCAGACACAGATAATGTACAAGTGGATAGAGCCCAAAATCTGCCGGGAAGATGTCACAGATGCTATTAGGCTGCCCCCTTCTGGAGAGAAGAAGGATTGTCCACCTTGCAACCCTGGATTTTACAACAATGGATCATCATCTTGCCACCCTTGCCCTCCTGGGACCTTTTCAGATGGAATGAAAGGTAGGATATCTTTTGGGCCAATAATTGAACCTTTACATAATAATCTTGTTGGACCACTGTGACTATTTTGTTCAAAATTGTTCTTATGATATCATTCTTTAAAGTATCCTTTTCTCGGAGACTGAAGTAGAGTTGAGAAATATAATAATAATAAGACTACAATAGCTTATTTAACATATCATGAGAATAGCTTTTTAATTGCATGTTATGTAATACGGTCTTAATGAGATGACTGCCTTTGGATAGTGATAAGAAATGACACCATATTAAGTGATTACAGATAAGCTCTTTCCAGTGATGTACACACATGTTGGTGCAAACATAAAATATTACTATTTCAGCTTTGAAATAATGAATCACATTATGTGCTACAATTATATAAAAAATTGCTCATTTGATCATATGGAATATTATAGTCCCTAAGTAAATTGTTTCAAAGTTCATAGTTGGGAAAATTTTAGTGTTTACCAAGGAATACAGAAAGTGGTTACAGAATTTGTTTTAATTTTTTAAGACAAAGATTACAATACATTTTAGTTGTGGGTTTCTTACTTGAATATAGCCATTCCAGATATTTAATATCCAGGGCCTTTGAGAGATAACGTAAAATGGACTTGAGAGTCCAATTGACTTGGGTTTGAGTACACATCCTGCTGCTACCAATAGTGTGATTTATCTAAGATACTGCAACCTTCTGGACCTCAGTTTTTGCAGATTATAATATCAAGCTCATCATCAAGCTCTGGCTGGTGGCACGGTGGATAGGCACCAGCCTGTGGCGAACCCAAAGGTCACTGGTTCAATTCCCAATCAGGTCACGTAACCAGGTTTCAAGCCAGGTCTCCAGCCAGCTCTGTAGCTGGAGGCAGGTGAAAGGCAAACATACATTGATGTTTCTCTCCCTCTGCCTCTCTCCCTTTCCCTCTCTCTAAAAACACTAAGCAAAATCTTTTAAAAAATAATATCTAGCCTATCATCAGTGAACAGGTTATGTATAATAAAAATGTCTCCTTCAGGACTTTGGTATCAGAAAGTGTTATTCAGTGAACATTTTCTCTCCCTACCCTTTCTCTTACTGATGTGATAATGCGAAGTGTCTTGGGTAAGTTCAAAAATGGTTAGAAAAGACCCTTCCATTTCAATTGTGCAGATGTTAATTTAAGTCAGATTTATTCAAAAACCTTAACTCTTTTAACTCTTTCCAAACCTCTCAATTCCTAGTACAATTTTTAAAATAACATAGCTGATATTTTGAATTTCAAGTAAGTAGTCCATAATTAAATGGCATGCATGATTTTCTGTTCTGTTTAGTAACCAATAGGGAGTTTGAAATGTTTCCTTATTCGTGAAATGGATGGTATTGATTCTAAAATCATGCATAAGAGAACTTGTTTCAGAATTGTTCTTCTTGTAGAGTATAATTTAATATTAGCAGTTACTCCCAAAATGGAGAAAATTGTTTGAAAGGATTTTCTGTTTACCTTTTCTTTCTTCATGTAAGTTAAGTATATATGTGTATAATATATCCAGAATTAATTTTTTTCCCCAGAATACTTTTTTTAAAAATTTTATTGTTGTTGTATTACATCCATCCCCTTTTTGCTCCCCTCTGTCCCCCTCCCCACCCACCCATTCCCCGGAAAGTCAATCCCCAGAATACTTTTAAAAAGTTATTATTCTTAAGGAAATTGGTGGCTCAATATCTCTCCTTCCCAGTTTCTGCTCTGCTAATTAAAATTTAGCAGGGCTGGACCAGAGCGAGAGGAAGCTGTCCAAATGAAGCTAGCTGTAATTGTTCACCCCACTTGTCTTCTGTAGAATGCCGACCGTGCCCAGCAGGGACAGAGCCTGCACTTGGGTTTGAATATAAATGGTGGAATGTCCTTCCTGGCAACATGAAAACATCTTGCTTTAATGTCGGAAATTCAAAGTGTGACGGAATGAATGGTGAGTTCAAAGTCAGCCTACTTGATATATTTTGGCAGCAGAGAATTTTGGACTCAGCTCTTTAAAAACATATGACCTGTGGGTATGAAGAACTTCAGTCTTATTTGGCTACTTGTATGTTTTCGACTCCTCACATAGAAATAGTAAATGTGGTGTTACAGCTGGATGGCTTTTCTATGAAAGTATGAGCTATTTTGCATTTCTGGAGTTGGTTTAAAGGTAGGTGTTAAGGAGGACCAATTATGGTTATAAATACCAGAATAGGTTACCAGGGGGAGGCAATGAAATATATGTTGTTTGCCATTTTGAAGATAATGTGACAGCATTTCTGCTTGCATTGGTTTTGTCTGGCTCAACTCTGAGCCACGGTGAGAAGTAATTAAATCATCCCTATCTCTCTCTGCCTATAAAATCTATGACCCTGACTGCAAAATATTCATGAACCTCACTTATTGAAAACTTAGAGATGTGACAGAATTCTATAGGATGTTTGCTGAATGCTCTTTGTTCTTACATTTTAAGTTTTTAGAGAACCTAGCACTCAGTTGTTCTGCAGTATTTGTTGGTTGACTGAATGACAATATCTGTATATGTGTTTTTAAACTTGACACTAGGAGTGTTACAAATACTAGCGTTTGACACCAAAATGCATCCTTTACTTTTATAAACTCGTTAGCATTATTGTCAGCTCACTTTTTAAGATATTGCTTGATCATTGTAAAAATGCTTTTTAATTGCATCTGTTGTAAATCAGTACCTATCCAAAATAAACAGGCTTGGGATGTAGAAAGTGAGATGTACACATGAATACAGGGATTGACAAATAGTTGATCTTTGGATAATGTTGGTTAAACATATGTGTGAAAATTCATCCTGGTCATCTTTATTGACCAATAATCCCACTTGTAGGAATTTATCCTAAGGAAGAGAAGAAAATGTATAATAGTTATTACCTGACCATGAGAGTTTATGTTTTAAAAGGATGCCGTGATGGAATTCTAAGTTGAAGAAGTTAAGGTATTGGAAAAGTAAGATTGGGGAAGCTAGGGTATTGAACAAAAGCATCAGTACTTGTGTGTGTGTGTATGTGTACTTGTGTGTATTTGGTTACTAATAAAGATTACCTGAAAATTTTATTGAATCTTTTAGAGAATTTACTCCTAGTCAAGTTTCATAACAACACTTGATTTACCCATTCATACACTTAGAGGCTATAATTTAAATGTTTGTTAATTTTCCCAAATGACCAATTACTGATTTGCAAAGTAGACATCTAGGTAATATTAGTATGTGACATGAAAATAGCAAATGGTTACATAAAAAATAGAAAGGTTTGAGACAGAGGACGATCCTTCCTCACTTCTAGCTTCTAACCACTCCAGGCACTGCTTTCCTCCTCACATGGCTACCTTTATTCTGTGTGTGTGTGTGTGTGCGTGCGTGTGTGTGTGCGTGCGTGTGTGTGTGTTTATATGGTATTTGTTCGCCCTGTGCATCTGTGTCCAAATTTCTGTCTCCTCAGAGGGACAATAGTTATGTTGGGTTAAGGCTCACCCTTAAGACCTCATTTTAACTTGATATGTCTTTAAAAACTCTATTTCTAAGTCATCAAGTTCATTCATAGGTTCGGGGATTAGGACTTCCACAAATCTTTGCTTGGGGCAGGGGAAGGGGGTACAATTCAGCCTATAACAACAAGCAATGTCCAAAACATGAGAAATCTTGATTTCCTCTTGCAGGATACTAGTTCTCTCCCAACTAGCTTTTTACCGTCCATGTAGCACTCCCTTTTCTTTACCCTTCTCTGCTGTTCTGTCCTTCCTCATGACATTTCTGAACACAAGGGAGAGAGTTTAGAAAAACATTTCTAAGTCCTCCCACTCCTTTTTAATATTTATTTTATATTTTATAATTTTATAAATATATAAATTTATAATATACATTTTATACGTATTGTATTTTTATTACCATTTATTCCCCTTATTCCCTCTTCCACCTCCACCCATTCCCCACTCCCCTGCAGCCATTGCACTGTCTGTTCATGTCCATGAGTTCTTTGTCTTTTTTGCTCAATTCCTCCACCCTGTAAACAGTCCCCCAGAGCTGTCATCCTGCTCTCCATCTATGACTCTGTTTTTATTTTGCTGGTTCAGTTTGTTCATTAGGTTCCACGTGTGAGTGAAGTAACATAGTATTTGTCTTTCTCTGACTGGCTTATTTCACTTAGCATAACATTCTCCAAGTCCATCCAGGCTGTTGCAAAGGGTAAAATTTTTCTTCTTCTTTATAGCTGAATAGTATTCCATTCTGTAAATGTCCCATAGTTGTTTTACCCACTCATCTACCGATGGACACTTGGGCTGCTTTCAAATCTTGGCAATTGTAAATAATGCTGCAAGGAACATAGGAGTGCATATATTATTTTAAATTAGTGTTTGGGTTTATTTAGATAAATTCCCAGAAGTGGAATCACTAGATCGTAAGGCAGTTTTATTTTGAAAGCTTTGAGGTAACACACGGCATTAAAATGCTGCTTTCCACAGTGGCTGCACCATTCTGCATTTCCCTAGTCTCCACATCCTCTCTTGAACTTACTGTTTCTTGACTTATTGATGATATCATTCTGACAGGTGTGAGGTGATATCTCATTGTAATTCTAATTTGCATGTCTCTGATGATTAGTGACAGTGAGCATGTTTTCCATTAGCTATCTGTGTGTCCTCTTTGGAGAAGTATCTATTCAGGTCCCTGGCCCAATTTTTAATTGGATTGTTTGTTTTTTGGTGTTGAGTTTTATAAATTCTTTATAAATTTGGGGTTTTAGCCCTTATCAGATGTATCAGCAAATATACTCCTATACTGTGGGTTGTCTTTTTATTTTGTTAATGGTTTTATTTGGTGTGCAAAAGCTTTTGTAGTTTAATGAAGTCCCATTTGTTTACTGTTTGTTTTGTTTCCCTGCCTGGGAAATTTTTCAGAGAAAATATTGCTATGAGCAATGTCCAAGATTTTACTGCCTGTGTTTTCTTCTAGGATTTTTATGGTTTCACATCTAACATTTAAGTCTTTAGTCCATTTTGAATTTATTCTCGCGAGTGGTATTAGAATGTGTTCTAGTTTCTTTTTCCTACACGTATCTGTCCAATTTTTCCAGCACCGTTTATTGAATAAACTATCTCTTTCCCATTGTATATGCTGGTTTCCTCTGTCAAATATGAATTGACTATAATGGTGTGGGCTTATTTATGGGCTCTCTATTCTGTTCCATTATCTGTGTGTCTGTTTTTATGTCAGTACCATGCTGTTTTAATTACGATGGCCTTATAGTAGTTTGATATTAGGTATATAATTCCTCCAACTTTGTTCATCTTTTTCAAGATGACTATTGCTATTCAGGACCTTTTGTGGTTGCATATAAATTTTTGAAATATTTGTTTTAGTTCTGTGAAATACATCATTGGTATCTTGATAGAAATTGCATTGCATCTAAAGATTGCTTTGGATGGTGTGTACATTTTAATGATGTTAATTCTATCTGTCCATGAACATAACATGGTGGTTGCTTCTAGTTATTTGTATCTACTTGAATTTCTATCTTCAATGACTTATGATTTTCTGAGTATAGGTCTTTTGCAAGCCCTAGTTAGATTTATTCCTAGGTATTTTATTCTTTTTGAAGCAATTGTGAATGGGATTATTTTCTTAATTTTTCTTTCTGTTTGTTCATTGTTGGCATATAAAAATGTGACTAATTTATGGATCCTAATTTTGTATACTGTTACTTAGTTGAATTCATTTATCAGTTCTAGTAGTTTCTTGGTGGACTCTTTGAGGTTCTCTATGTGCAGTATCATGTCATGTACAAATAAAGACAGTTTTACTATTTCCTTTCCAATTTGGCCTTCTTTTTCTTTTTCTTATCTGATTGTTGTGGCTAGAGCTTCCAGTACTAGGTTGAATAAGAGTGGTGGAAGTGGGCACCCCTGTCTTGTACCTGATCTTAATGGGAATGTCTGTAGTTGTTTCCTGTTGAGTATATGCAGGCAGTGGGTTTGTCATATATATGGCATTTATTATGTTCATGTATGTTTCCTCTAGTCCCACTTTGCTGAAAGTTTTTATCATAAATGGGTGCTGAATTTTATCAGATGCTTTTTCTGCATCTATTGATATGATCATGTGGTTTTTATCTTTCATTTTGTTTTTTAGTTTTTTTTTTGAAGTTTAAAAAATATTTTATTTATTTTTAGAGAGAGGGTAAGGGAGGGAGAAAGAGAGGGAGAGAAATGTCAACATATGTTTGCCTCTCACATACCCCCTACTGTAGGCCTTGCCTACAACCCAGGGATATGGCCTGACTGGGAGTTGAACCAGCAACCCTTTGGTTCGCAGGATGGTGCTCAATCCATTGAGCCACACCAGCCAGGGCTATCCTTCACATTGTTTATGTTGTATATCACATTTATTGATTTGAAAGTGTATCAAAATTGCATTCCCAGAATAAATCCCACATGATCATTGTATGTTGCTCTATTTGGTTTGCTAATATTTTGTTGAGGATTTTAGCATCTATGTTCATCAGGGTTATTGGCCTATACTTTTTTTTTTTTTTTTGGTAGTTTCGTTATCTAGTTTTGAAATCAGAATAATGCTGACCTTGTAAAATGAGGTTGGGAATCTTCCCTTGTCTTGAAGTTTTGGGAATAGTTTGAGAAGGAGAGGTGCTAGTTTCTGGAATGTCTGGTAAAATTCCCCTGTGAAGCTGTCCAGGCCAAGGCTCTGGCTGTAGGAAGTTTTTTGATTATTGCTTCAATTTCACTAGGTGTCATCTATTCAGAATCTTAATTCTTCTTGATTTAGTAAGGGAAGATTGTATGTTTCTAGCTATTTATCCATTTTACCCTGGTCGTCCAATTTGTTGGTATATAGTTGTTCATAATATTTTCTTACAATCCCTTTTATTTCTTTGGTGTCAGTTGTTATTCTCCTCTTTCATTTCTGATTTTAAAGTTAGGTGCTGTTTCTTTTTTTCTGATGTGTCTGGTTAAAGGTTTGTTGATCTTATTTATGTTTACAAAGAACCTTCTTGATTCATTGCTGTTTTGTGTTGTATTAAGTCCTTCAACATTAGTTGAAATACTGGTTTGATTGTAACACATTTCCTTAGCTTTTTCTTGTTGGAAAGCTCTGTATTTCTCCTTCAATTTTAAATGATAGCCTTGCTGTGCAAAGTAGCCTTGGTTGTTAAGTCCTTGCTTGTCATTACCTTGAATGTTTCATGCTAATCCCCTCTGCCCTGAAACAGATGACAGTTTAAATGGAGCTTCCTTGTAGGTAAGTAACTGGTTTCCTCTTGCAGCTTTAAGATTCTTGCCTTGTGTTTGAGCTTTGCCATTTTAATTATGGTATATCTTGGTGGGGCACAAGGGATTCCTGTGGGCAGGGCTGTTGCTTCCCCCCAAGCTGATGCTGCATGAAGGGGAGTGCTTCTTCCCCAGAAAGATGGCTTCTGCCTTCTGCAGTGTCTGGAATG
This sequence comes from Noctilio leporinus, assembly GCA_004026585.1. NCBI lineage: Eukaryota > Metazoa > Chordata > Mammalia > Chiroptera > Noctilionidae > Noctilio > Noctilio leporinus. The sequence goes on from PVIW01000793.1 coordinate 71,264, forward strand.
ACTGAGCACAGGGATTATGGCAGCTGGCTTTTAGACTCTGTCCCCAGAGCTACCAACCCTAGACTCTCCTCATGTGGGTCTAATCCACCTTGCTCTCCCTCTGCTGGAGCCCAGGATTAGTGGCTTCAAATAATATTTTTGTGTTTGTCCTTTAATAGGCTCTGTGGGTCTCTAGCCATCTTGCCCTGGAAGGCAGAAACCCTGTTGCTTTTTACAGTTGAATGTTATTTGGGTTTCTTTTTTGGTTCTGGTGCTCTAGGCTTGGCAGAGCCCAGCTTGGGGTTTAGACCCCACACTTCTTAGACCCTTCTGCCCCCTGAAATATCCCTTTGGAACTTCAGCTGCCACTCATGGGAGTCCAGCCAGCATTCTCACATCTCCACACTCCTTACCAGTCATGTTGTGATAAAGTGGTTTCTGTGGTCTATCTCTCCAGCTAGAGTTCAGTTGGTTGTTCAGGTTTTTTCTATAATTTACTTGTGACCTTCCTCTCTTGGTATATATGTCCTTCATTTGGGAATATTTCTTTTCCTCTAACTTCAGACACATTTGCAGTCTGCCTAAACCTAAATGCCTTCCCCATTACTCACAATGCAGTCAAGAGCCTGGTGTCCCACTGGATCAGACCATCTTATGGCTATTCAGCTCTTCACATTAGGAGTTTATGCCTGCTTGTTTCTTTTTTTAACCTCATGAACTTTTGAACAGTAGAACAATTGGCATTTCTCTCAGAAGCAAAAAGATAAATGCATATTATTTTTTAAGATTAGTTTGATTTATATATGTTCAACACATTACCTTTCTACAAACTGTTGATTATAACATATCGAAGACTGCTGAATCACAACTCTAGCAATGATATTAATCCCTTTCCCAGTTTCCCCATATACTTACTGAAATAGCAGATAATGACATTTTCTTTTAAAGAAGGAAGTGTCAATGCCAAGCCATTGCCATTAATTAGTAACCTTGCTTGATGGTGTATGGAGGATGCTTCACTTTTCCTCATTCTGTTGTGGTCATTTCAGCCTATGATATGTTGATTGTTTTTATGCTGGGTACAGACCACCCCCCAGCATCTTTTGTGCATACTGTTGACAATTGTTAGTGTGTGCCTCTCTCTCATATTCTATTGATTCTTCAGTGAGGGAGATCACAGTCTTGCAATTATGTCCCTAGGTGTGTGTCAGAGTTCTTAGCAAGGCTTAAATTAGGGAACAACAATATAGTGAACAAAAAGGAATAATTCCACATTTCCAATCGTCTTCATTAAACAATTTGAGATTTCTGTTGCTCATTGGTTACCTGGAGACCAGGGTTTTTCTTGTTGTTGTATTAGAATGGATAAAGACTATCTGTTTTAGTGTTAAAAAGATAATTATGCTTCCTGGACAAAACTTGTTAGTTTTCTCATTGAATAAGTTTTATGTGAAAATGCCTTATTTGCTTTTTTTCCTCAGGAATCATATGGAATGTCTTTATTGGTATGTAGGAGTTTAACTATATGTGCAATTGCAATTTAAAAATAGGGAATTCTTTTGGAGTATTCTAACTTTGAACATAAACACTAATGGTCTTTTTCTGAACCTGATTTTAAAAAATTGTTAGAAATCATTAATGGAATTTTTACTAATAAAGATGGCTTTTATCATTTCCAGGTTGGGAGGTTGCTGGCGATCATATCCAGAGTGGGGCTGGAGGTTCTGATAATGATTACCTGATTTTAAACTTGCATATCCCAGGATTTAAGTAAGGAAAACCAATTCTGATTTCCTTCCGTAAGAATCCTCATGCCTGTTTCCCTATAGAAATACATGGAGAACTGCCTTTATAAAATATAATAGTATTGTGATGTTCTTAGTAAATAACAAGTAGCACAGTATCAGTAAGATACTGCAACTGTTAATTGTGTATTGGGTAGATCAAGCTGAAAGTTTTTAATGTTTTATCTAAATGTCACAACAATCATGATTCTTGGATGCTCCATAAAGAGGTCTTAGTCCAGGTTATTTGGAATAGCATCTTACAGCTTATTATATATATATTTTTTCTCTCAGTTTTATCTGTAAAGTAGTATGCTACTAGTTTCGAAGTGTCATTTTGCTTTAGTCCCCAGTTTGAAATTTCCCAGTTGGTATTATTTTCCTTGTTTTAGGATGGATGTAGCTTTTATATCAGGAGATGTGAGCATACATTGTTGTGGAGACCCCCTTTCAAACAAAGGGGCTTTCAGCTTAATGGAAGAAATGACAGTTTTGTTCCAGATTGTATTCAGAATGTACCATGATATTATAAATTTAATCTGTCAAATAGACCACCAACCTCTATGACTGGAGCCATGGGTTCTGAACTGGGAAGAATAACATTTGTCTTTGAGACCGTCTGCTCAGCTGACTGTGTCCTGTACTTCATGGTGGTAAGTGAAAGAGTGGCTTTCAAAGGCAGATTTAGAAATCTGGAAGTTGAGCATTCTCTTTCAAGAGTGAAGTTACTTATGCAAGTTTCTTCCCAGGCGTAGGGCCTTCCAATAATGAATGTCTAAAGAAGTCACTAAGAATTATGCAGTTGTACCCACAAAGAAAGCATTTGCTCCTCCTGGGGAAGATTGAGTGAGGGGCCTTGCAGAATTGAGAGAAGTCAGAGAATATTAATCTCATAGAAAATTTCTTCATAAAAACATGTCATCAGCAAAATGAAAATTTTCCTCTAATAACCATTCAGCAGTTCAAGCCATCAGGAGGGAAAAAAATTGTATTAATAAGTGAGGGAAGAAAGTAATGTTGTTGTAGACATTTGGAAAAAGAAAGCACTTCCTTGTTAAATTTAATCAGTGTAGACAAAGGACTTTACTACATACATGTCATAATTTTCCAGATGTCCTACAAATCTCAACTTGTAAAAATTTACTGTATCTCATGTGGGTATTAAAAGGTTGTTGGCTAAGATTTTAGCATTATAATTAAGCAGTGACTTTATAGACATGATTTGTTTTCATTTTTCTAAAGATTGTTTAATAGTTAACAGTTCATTAACAATTTCCTTTATGACGTACAAGATATATGAAGATTTAAATATTTTTTCGTGATTGCTAAAAGTGAAAATGAAAGCAGATTGCTTTGTTCTAAAAAAATTGTAGTGTTAAAGTAGATCATGAATAATTTTCAACATGTCTATCTATAGTATACCACAAATAACTATTAAATCTTCAAATATCCCAGCTCTGTCTCCTGATTAGTTTAATCTGTTAGTTCTTCTTCATTCTCAGAACCATTGTTGACATTTAGATTCCTATTATCTTTTAACAGCACGATGCTGTCTAGTGTTCTTCTTATCTCCATTCTCTCATCCATGTTGCTCTCAAAATATCTTTATAAACATGTAAACAATAATAGAGGTATCCACACCAAATCTACCCCCTTACCCTTGGTGGCTTTTTATTGTTATGGCAGTAGCTCTTGAAGTGTGGTCCCTGGACCAGGCATCACCTGAGAACTTGTAGAGATGCAACTTTCTCAGCCCCATCGTAGTCTTAATGAGAAACTCTCGTGACGGGGCCCATCATTCTCTGTTTACCAAGGCTTGAGGGTAGTTCTCATACATGCTAAAGTTTGAGAACCAGTAGCCGATCAATACACTTAATTTTTAAACTTATTTTAGAGAGAAAAAAAGGAAGGGAGGGAGGGTGAGAAAGAGAGGGAGAGGAAGAGAGAGAGAGAGGAAGATGGGGGAGAGAGAGAAAGAGAAAGAGATATTTGTTTTTCCACTTATTTATGTATTCATTGCTTGATTCTTGTATGTGCCCTAATCCAGGGCCCAACCCACAACCTTAGCATAGCAGGACAACGCTCTAACCATTGAGAAACTCCACCAGGGCCTGAAATTCCTCTTGTTTTTAGGGAGAAAATATAAAATTTATTCACTTCCTCATACAAAGACTTTCATACAGATCATATCCATATAAGTTAAATGTAAATAAACCACATTCAAATGCAAGTTCACTAAAATAAAAATCAAATTAAAAAAAAAGGAGGCAGGTCTCAAATGTCTTCAGTTGTTTAGCATGGCATCTATATGGCGTTTTGTGCTCTTTGCCCATCCTGTTATCAAACCTACTGTGAATGTTCACCCCTCTTCAGACACCCTGAATTTGTTAGTAGAACAACCTGTACTTTTTCAGTTCTCTTGCCTTGTCACTTTAAGTTAGAATGACATTCTTCCTTTTGCTTTTTGGTGAATACCTGTTCATACTTCAAAGGCAGTTCAAACTCCACTACTATTGAAAAGATTTCTTTTATTCCCTTGTGCAAAATCAATAGCTCTCTTCATTGTGCTTCTAAAAACCTTTGATAAACCCTTATTTTAATTATGTGAAAGTATTTATTTATTTTTGTCTCTCACTTGACCAAGAACTCCTGAGGGTAGTTATTATAATTACTCATTTTGGTAAATCAATATTAGAATTTCAGCTCATAGCAGAACCTGTTGTCTTTCTGGGTGATTTGGTCTTCTTATAGGACTTTTTCTCAAGATATCAACTAAATAGCATAAAAAATGCTTTCAAAATTGTGTATTGTTTTACAAATAGAAGGTGGTATTAGTTGCAGTAATGCAATACATTCCAGAAAACTGGTGTTTAAAAAGCAGTGTCTGTATATTATGGGCTCCTTTTAGGAAGTGGCATGTGTGATGATTTGGTTGTTGGATAATGCAGGTAATTCTGTGATGTCTGTAGTGTGAACTCAACATGCACCTTTTTCTAGCATATTTGACTGCCTTATAACATGTTTGACTCCTATGTTTATATGATAGAAAGAAAGAGTCATGCCTTGAGTTCATGCCACCACACTGTCAACATCCAAGATGATTAACAGAGGCCCGTCTAAACTCCTAAGTCATATATTAGGGGCTATACAGGGAAGACTAATAAGAAAATTCAGGATTAGATGTATATTACATTATTTGGTTAATTTATATTTGCTTTCTAACCATGTTAATGATAACATTTGTTGGAATGCTATACATTTGTACTTTAATAAATATTGAATCTGGGCAAGGAAATCAGATAAAATATGCAAATTAATTCTATTGAAATTAAAGTGTAAGCAAAAGAATATTTCATGAACATGAACTAACATCCTGATTAATCTGCACTTGGATAAGCCTGGAAAGTTGCAAGTGTAAATCAGGGAAAATTTATCATTTCTGTCAGAATCTCCCAGGAAAGAGATAAAAATGTAAAGCCTTGCCATTATGAAGTTTACTGTAAGAAGTTTAAGGAATTATGTTTCCCTGTCTGCATGTATTTCTCCATGTTAGACACACACACATACACACACACACACACAACTCCCTTAAACATACTATGATCTGAGACCTCTTTCAGGTTACATTGAGAATGTGGTTGATATATTGTACTTACTAAGCTAGTGAGCGCTTGTGTAGACTTGAAGGGAAGTTTTGAGAATCCTGGGGTCACATGCTCTGCAGACAAATATTTACAGACCCTCCAGGATGCTATAAATACAAACACATGTTTGTAATTAATACACATATGTATTACTACTGAGTTTGTGCTTTTTGGTATATATTTTTTAGGATATTAATAGAAAAAGTACCAATGTGGTGGAATCATGGGGTGGAACCAAAGAAAAACAAGCTTATACCCACATCATCTTCAAGAATGCAACGTTTACATTTACATGGGCATTTCAGAGAACTAATCAGGGTCAAGATGTAAGTTTCAAGGTTTTTTTTTTTTTAAATACAAAGTTAATCCCTCCAGGGGAGATTTAGAGAACATGGTCACTCAGATCTGGAGCAAAAGGTAAGTTCTTATCGATGTGGAATCAAGCATTTGGTTATGAAGTAGACTGGTATAAAAATGCTTTTTTTTTTTTCTTTTTTTGAGAAAAAGAATGTATGAAATGGAATAATATGATGAATCTTTAAATTATTCTACATTGTGAACAATTATAGTTACTGAAAGCTTAAGAGAAAGAACACCTATTTTGTACTTATTTAAAAAGCTCTCTCTGACTCTGAGAAGGCTGGTGACTTTCTTCTTCTTCATCTGAATGATCAGACATCTCTCCAGGAGCCATTAACAGATGTTGGTTTATAATTTCATCATAGTAATGTCTCATGTTATACCCTGAAGAATGTATGGACACATGATTGGTTTAACACCCAATTTTTCACTCTTTAATTTTCTCTCCTTAGACCTTAATCCTTCCTTTAGCAAATTCCATTGTATGTTTGTTTGTGTCTTTTTTGATTTAAATATTTCATTAAATTATCTTTGGAGAGAGGGGAAGGGAGGGAGAAAGAGAGGGAAAGAAACACTGACATGTGGTTGCCTCTTGCACGCTCCCAGCCGAGGACCTGGTCCACAACCCAGGCATGTGTCCTGACTGGGAGTCGAACTGACGACCCTTTTGTTCACAGGCCAGAACTCAATCTGCTGAGCCACACCTGCCGCGGCCCATTGTATGTTTCAATGCTAGCAAGACTGTTATTTTTTTGGATCTCTGTATGTAGTAGAGAACAAGGAAACTCCTTATTCAGAAGCTGCTTTAATGCTGTGGGGGGCAGATGTAGCAGTTTCTCTTGTCTCTTGAGGCTTTCATTGCCCCATTTCACTTGACTCCATTTATTATTTACAAGTGTTCAGGTTACCATCATGCATGGCATGAACATGCTATGGGATGCTTCCTCATCTTTCTTTTACCTTTGCTCCAGACAAAAAACATTATGTAGCCTAGGGGAATGCTGCCTTGTACTGATAGGGTGATGCCCACTGCTTGGTAAAAACAAGACCTTAATTGACCCAGTGACTCAACAAGGAAAAGTATAGTAAGCCACAGATCCTTGTTCTCTGTTCCAAATCCTTTCAGTAGCAATTAGAGAATGTTGGTTAGGGAAAGTACTAGAGGAAGACCCTAAGGAGCCATGTCATGTAATTGCATCAGTATTGCACAGTTGGTGTTAGGGTGAGGACCAGAGCCTTAGTTCTCCAAGGCTAGTCCAAGGCTTCCACCCTGCCACTGTCAGGACCCTACTATAGCACTAGATTTGGGCTTACTTCTGAGCAAATGATAAGGTTGCTGCTCTATGAAACCATATTAGTTCTTCCAGACGTCAAGTGTATAAGATATGCCCAGTTAGTACCAATGACGAAGTATCTTATGATGACTGTGACCAAACTCTTGGAACGCAATTACTGTGGAATTTCACTTCTAACGTGAAAGTTTGATTCTTAGAGGAAAAAAGAACCAAAAAATTAATCTCTGGTTAATTGTAAACTATAAGGCTGGAACACTCTGCTTATTTTGGTGATCAACAGAAAACCATCTGGTTGTGCAATTAAGCCCCAAAGCAGAAGTCATTACTTTCTGCTCTCTTTTTAGAATAGACGGTTCATCAATGACATGGTGAAGATTTATTCTATCACTGCCACTAATGCAGTTGATGGGGTGGCGTCCTCATGCCGTGCCTGTGCCATCGGCTCTGAACAGTCCGGCTCATCGTGTGTCCCCTGCCCCCCAGGCCACTACATTGAGAAAGAAACCAACCAGTGCAAGGAGTGCCCACCTGACACCTACCTGTCCATACACCAGGTCTACGGCAAGGAGGCTTGTATTCCCTGTGGGCCTGGGAGCAGGAGCACTCGGGTGAGTGAGTGTATTGTATTTCAGTCATCCCCAGGAAAGCACGTTTTAACAGAGAAACTGAGATGTCCCCTGTAATGTTTTGTCAGGAGCAACAAGGTTTCTAGTCACATTTATAAATGACATTTTCATTCCCTTTCTTGTTTTCTCTCCGTTTACCTTTATTGAGCTCCTAATGTGTTTTATGTTAGTGTCTGGGAACTTAAAATATTAAGAAAAATATTCAAATAAGAATGCTTTCCAAACATATAAAAATTTATTTCTGTTAAGGCAAAGCATGGAAACAACCTCTTCTGGTGGGCTATAAGAGTGCATGGAGAACAGGGAGTGTGTTTTATAACACTTTAAGGGCTAAGGTTGATGCTATATTATGGGTGGAGGAGAAAGTAGTTTTATTGTCTATTTAAATGGTGATAACAGGGAATTTTGACTCTTCATTAAAATATATTTCTATAAGATATTAACCTTGGAATAACTGTTTTAAGAAGTTCTGAATCTTCAAAATTTTGCCTAAGAAAATCTAATGAGCATTTAGAAATTCTCTGTATTATTCTGGCAAAATGTATTATAACTAAGATGAAATTACTGAAATAGATTTTAAACCTAGATTTTTGGAAACATTTTTCACAGAAACTAATACTTTCTTTCTGCTATATTATTAATTTTCTTTTACATTTCTCGATCTTCATCAAAGGACCACTCAGTTTGCTATAGTGACTGCTTTTTCTACCATGAGAAAGAAAATCAGAGTTTGCACTATGACTTCAGCAACCTCAGCAGCGTGGGCTCATTAATGAATGGCCCCAGCTTTACCTCCAAAGGAACAAAATATTTCCACTTCTTCAATATTAGTTTATGTGGGCATGAGGTGAGTTCCAGTGGTCAAGGTGAGATGGAGCTATATTTCCATTGAGATTGAGTTGATATTTTCTATGTTGATGGCACAGTAAAAACTCTATGGAAGCTAACAACCAAATGCCAGAAACTGAGCATCGATTGCTTACATACTCCTTTGCCTCCCAGCATCCTGGTTGGCAGTTTTCCCTGCCAGAGACAACCTTGTCTGGTTCTCAGTCCATCAAAGCACTCATCCAATCTCTTGAACCCCAAAGCTTGGAGCTATGGTGTAAGTGCTTTGAGGCTCTTTCATTTCTACAAAGCTGGCCCAGGCTTGTTATCCCTCCTGTTTTTTAGGCAGGCAGTTATAGTTTGAGAAAGGTTTACTATTGTTTATAATATTGTCAATTCTGTGTTTTAAAAAGAAAAAGACTTCCAAGAGAGTTTGTCCAAACATAAAAAGGAGTTAAGCAGGTAATAAATGTCAGTGTATCAGTTAGGTTCTTCTAATAAATAATGGGCTTTTATTCTCTGTGAGAAGAAGCCGAATCTTAATTGGCACTGGTAATGGGGAGAGTTACAGGACTACATATTCAATATTTTTAAGAGCAGACAAGACTGGGGTTGGGATGTATATGCCTATATGTCTCTTTCTATATTAATTCTTGTATCTCCAATGGTCCTCATTATGAGGTGTTTTGGCAAACTTTATACAAAGGGAATAAAAAGGAATATGATGACCATAGACGTTTTCAAAAAAAGAAAAAACTATAAACTTCACATGGTATGAAATTTGTCCTGCCCTAATTTTACATACTCAATTCATTAGTCAATTGCTCACTAAGTAAATATTTATTAAGTACCTATTATGTTTAATACTATGTCAAGCAGTGAATGCGATTAACTCCATTATATATCACACTTTTTCTCAGGCTTATTCCTATATTACCACTGTCTTTTCTTCCCTCTTCTTTTTCCTTCTCCCCTGTCTTCTTATTTTCTTTATATTCTCATTCCTTTCTCTTTTGTTCCTTAGTCATTTGTTTGTGATTTTCCCCATTTTCCCCTCTTTTTGGCTTAACAGTTTAATTTAAGCTTAGTAAAAATATGCTGCACCTGTACAGTGATAAGAAGGCTTGGTGACGGGAGAAAATTTCATAGGTTATGATGGCCAGGTGCATTAACAAAGCGAAGTCTTTATTCTTTTCTTTATGCCCACCTGTGCACACTCTATATCTAAGACCAGTAACATAATTTTCTATTTTCCTTTGTACATTTCTTCCCAGAAATTACTGAGCAAGCTATAGTCCTTTGCATTGAAATTATAGTTTATTTAACCAGACCATATCTGAAGAGTCTTCTAGTTTTTATAAATTATATCTTCCAAATATCCTCCAAATGATTAAAAAGTAAATCCTTGTATTCAATTCAACTTACTGTGTAGTTGGGCAGATACAGGTCATTGAATCTAACAGTATATGAATAGATACGTGTAGTGACCAACTGTTTAGATTTTTGATGTTGTCCTAGGACTTTACATCAATCTGCTTTTGTGCTTTCTTCTTTAGTCTTTTCATTGCCTCTTTGGCACACATCAGCCTGTCAAGGAGAAGGAAGAGCAGGTATTTCTCCTTGGCATTCAAACCATCATCAGCATTCCAGTCTCTTTGTATGCATTGTTATCCCATGAATTGAGGAGTTCATTATGACTTTTACTTTCTTAAGTTAGATGGCTTTCACCCAGCACAAATGTTGCTTGTAGTTGGAGAAGGAATGCAGCCTTGAATTAGTGTATTCATGATACTTTAGTGATTTTCAAACCTGGTTGAACTTTGGAGTTGCCTCAAGAGCTTTCAAAAATTATTGGTGGCTGTGCTCCACATCCAATCTAATAAATCAGAATTGTGGTGAGGAGAGAACCACCACTCTTCTATAGTCACAGCTAGCTGAGATCCACTTTAGAGAGTGACCTTCAATAGAATCTCTTTGTGACTTTGTTTTTCTAGGGGGAGAAAATGGCTCTCTGTACCAACAATATAACAGACTTTACAGTAAAGGAAATGGTGGCAGGGTCAGATGATTACACAAATCTGGTAGGAGCATTTGTATGCCAATCAACTATTATTCCTTCTGAAAGTAAGGGTTTCCGTGCAGCTTTGTCATCACAATCCATCATTCTGGCAGACACATTTTTAGGTAAGTTTCATTTTGTTCATATATGCATATATGGATTAAAAAAATAATGGTGCTGATAACTTTGTCATTGCCTTGGTGTTTATCATAGCTAATTAAAGCCTACAGATAATTCTAAATCATTAGTTTGGGACATCGTTAAAAAAGCCTGAACAGTTGAGGCCTATTGATTAATCTCCATGCATACAAGACACTTCTGAATTTATGTATTAACTCATATGTGATATATTTTTTGTTTTCAGAGAGTCTGCCTTATATCAGATTTTCTAGGAGTTTAAGAGACAAAATAATTCATGACACCAGAACTATAAACAAAAGAATAGTAAACAGACACAACATAAACCTAAATCATAATATTTGCCATCAATTTTCATCATGTTTTTCATACTAGAAGTAAGCTGTTGACAAGTAGCAAAGGTGAATGTGCTGAGTTTTAGTCCCTATCTTTATGTCTTGTCTATCTTTATGGTGTCAAGAACACAGGGAAGTTTTAAAAGGAAATTTCAGGTCCCTGATTAGTAATTCCTAGGGATCAAGTTCATTAGATTTCTGGGGTAGGGACCAGGAACCTAATAAAGCATATAACAATCCAACAATTAGCAAGCTTCTTAGATGATTCTATCATGCAGTCAGATTTGGGGACCATTACTATGCTATAGATTCCAGAGAAATTCAGCTTTACTTTTCAGCACCAAGGTCAGTTGCCAAGCTTGCAATCAGCATCCAGACTGTGTCAGATGCAAACGTTGCTGTTATTCCTTGCATTTTAGCTCTGCCATCATTTTGCCCAGGGGAAAATGCTTACTTTTAGATTAAGCACATTTTTGAAATTATTTTTGAAATGATTAGGATACAGGATTTTTATCTCAAATAATGCTTGTAATGAACTTGAATGAAAAGTTATATTAGCAAAGTAGGTCAACTCATTTGAAAAAACTCACTAGAAGCTGAGTATTGCAAGAGTAGATTGTTCAAATGTTAGAACTGTAAGGGGTTTTAGAGGTCCTCTAGTTATTGATTGCGTTTAAAATATTCAGCACTGGCAAACCCTGAAGTGGAATCCAATGTTAGTGCTGGGTTTGCTACCCCACCAGGAGTGCACCAGCATGGACAACAGTGCCTCCACCTCTGCTTTCCCTGCCTCTAGATCCCTCTCCCCTAATGGGGGCTCTAAGTCAGGCAGAACCATGTTGTGCAGTACTGGCTCCATGGGTCTTTACAAGGTACCTCTAAGAGTCTTTTACTGGTCCCCAGTGCCCTGTCTCTTTTGCTGGCCCTTCTCCTGCTATACTGTCAGAAAAGCTTTCTGTATGACCTCCAAGCAGTCAAGGATGACTTCCAATAGAACAAAAATGAACATCTGGACTTTGGGTCTAGATGAAAGTGTAGGTAAACATTCTTTGCCTCCTCAGACAACTACAGCAAATATTACAACTGGACTACAAAACAAATATCACCCAGATTCATATGAAAATTGAGCTGTATAGAAGTCTCAAAACCAAGGATTTAAAGAAGCCACTTTCATCCAGATAGGTAGGAGGGGGAGAGGCACAGAGAGGCAAAGAGAGGTGGAGTGGATTGAGATGAGCAGAGATGCAGAAAGGGTGATCCCGCATTCATTTGTGGTGGTTAACAATCAGGGGGATACCTTGGGAGCAACCAGAGCACCCAGCTCAGGAATATAAGTCCCCATAACTTCTAGCTGTAAAAACCAGTTGGTCTGGGGGCAGCAGAAGAAAGTGCATGATCTCAGAAGATTCCTCTTAAAGGGCTCACAATGGACTTAAGACTTACATAGACACACCGCTTCTTGGATTCAGCACCAGGACAACCACTGGAAGGGCACCAGTGGCATACAGTGGGAGAGTGAAGTGGCTAGCAACAAGGTGAGTCCTGGGAAAGAGTTTCCTCCCATGCAAACCTCCAAATGCCAGGCAGCATCAATGCCCCCTCTCCGGGCCCTCCCCCACACAGAGCCCAGAGTGATGACCTGGGTTTCCCTGACCTGGCAATTAACGAAGGCTGTTCCTGCATTACAACTTACAGGTGCACATTCTACAGTGGACCACACTACTAACACAGGGAATCAAAGTAGCTCTACCTAATACACAGAAACAAATATAGGAAGGCCGCCAAATTGGGGGCACAAAGAAATATGGCCCAAATGAATAAAACAGAACAAAACTCTGGAAAAAGAACTAAATGAAGTGGAGATAGTTAACCTATCAAATGCAGAGTTCAAAACACTGGTTATCAGGATGCCGAAAGAAATCATTGGATATTGCAATAGCACAAAAAAGATCCAGGCAGAAATGATGGTAACATTAAGCAAAAAAAGAAAAATCAACAGGGAACTAATAGCGGAGGGGATGAAGCCAAGAATCACATCAATGATTTGGAACATAGGAAGAAAAAAGCATTCAATCAAAACAGGAAATGGAGTAGCTAAAGAACTTACATATGTGAGTCACAGACATGAACTAAGGGGGAGGATTGTTGGAGGGAATTGGGTTGGGTACCAGGTAGACAGGGTAAATGGGGAAAAATTGGGACAAATGTAATGGCATAATCAATAAAATATATTTAAAAAATAAAGATTCAGGACATACGACTCAGGGAAGCAAAGTGACTTAAGCAAAATTATAAAGCTAGGATGTAGAATCTTTGATTTTTTTCAGTAAATTTGGAAAGTTTCTTACTCTTACCATGAAGGCATTAATACAGTATTTTTTGTAAAATGACAGTGTCAAAGAAAAGCTAATTTTTATTCAGATATACCGTGACTAAATAAACTTAATTTTTCCATATGGCTCAATAGTGTCTTTTCTGTTTTCATCTAGGAGTGACAATTGAAACTACATTGCAAAATATTAATATAAAAGAAGATATGTTCCCAGTTTCACCAAGCCAAATACCAGATGTGCATTTCTTTTATAAGTAAGATGCTAGTTCCCTTGACATTTTTTTAAATAAAAATATGTTACTTCAGATGCTAGCATAGTAGTTTATAATTAATTAATAAGCAGTAATTGGTTCTTAAATAAAAAAGCCTTAGTAAAAAGTAGGAAACATGGAATAGTTTGAAAGCCTTATATAATTCTCTCGTGTATGTAATAGTTTAAATTATTGTATAGGCAGTACTTTGTTATTTACACATCAAAACATCAGCCTGAATGGATATGACATTTTCTCATTTAAAATTTTTAAAATTATAATTATAAAAGGTTTACTAAACAACCTTGATGGTGACTTATCACTTTACCTGGGAAAATAGCTAACTTTTCATAATCAGTGAAAGTAAATCATATAAACTTGTATTAAAATTTTAAGTTAGTGAGCTTTGATACATTTTTCTTTTTCATTTGTTTATGTATCATAGGAGTTATATGCAGGCTATTTTTGTCTTTGAAATCTGTGTCATATGTATTTTGTAAAATGATATTTGCTTTATAATAGGTCTTCTACAACTACAACATCTTGTGTTAATGGCCGGTCAACCGCTGTGAAAATGAGATGTAATCCTACTAAATTGGGAGCTGGTGTGATTTCAGTCCCCAGGTATTCTTATTTCTAAATAATTATCTACATTTGTATTTATTATGAGGAAGCAAAACTCTAGAAGTTTAACATTTTAAAACAGTCTCCATGGATGTAAATCAGAAAGCGAACAGAAGAATCTGTAGAGCTTTTGACCCAGTCATGTGCCTTTTAAGAGGTCCTTGCCCCATCTCAGAATTTCCCAGGCTCCTCAATGACATATCCTCATCCTGTTTGCCTGAGTGTCTCAATCTGTTAAAAGTTGTTTAAGTAATGGATAAACTATTTGTATTCTTGTATTTATTCTTAATATTTTGCCTTAATTCCTTTGAGAGTTAAAGGGCAGATACTTCTTATGGTTGGTTTCTAACTTTTGAGTTTCTCACACATGCCGGCAAAATCACCAAGGTAGAGTCTGACCTATAGAATACATAATACAGTTCATTTGTTATGTGAGCTCTTGGTGTCTTTCAAGCTGCTTCATCACTGGAGCTCAGAAGGAGTGAATCTGTAAATATTGTGTGGACCCTTTCAGAGGAACTGCCTGGGACTCAGGAAGCCCTCTATCTCTCCCAGCCTCAATCCCTGCTGGTTTCCACAGCCAGGATTTATGGGGACTTCTCTTCCTGGTGCTGTAACCTTGGGATGGGGAACCTGATGTGGGGCTGGGATTGCTCACTTCTCAGGGAGTCCCAGCAGCCAAGGCATCCCTCCCAATTTTTATCTGCCATTCATGGGTCCATACCCATCTCATTCCCATATCCACTCCTCCTGTTGTTAATCTCTACATGGCTAAGTCCCTAGTTGTAGGATTTCAGCTGGTTCTGAATGAAGGTGATAGTTGTTCTATTGTTTAGTTGCAATTTGAGATGGTTCTGCGAGGAGGTGAGTACTGCATTTTCCTGGGCGGCCATTTTACCTGGAAGTCCCAGATTTTTCTTCACCAAGCTAGCAAAGTTTATATTTTTTAAAAGAAAAGGATTGACTTCATTTTGGGTTTGATGGTTTCACAGTAACCCTTGGGAGATTCTAAGTTATCCTGCTTATGTTACATCAGGATTATAGGGGAGGAACAAGCTTTCCTCTGCTCTCAAGATTCTGTGGGCTGGTCTAATTTTCAAGTAGACATGAGAATTTTCAAGTAGCAAGAGAAAATAACTGAATTTACTACACACATGTGTATTGGAATCCCACATACATGAGAGAGTCAGAGAACCCACATGCAGAGACAGAAAGACAGACTGAGGTATGTAAGACATTCTGAGCTAAGGATGAGGTGAGGCACCTTGGGGGCTTCAAAGGGTTGTTGCAGTATGATAAGAACAGACCTTTAGTAAACAGATCCTGCTCTATAGATAGTAGTTAAAAGGAGGGGTCAAAGTTTTCTTGAGCCTAAAGCTAAAGTTGCCTTTAGCTCAAAGTAACCTGCATCTTGGGGTGGTTCTTTCTGAACCCGCACAGTCTCACTTGGTGGAAGATTCCTGTGCCCCCATCCACACTTTTTAATGAGGTTTGCTCAGAGTTTCTTTCATGGCTCTCTGTGTCCCCCCATCTGGCCCCGAGTTCACATGCCTGCTCTCTTACATGAGTACTTCTGAGCCTGTTTTGGACCTAGCAGCTGACCTCTCTGGGTCTAGTCTCCAGGGACCTGCAAGATGACTTTTGTGGCTGCCCGTCTCTGACTCACGCAGACACTGTTGCTCAAGACTAGGCCTGTCCCTTGGAAAGTGTATCTCTCTATCTCAAAGTGGGTTTTGATTTTTCAAAGTAATAATTTAAAAAATAGTCTCATGATGTTAAACGATGGCATCTAGAAACTTTTTGTTGTTGTTGTGAGGAGAGGAAAAGTTGATTTCTAGCAGGATTTTCTTTTTAACTTATGGACTGGAACTGTCTTCTCAAGGGTTCTCAGATTGCCTGCAGCACAATACCTTAGGGTGTCTGTGTTAAACTCATTTTCTAGACTTTCCCTAAAATCTCAAGAATCTCTAAGTGCAGCACTGGAATAGTTTTAAAAACACAAGGCAATTCTGGTACATATTAAAATTTAATAAGAGGCACTGGTCTTAACCCATTATTTTAGAGATTTGGCTTTTTCCTTTTTCGAGAGATTCTCAAACTTTGTTCTGCATTTTAGTTTTCGGAAAAGTTATTTTAAAATGTCACAATTTACAGGGTGGATTTCTTCACCAGTATCTTGATAAAACTTTAGGATCGTGATACTCTGGGAGGTTTGAGGACCACCTCCATAGGGAACTGCCTGAACCCCACCACTGGCGGTGTGTGCTGATTTTTAGTTCTTTCCTGAATCAATTTCCCATCAGGGCACGAGGGGGCGCTCTGGGATCAGAGCAGAAGCAACAGCAGCTTGTCCTGAGATAATTAGAATTCTCTTTAGCTACAAGGCTGAATAAAGATTTGCGATTTCCTTCTAATGGCAAAGAAATGTTAAAACCAAATACTTAGGCTATTTGGGGGTGGGGGGGTTGGTGTGTGGAGCTTTACATTTTCCAGAAGAGAGAGACTGGGGGGGGGGGGGGGGGGGGGGGTGGAGAGAGAGAGAAAGAAAGGAAGAGGAGGTGCTAACCAGTTAATTGCTTTGAGAAGTCTCATGCTGATCAAGAAGATTAAACAAGGAGACTGGCAGATCACAGGAGAGCCTACTCCCCAGGTTGCATCTTGGTCAAGAATCTGGCAAACTAGGCAAAGGCAATTTTGGCAGTCATAATGTTGACTGGGGCTCTGTGTCTTCTTGGTAACCTGGGAAAATGTCATAAGATGCCCAGCCCTGGAAAAATGAGACCATCTTCACAGACAGTGACTGAAGCAGGGGAAAAAGGGAAATATGTGTTCTCTGTGTATTTCAGGTGGAATTTAGAGAGAGCAGCACATTAGTAGGGCTGCAACTGGAAACATCATCGTGTTTTGTCTGGCAAATGCAGTTGGTTCCTAATTCCACAAAGTGTCTGGAGGGTGTGAGACATTTTAGATAAAAACTTAACAGCATGATTCTGTGGGAGATGAAATCTGAGAGCTGGAGTGGACTTCGGGGATTATCTAGTGCAGTTTGTACCTTGGCCAAAGAACACATTGCTAACGCAATAGACCTCTAATATCCCTAAATAGATGCCTCTCCAGCCTCTGCCTAAAAGGCTTTCCAAACCTCTAATTATGATCCTGGGTGGTTAGGGGAATTGAAGGTTCTCCTTTCATTAGGAATAATTAGACCTAAGCATTGTGTCCAAAGTGCTCTTTCAAAAACGAGAAATGTCTTGGTGAAAAGGTTATAAAAAGCCTTATTAGAAAACAGATAGAGGGAACTAGTTTTACTTAGATAATAGAGACCTCACATCACATTAGAGATCCTTGAGTCAAACTCATGTACTAGACTCAGTGGGAAATGCAGAAGACACCACTCTGTGTAGCTATCCAGTGACACAAACAAGGTGGAATGCTTTTCTGGTCCTGCCTGGTGCTCTGTTCATGCCATCATGCTTTCATCTTTTTATTTATTTTTTTCCCTCCAATACCTTACAGGCAGAAATTTGCAGAGCAGCACACTAAGCAGAGGCAAATACCAGGTTTATCTGGGATAATGCAACTGATCTGCATATTATTGGTGTCTTCTTTTCATGAGTCATTTCCATCAAATACTGTCTTTATTAATGTTTTGAGTTAGAGGAAAAATGAGCATTCCCAAACCCTCAAAACTTACAAACATATTTAATTGTTTGGGTAGTTTATAAGTCAATCTAAAATTATTTTGCCAAAATCTCCTTCAAATTCCAAATTCATTCTTCATTGTAAGTGTAGCCTCTGAGAATACTGTCTGTCAGAAAAGGGATGTTGTCCAGTCCTGTCCTGATGGTGTTTGGTGGTTCTGTGTGCCAGGGTTTATTGCACAGGCTCTGATTTATAGTCTGTTAGAGTTATTGGATGCTAGTATAGTGTTTTCTTTGGGGAAGAACTGTTAAAGCCCAAACTCTATCCATTTTCAATTGGTAAGAGAAAGAGAATAATTATTGGTTAAATGAGTTCCTTGGTTTCTTTTTCTTTTTTTTTTTTTAAATCCTTACCCATGCTTATTGATTTGAGAGAGAGGGCAAGGAAGGGAGAAAGAGAGAGGGAGAGAAACATTGGTGTTCTGATTGTGGATCAAACCCACAACTTAGGCATGTGCCCTGACCAAGAATCAAACCCATGACCTTTGGTTTATGGGGCAACGTGCCAATAACTGAGCCATACCTGCCAAGGCAGTTCCTTGTTTTCTTTTTTCTCTGTCACTATTTATGGACAAGTAATAGATATCTAAATCTGTATAAATTAAGTAAAAAAAAAAAAGGCAATGGAACTGAAAAGATTAAAACCAAATATAGTCTTAAAACATTAAAAATTAAGGAAACATATAAAAGCATTATGTGTATGAGGGAAAAAATTGAAAACTTGTTCTGATCAAGCAATGGACAAACTAATACGGAATTATTAAAATTATACAGTCAGACACTAATGAGTAACCTTAAGCCATGATAAAAAATTATTGCACAATAGTCATAAAATTTTAGGATCAATTTTGAAATAAGGTTGCTAAAGTTTTGACAGCTACTTATTTCATTGTGGAAGACACAGAGTCTATAGATAAAAAGAACTAGGGAATGTCCATTAATGTAGTTGGTCCAGGTCTTCATCAGGTGCTGCTTTTGGTCATTAACCCATGGTAATCTTTCAAAAGGGAGGTTTTTGCAGGAGGCTGGTAGAAATTTAGATCCCTGGATCTCAGAGCTGTGGGTCAAAATATCTTCTGTTCAAACCCAGTCAAAAGTGATGTGTGCTTCAGCCTAAGGGCAAATGGAACTGGAGCAAGAGGCAACAGCACTGAATGGGCCCAGTGCAAGACTGGTTTCTGCCAATGACAGGGCAACCTCAGCAGGGAAAGGCGAGCCTTCCCGAGATGCCAAAGCTGAAAGTCACTAGCAGCAGGTCAAAGAGGGTGTCAGTCTTCCGACCCCAAGACTGGGAACCTCAAACCTATCAACACCCTACATGAAAAAAGCTAGCAACATTCATGCCCTAACACCAAAGGAGAAATGTTGTAGGCACACAAGACTGTGGCCTGTACCCCCAGCCTCTGAGACTAACTCCAGAAGGATCAGAAATGTGCTCTCAATGTAGATGAATTTGTTTTCACTTTGGATCTTGAATGAAGCTTAGGCAAAATAATTTTACACTGCTTTATCAACTCTCCCAGCAATATAGTTTTTTACTTTTTAAGTATTTTTTATTGTATTATTTCTACTACCATTTACCCCCCTTATACCCTCTTCCATCTCCACCCACTTCCCACCTCTGCAATGACCACACTGTTGTCCATGTCCATGAGTCCTTTTTTTTTTTTTTTAATTTAATTTTATTTTATTTTTATCCCTCTACCTCTGCCCCCTACCCCAGGAGTTGTCAGTCTGCTCTCTATATGAGCCTGTCTCAGTTTTGCTTATTTGTTCAGTTTGTTCTTAGATTCCACATGTGAGTGAAATCCTATGGTATTTATTTGCACGATACTAGTTGGCCATACAAAAGAAGAAAATTTTACCCTGAGCAAAATAAGCCAACTATCCCAACAGTTAATGATAGGTTGAGTATTAGGTCATACTAGTTCCAAAGCAAATAAGATTTTTCAACACAAATTCATAATATGAACCAAGCAGATTCTGCTTTAAATAAAATGATAGATTTAAAAGAGGACAGTGGTAACCCATAGCTCAGCCCTGTTATGCCCCCAGGAAATGTATTATGTTTCAGAGTCCAAGACACAACTTCCTAAATAAAAGATTCATCTATAGTCTTACACATTGCCAGTGCTACCCTAGTTGGTAAGGCAACCCCAAATGCAAAATACACTGGAAAGTCTCCTCATTTATCAATAAAACTAAATCAAGGTTTACCTAATTGTCCTTTGTATTTAAGATGGTCTCCCTATCTAGAATTCACAGCACACCTGGTCATCCCATAGACTTCTAGCCTTACAGACCTCAGCTATTCGTGACTGTCCTGCCTTTAAACATTTACTAACTAGTTTCTATGATGGTCAAAAATTATAAAAGAAGTACAGCTAATGATACCTTGAAAAAGATGAGGTAGAAGATGAAGATGGTGGTGACTCTGGTCATCCAAAAGAACAGTAGTTCACATATTTGGAAATAAAGCATTTCTTTATCTTCATATTCACTTTTTGTTCTCTTAGTAGGAGAAAATTTTTTTCCCTTGCATATCTTTTTTTCTATTTTCACTTTCTGTATAAGCACTATCAAATTTGTTACTGCTTTACACACCCTTGTTTCACAGGGAAAGCCTGATTTAAACTATGAAACTTATGTTTATAACAAAGAGTCAAATTTGAATATTCCACATTTTAAAAGATTCATTGGGTTAAAAGAATAAAAGAATTGATTCTAAATTAAACTGCTTTTATCCTAAGAGTTTCTTTTAAAAAGTGAAGTCTACCAAAGAAATGCAATGAATCATTGTTGTATTTTGACACCTCATGGCAGTTTATAAATTACATCAATGTCTTGATTTCTTTTTTTCCTGTTCCTGTAGCTCTACCAGTTCTTTAGAAAGCGATATGCATTGTTAATAGTGTTTTATATTTTGCAATGTTTTAAACTTTCCCAAATTGTTCTTTCATTTATCTTTTATAATCACTCCATGAAAGCAGTATAGCTGACATTCTGCTTTTGACAAATGACAAAAATGAGATGGTGGGGAGTGGCATTGAGTCACTTATGAAAACACACACAATAGATTAAAAGTCCAGTTAGAATTATAAATTAAGCCTTCTTTCCAGAGCTTTTTGCAACTTTGATTAACTTTCTTTTTTATTTGGGTTCTTTCTTCTCAAACTTTAGCACACATACTCTTTTATTTTCCCAAGATAAACAGTCCCCCACTCCTTTAAAACTCTGTTAGAAAAAATTGGGGGAGGAGAGATTTGAGCAGGAACGCCTGTTGGTAATATTTGCTAAATGATCAGAAAAGCATGATTATTTTTAAAGTTGCAAGTCATTGTTAAGAAAATAATCATTTTATTTTTGAAAATGTTTTCTAATTGGTTACCCAACTTTTTCCAGTTTTGAGTTGCTTTCATTGATCTAGAAGGTGGACATAATTTTTATCTTTAAAAAAGTCCCCTTTTTTGTTTATTACCCTGAATATATTTAGAACTCCCTTTTTACAAACAGAGAAATTAAGAGTTAAGCTGTTTTTCCAAAGAATCACTGTTTACCATTATTCTTAGCTCTAATAATAGTGGGTTTCTGTTTCTGTGGCATGCTATAAAGAACTTGGCTTTTATTTACATTCCACACATGGTACACTTGGTCTACACCATCCAGCCACCTTGGAAAGATAGTTATGTAAAAATGCAGTTAGTTTTTTTTTTTTTTTTTCCATATTCTAGGGTAACAATATATTTAATGAAGAGCATGAAATTTTACCTTTTTGGTAGACTGAAAATTACAGTTTTGGCATTTGAAGTTACATCTTAAATAAGGGTGTTTCTTGGATTCTTGTGATTACTTGAGTGTCTATCTTTTTGCTATTAAGTGTTTCAGGACATCTGTACCTGGCACCAGCTAAGGTCTGAGGGAGGGCAGTAGACAAATAAATAGAACAATGTTTTCCTGCTTTTATTGAATTCATAAACAAAGTAGTCATTTCTACTAGAATTTTCGAAAGACCTTCTTCCCTCGATCAGTATGAATCCTGTAGGGAGTAGCAGCAAGTTAATTTTTTATCTATGCCATGTTTCTCTGCCCCTAAAATGAAAGTGGCAAGTTGACAATAAGAGGCCCACCCACCAGAAGGCAGCATTTCAAAAAGTCTCCATTCAGCCCCGCCTGGTGGCTGCATTTGTGTCTAAGCTTCAGCCATCATTGCTGAGTGATCAATGTAACCCCATCTCGAAGGAAGTCATTGGCAGCCCAGGAAACCAGGAAGGCAAAAGCATTTGCATCACTGAGCTGTGTGTTGACCTGGTTGGTTGTTTTTTCACGTTAGATAATTTTGTTTTCGTGTCTTTTTGCACCTTGCCTATCTATGTACATTACCTTACAGGGAAAAGCAACCTCCTGCTACCAACAGGGGTACCCACTACTCCCTCCCTGCCTTGCTCTTGAAGCTGCAGCCACAATGGCCTACCTGTGCTTTCTGCCCACTTCATCTACTGTTTATCCTTTTGGCAGGAATTCCCTTACTTTCTTCCCTTCTATTCTGGCTAATTCCTACTAGACTAAAATATTCTAGATTTGGTTTAGGCATCACTTCTACCAAGAAACCTTCCTGCAGTTTGTTTTTCATTTGTCATTATTTGTACTTTCAATTTTTTAAAAAACAACTTTATATAGAGATAATTCACATACTAATTATCTCTATTTCTTTATATAGAGGTAATTCCCATAAATGAATGACAATTCATTCATTTAAAGCTTATAATTTAATGGTTATTGTATATGTAAGTATGTGCAAACATCACTATAGTCATTTTATAACTTCATTTTTTAAAAAAGAAACCTTGTAGCCTTTATCAATCATCTCTTGATACCCTTCCCCAGCACTAAGAATCCACTAACCTGCTTTCTGTTTATAGATTTCCTTATTATGGATTTTAGTTTGAATAATACCATATAAAATATGGAAATTTTGATTGGCTTCTTTCACTTAGTATAATATTTTTGAGGTTCATTCAAGTTGGGGCATGTATCAGTACTATATTCCTTTTTATAACTGAGTAATATTACATTGTATGGATATATCATATGTTGTTTATCCAGTCACCCCATCTTAATATTCATGGACATTTGAGTTATTTCCACATTTTGGCTGTTATGAATAATACTGCTATCAACATTCATGTTCAAGTTTTATGTGAACATATTTTCATTTCTTTTGGGTATTTACCTAGAAGTGGAATTGCTAGATCATGTGATAACTTCCTGCTTAATTGTCTGAGAAACTGCCAGCTTCTTCCAAAGCACCTTCACCATTTTGTATTCCCACCAGCAGTGTGTAAGCATTTCAGTGTCCCCTCATCCTTGCAACACTTGTTGTCATCTGCCTTTTTGATTCTAACCATCCTAGTAGGTGTGAAGTGGTATCTCCTTGCTGCTTCATCACATTTAGATTATTTTTTTTATGTATAGTTCCTTAGCATTCACACATTGCTCCCTGGTAATGCATTACGCATAAAAATGTTGATTGGACTTAATTGAATGGGTTATGAAAGCTGTCATTTTTATTGTTTCCCAATTTTTATTTCAGCAAGTGTCCGGCAGGCACCTGTGATGGGTGTACATTCTATTTCCTGTGGGAGAGTGCCGAAGCTTGTCCTCTGTGCACAGAGCATGACTTTCACGAGATTGAGGGAGCCTGTAAGAGGGGATTTCAGGTAAGGAGCCAATCCATCTAAGCAGAACTGTGTCACTGAAGAAACAATTATTGGTTTAACATTGCTTACGTCATAGAAACTCAGATTTGAGAGAAGGACTAAGCTTACAGTTTACTTCATGTGACCTTAATATGCATTTAAAATCAAATTTGGTAGCTAAACTCCCATATGCTGAGGTAGCTGAAGATGTACACTGAGACTGGGAAAAGAAATTATGGAAAGGGAGTTGTAGGCTTTGGGTATTTACCTGGGTTATGAAGAAATGATATCATTAAATCAAGATACAAGGTCTATCCCGAAAGTATCGAGTGCAAACTGTTTTAATTATATTGATACATTGGCTCGATACTTTCAGGACAGACCTCGTAAGATTATGTAATGCATTTATAGGCATAATTAAGGTGGGGATGGATAACCGACTCACAACAAGAAACACCCCTAAAGAGTAAAGCAATATACACATATAATCAAGATCCTACCCTATCCTACATTTTCTCTTCAGTCCTATTTGCTTATCTGGTTTTTAAAAATTAAATTGAGGTTCAAATATATTTTTTATTTACATTTAATATTTTTCTCTTTCAATTAAAACTTTTTTTAAAACATGGCTTTTAGTTACTGACAAATGTTCTAATGTATAAATATAAAATTTGAGATTGAATAATTCTCTTGTTGTACAATTGAGAAAAATCGAAAGCTATCTTTCGTAACTAACTCCGTGATGAACATCAATGTTGGAAATTTGATCATTTCCTTAGAGTTCATTACTACTAAGAGATTAACTGGATTCAAAGAGATGCACTTTTTTAAAAAAGATTTTATTTATTGTTTTCAGAGGGACAGGAAGGGAGAGAGGCAAAGAGGGAGAGAGACATCAATGTATGGTTGCCTTTCACCTGCCTCCAGCTACGGACCTGGCTAGAGACCTGGCTTGCAACCTGGTTATGTGCCCTGGCTGGGAATTGAACCAGCGACCTTTGGGTTCTCAGGCTCACACCTAGAGATGGACATTTTTAAGCTTCTTGACACATATTACTAAGTTGCTTGAGTTGTATCAGTTTGCACTTCTACTAGTAGTGCTTAAGACTGCCTACTTCACCGCACCAACCTTTAGTCATCCCTTACGAAAAACACAAACTTCTCTTCCTTTAAACTACTTGCTTACCACCTCACCATCTCCAAATTCCAGCACAGAGGAGGAACATACTGGAGTGTCCATTGTATAAGGAGACCAGGGGGAAGGTGTTTGGTCCAGAAAAGTGATTACCAAGCTTCTGTAATTGGCAGGTTGGAGGGCAGGAGAGTGAGAAAGCAGAATGCCCCCACCCAGTCCCATGGACTCAAGCGTATTTGGAAGAAGTAGTGTTTACCTCTAAGGGGGAATATACCACAGAGAACAATGCTCTTAATTGATATTTTTCAAAATTAAATGACAGTGAACCTTTAGTAAGAAATAACATTGTATATCCTATATCAAATCTAGTACACAAGCACAAATTCAGATATGCCTAAAAATAAGATTGTTTCTTGGAACAATACTTACTTTTACATTTAATGATTAAGTATAAGCATAAAATTAATATAAAATGTTTTAATAACTTCATACAAAATGAAAAGTTCCACAATATACAGCACTAAAACAAAACTTAGAAAATGTCATATTTAATTCATCAAGTGTACTTACCTACATAGATAGCTCATTGTGATTTAGAACATTCAAAGACAGTGTTGCTCACACATCTGAGAACTATTGAGCCAATTTTTTAAAAACATTTTCAAGTGATCAAGGATAAGAGGTCCAAGTTCACAAAAAATGATGTCTTTTAAATTCTCATAATAATAATGATATATTTTTAATGCTTCACAATGGAAATTCATCTTTCCCTTTTCTCTAAAATTATGATAAACTTACTAGAGTAAGTGAAAAACTAAGATGCATTCCCTTCTTTGTCTACCAAATTTAACTCAAGAGTTTTAAAAAGTTAAACTATCTTTTATTCAAATATTCTTTATATTTAATATTTCTATTCTGTAATGTTTAGAATTTTAAGACATTGAGGTTGCATCAATTTCTCTAATTTTATCTCATTCAAACTGTCTTCATTGAAAAATTTCTATTCAACTTGTTATAAAAATATTAGGAAGAGATAATTGTGAGGTGATTCTTTTTAAATATGTGTGTTTGACCTTAAGAATATCTTGGCCCTGACTGGTGGCTCAGAGGATAGGCACTAGCCTGTGAACCCAAACGTCACTGTTTCAGTTCCCAGTCAGGGCACATAACCAGGTTGCAAGCCAGGTCTCCAGCCAGGTCTGTAGCTGGAGGCAGGTGAAAGGCAACCATACATTGATGTTTCTCTTCCTTTCTTCCTTCCTCCCTGCCCTTCTTTCTAAAAATAATTAATAAAATCTTTAAAGAAATAATAATATCTTTAGGAACATTTTGATGTATTTGACATGTTGAAATATATGACCCCCCTCTTATTTCCAATTTAATTTGAGAAATACCAAAATCAGTTACATGCGTCCTTTTGTTATACTTACATATCAACTTTGAAAGTATTTGCCAAATGAAATTAAGCTGCAACTAGAAAAATATGAATGCCATTTGTAAGCTCACAGCAGACAAAGGGGTATGATGCAGTAAGTGGGTACGTTTACCTCAAATCTCTGAGTAAAATGTTTCAAAAAACTCTGCTCTTCCATGAGCTTCATATAATACAAAGGATAGCTTTCACTGTGTTTTCCATTATGGCCACAAACAAGGGTGGATTTCTTTGGCTGCCAGAGTGTTTTGGTAGGAAAAAAAAGTGACTGCAAAATATATGCGATGGGTATCTTTTAATTCCACTGCACTTCTGCCCTAGTTCTTGTTCCATCTTTTGCAATTTTTTATTTTATGTTTCACTTCCTGCATAAAAAGTTAAAATTACACATAGCCAATATAAGCTAATAGAGTTGCACAATGTGTAATAAAAGTTTTCTTATAAAATTGGATGTCAAAAGTCTACAAGGTTTTATCTATGTATTAATAAGCGTTACTTCTAAATGTCAGATAGTAAAGATTTGAAGATATAACTGTGATCACTAAGAGGCATGTTTTTAAATTTAGCATTAAATTTACCTCACCTTGTTCACAAAATATTCCTACATGCTGGAATAATACATTTTTCAGCTGTATTGCCTTGTCAGTGTTTTTTTTTAATTTGCCAATGACATGTGACTGAACGAAGAGATAAGGCTTCCTAATTAATAGAGTAACTAAGAAATGTATAAAACGACTAAGTTATAGATGACTATAACATTTGGCCAATAGCTTGATTTTTCTTTTGGCCTGACCATTTGAGGGTGTATTGAAAAGTTAAGCATATGAGGTTTTCAAGGATATTTTTAATTTTAAAGTTTTAATACTTTTAAAAATAAGACTGTAATTAGACATTAGAGTTTACCATCTTCTCTTTTGGACGCTAAATAAAACTGTATAAACTCTCTTATGGTCTGTTTTCTTGTAGGAATGCTCTTTGGATGAATTCAACATTTGCTGACTAGGGTTAACACTTTTCTCTTAATTGTCATTGTTTATACTTAGAGATACAGCAGTTCAACTTGAATATGCCTCTTCATGTCTCACCTCATCTTCTCCATAAAACTGGCCCACTTTAAAAAGTAATTTATTTACACTAATTTTAATGACAATGTTACAGTTATCATGCACTAAAAATTCTTAATTTTAATGTCCTTTTTAATTTTCACCCAATAAATTTATTGGTGTTAGAGGGAGAACAGGAAGGAGGGAGGGAGGGAGAGAGGAGGAGAAAGAAAAATCAATGTGAGAGGGACACATTGTTTGGTTACCTCCCATATGCATCCCAACCTCGGACCAAACCCATACTTTAGGTATGTGCCCTGACCACAAATCAAGCCCACAACCTTTTGGTGTATGGGACCATGCTCCAACCAACTGAGCCATCTGTCCAGGGCTTAATGTCCTTTTTAAAAATACATGCTGAAAGTTCTTATCCAGAACTTGGGTGAAACTTTTTCTCAAAGTAAATAAATATAATTCTCCTGTACATCAATCACTTCATGACTATCTGCAAAAATATGTGCGTGAGTATAAAATCACATTAAACATTCTGGTGTTACCCTTGTGTTAGTGTTGATAAATGACCATCATACACCAGCAAATTTAATGAGATGCCATGAGCAAATAATTTAATGCCCCATAACATTTAATGTCACAGGATATAATCATTAGGCAGATTGCTACTGGTCACTGCATATGTTGAAATATTAGGAGCCATGCACTGTACTCTGATTTTTAGTTCTAATCTGTTGAGACCTAATATGTTGATTTTATTAGTCACTAGTTAGTTGCAACTTGCAGCTTGAAAAACATTGCCCTCAATAATTGAGCCATCTACTTCTGGAGGCTGAGAGCAGGAACCTCATGTGGGTAGTGATAATTGACCCAGAATAATGCCCTCCTTTTCTTGGCATGAGGAAGAGGGGTGCAGTCTGTGTGCCTCCCCCTACACCAGTCACCAGAGCCTGACTTGTCACACTGTACTGCTTTTTTGCTCGGGGTGAAGCCTGTAGGGAAAATGGACCTACATGATGGGCA
This sequence comes from Noctilio leporinus, assembly GCA_004026585.1. NCBI lineage: Eukaryota > Metazoa > Chordata > Mammalia > Chiroptera > Noctilionidae > Noctilio > Noctilio leporinus. The sequence continues at coordinate 99,561 of PVIW01000793.1, forward strand.
GGTGAAAGCATTTCAATTAAAATCATATTAAATATCTAAACCTTCATTTAAAACCATGAGTCAGAAGTCAGAGATCATCAGACATGTGAGGCAAATAGCCCAAAGGCTATATCCAGATGGAGTTATTTTTATTCAACTTCCTCAGCATGTAGCAAGTCTTCTAGTCTGGTTTTGTTGCACTTTAATTCATCATGTCCTCATTCACACTCTTCTGCATCTCTCTTATATCTTCTGTATATCTACTATATCCCCGGAGCTATATCCCTGCTGAGTAATCCTCTATGCCAACTATGAATAAAGGGTTAGCAAAACCCATCCCCTTCTGAATCATATTTCTCATTCATCTCTGTGTGTGTTTTTTAAAGGAAACCTTATATGTATGGAATGAACCGAAATGGTGCGTTAAAGGAATTTCTTTGCCTGAGAAAAAGTTGTCAACCTGTGAAACAGTTGACTTTTGGCTAAAAGTGGGAGCAGGCGTGGGAGCTTTCACAGCTGTTTTGCTGGTTGCTCTCACGTGCTACTTCTGGAAAAAGAATCAGAAGTAAGTAACCTTACTGGGGTGACCATGTAAGAGCTGAAGGGTCTCTTTTGTTGTAAAAATTTCAGACTTAATCATGATATCCAATAGTTTCTGTTAGAGACACAGGAAGTTTCTCCTAGTGAAGGAGTAATAGGAAAGGCCTTTAAGGAAACAAATGGAAGTAATGGTTATTTTGATAATGTAGCAATCATAGACCATTGAGGGTATTTAAATAGACCCATTTATTACAAAACAAAAATGGGGGGTCCACGTTACTTAGGTTTGAGATTGGAAGGCAGATTTTCTGTGTATCTATTTTTCTTGTCTTGATATGATGTATTCTTGCCCCAACTTTTCTTTTTTAGTTTTATGGGGACAGATATTTGCAAAGAGACAGACTAGTTGTAGAAACAGGCATCACCTTTATTTACTCAAGGACTCCAAGAACCTGGAGTTGAATATTGAGTCTACCTCCTAATTTTATATTGATATGTTACATGACTTGGCTCTTATAGAATGATTTATATGTCAGTGAGTTTGTGAAAGTTGTACATGATAATATCTCAGGACAATTGGATTAGCTGGGGTTTGTGCATAGAAATGAGTAAGTGAAAGAGAGAAATGGTAAAGACCAAATCAATTGCCTGTCTGGGATTCTTAGCCTCATAACCTAAACTTTGGAACACCGTATAGTAAGTTAGCTTCCAAATATAAATAAAGAAAATGCATTTCGACCTCCAAATATTTATAAACTATGAAAAGGCAGCTAGACCTCAAGATTTTGCTTTGTTTTCCAAAAGTTCAGAATTAGATAATTTAGTCAAGTAAAATAATGATAGAGATAACTGATTCACTGAAATCCTGGGAAAGATTTGTATGTAGACAGTAGATAAATGAGAACATATGGTATGATAGCTATAGGTGAGGAGAATTTGTTGATAGAGCAACCATGCTATAAGACAATTCAATGAGCTGGTAATATGACCACCTAAAATAAATATTCTTTTACATTAAACTGCCACTTTATTTATCTGTTTATTTACTTCTACTTAGACTGGAGTACAAATATTCCAAATTAGTAATGACGGCTAACTCAAAAGAGTGTGAACTCCCAGCTGCAGACAGTTGTGCTATCATGGAAGGAGAAGATAATGAAGAGGAAGTTGTGTATTCCAATAAACAGTCACTACTGGGAAAACTCAAATCCTTGGCAACAAAGGTGAGAGCAGAATCGTAACCTGGTATTATTGTGCCTTTATAAATTAGGGGCCTTATTAACCTAATAGTGGTATCCTGCAAGCCCTGTCATTCAGCAAGTTGATATCACTGTCAGCATTTATCCAACAAAAATACTTGTAGAAGTTCATAAGAATGTAAATATAAGACTATTCACTGCAACATTGTTTTTGCTGGTTAGCCAAGCAGAAACAACCTTAATCACTATCAGTATGGATTAGATAAAAAATTTCCATACACTGAAATAATGGAATACTGTGTAAGTCTGCAGCTATTAAAGACAGAAATATCTATGCCAATAGATCCAAGATAAAGTGAAAACAACACACAGAGACTATCACATTTCTGTTAAATATACATTTATATTAGTATTTGCACAGCAAACCACTAATAGTTGCTACTCTTCGGCAGTTTTGAACTAATGGGTATTTTCAGTCTTTGAAGTAATATATTTTTTTAAAGATTTTATTTATTTATTTTTAGAGAGATGGGGAGGAAGGGAGAAAGAGAGGGAGAGAAACATCACACAAACTGTTGCCACTCATATGCGCCCTGGTGGGGGACCAAATCCTTGATCCAGGCATGTTGCCCTGACAGGGAATTGAACCAGTGACCTTTCAGTTTGCAGGATGATGCCCAACTGAGCCACACCAGCCAGAGCTAAAGTAATACATTTTTGTCATGTTTGAAATTTCACAAAAATAGTATATTGCAACATTTAAAAAGAAAAATTTTAATAAAAGATACCACTTTGTGGATTAGCTGATGAAAAAGAGCAAGAATACCCAAGTGAAGCCATACTGTCCAACTGCAAAGAGTTTGGTGAAGTGCTGCTTATTTTTCTTTGACTGCTGGCTAGATTTAGCTTTGTGGATCTGCCCACGTAGTCTCAAAAATCTTAATTAGCAGGTCCCTGAATTTTTGTGGGGGGTTGACCAGCAACCTCTGCTGCACATTCTGGTAACACAGGCAAGACTGTAGAGACAGGCTTCTGACTTGACACCAACAAGATGTCATTTATGTAGTGACAACTTTGGGCATCAGAAGTAGTATTTGTCCACCTCATGGAATGACTGTATAATCCTGACTCACACATTTATTGCAAATAGCAAAGGATTAGGACCCCTGGGGTATCCTATTAGCCCTTCTGTACACGTGGCTGCTCTTGATCAGGGAGTCTCCTCTGGCATCTATGAGATGAGGAAATACAAGCATATATTATCAATTCCTACTGTATATTCAGATGTAGAAGCAACACAGCAGCATCTTGAATGGGCATGTGGAACACTTCACACTAGGTCACATTATCTTCTCTTTCCCACTGCAAACTTAGCTTAAATCCCATTTGTGAAATTCACATATCTTTTTGTTGATTTTTGCGCTTGACACATAATTGTAGTCTTTTATTTTGTTAAGGAATCCACCTTATCTCTTATTCCAATGCTATAATGTCATAACATCTCAGTTAATGTCCAGTTTTAAAATACAGAGTAGGGAAAGTTCCCAGGGTGGGGCTGATCATACTAATCTATCAAGATTCCCTCCAGTCAGTTTCTCATTTTGCAGTGACCTTGCACTTTGTAAACCCAGTCTGAGGCAGGAAGAAGTCAAATTCTAGTCATTTCCTGTGGGAATTGGTCTCAGCAAAATTTCCCAGAGAAAGCCAAGTCTCTGTTATTGTAGTCAGGATCCACTAGAAAATCTCTGAGGCGTTTTCTTTTCTTTTTCATTTTTTTTTTCCTGATCATTGTCATCATTGAATGGATCTCAGGTTGGCAAAGATAGATTGCAAGAGGTGTTGAGCCTTAAGGTAGCCTAGCTGTTGCTATTCTTACTTAATCACTTCTGAGTCCTGCTGCAACCATCTCCAAAGTGAACCCGTCCAAATTCTAACAGTTCACCTAATTTCTACCTGTGGTGGACTACTTTTTGTTTTATTTTATTTATTTTTTCAAAGATTTTATCTTTTATTTTTAGAGAGAGGAGAAGGGAGAGAGGCAGAGAGGGAGAGAGACATCAATGTATGGTTGGTTGCCTTTCACCTACCTCCAGCTACAGACCTGGCTGGTGACCTGGCTTGCAACCTGGTTATGTGCCCTGGCTGGGAATCGAACCAGTTGGGTTCTCAGGCCGGCACCTGATCCACTGTGCTACCAGCCAGGGCTAATGCTCGTTGTAGGTGTGTGTCACCGTACTGTTGTCAAAGAGTCGGTGAAACCTCTTCCTATCAGGATTTTAGTATTAGTGGTTACCATGGGCACACCTAAAGCTGATTGCCTATTAATGAGGAAGTCCTCCAGCCCAGAGGATTGTTAACAGTATCCAGGGCACACTTTTAGGCCGCTGAACCGTGAGCTCTTTAAACCCACTTTTCCGTACTCAGTCTATAATCACCCTCCACTTCCTCCTCATTTCCAGGCAATAAAGTAAAGGACCATTTTATTGCCTTGTTGACTGTACATTTTGGTCATCCTGTTTGTTACCAGTTCTCATAGACTTCTGTCAAGTCCTGGTAAACAGTGTGTGGGCTTGTCATCTCTAGAAAGACACCTCTCTGCCAATTTCCCATCCTCGTCAACAAAACAGTGAACTATGAAAGTTATGAAATTCATCCTATTTACTAGCCAACAGATTAACTTGCCATAGTTTCATGGACATTTTTGAAGGTGTGGGTTTCCTGGATCCGCAGAGACAAATACAGTTATTACTTAGAATAATAGCAGTAGTCAGATGACTTCGCTTGCTTTGTTCTCCAATGCACAGTGGGTTACAGGCTAGAAGAGGGGCCCTGAGCTTGGGGAACCTGAATCTCTTATAAGAGACAGTAACCATGTCTGCCATTTGCTTCACAGGGGAAAATACTATTTCCAGCTTTCAAGACTGTAAGCAAACTTTTCCTTTGTTCTGGCAGAAGACATTATCTGTACCATCCAAGGCTTTTTGTTATGTAAATTCTTGGAGATAATTATCTAGGAAAAAAGGACAGTGTCCTCCTTATAACACCTGCAGAAATAGAAGTCCCATTAAGAATTACCTCCCCAGGAAACTAATGAATAAAACAAACAAGCAAGCAAAATAGAACCAAGGGCAGTGAAACAAGGAACAGACTGACAGTGACCATAGGAGAGAGAGAGAAAGGGGGAAATAAGGGGAGGAGTTGAGTTAAGGAACTACTATAAATGACCCATGGACATGGACAAAATGTGGAGATTGACTGTGGGAGAAGAGATAGGGTGGGGGTGGGGGTAGAGGAGAGCATTGGGGGGAAAATGGGGCAACTGTAATGCAATAATAAATTTTTAAAATATTCCAATTAAAAGAAATAAAAGAATTAGCCCCATCATCAGTTTACTTAGACTTCTCACCTATCTTGCCTAGTTTGATCTCATGATTTCCTATTTGCAAGGGCATTGTCTTACAATGAAAGAGGCATTTAGCAGCCAGGAAGATTTTTAAGAGAAAGTGATTTCTAAACCATGTCTGAAAAAATAAGTGGAAACTATTCAGGGAACAGTGTGGATTAACTTTCACATAAACTTTAAGTGTTTTCTTATTTGGCAGTACCTCCTCCGTTGTTATTTTATAGCTAGAGAATTGAAAACTTGAAAAGGTTCTTAGAACCAATCACAGGAAACAAACAAAGGTATAGCCATACACTTGCCACCAAAGTTTTTCTGTATTTGCTTTATTATGCATTTCTAATACCACCATTCCTCTACTTTTGAATACATCTTTTTTTTTTTTTTATGCACTTTACAGTAAGTTTCAGACTTTAATACATTTTATCCCTAAGCACTTCAGGATACATATAATTGATGAAAGAATTAAGTATCTTTATTTTTAAGGTAGAATGTTTACATAGAGTGAAATGCATGCATCACAAGTATGTGATTTTATGAATTTTGAGAACTGCATATTGCTGTGTAATCCCAAATGCTATTAAGATATAAAGCATTAAGAACCTAGTATAAGGGAACCACGGACATGGACAACAGGTAGGATTGACTTTGAGGGGAACGGGTGGGTGGGGAAGAGGACAGAAGGGAGCAAAAAGGGGATGGATGTAATACAACAACAATAAAATTTAATATAAAAAAATATATAAATATGCTATGAATATCATCGCACAGGTCTTACTGTATGTCCCATTGAAAATTTTTGCTATGCATGTTTTCATGGAACAAAAATGTGTCTAATTATCTTACCTGCTGTGTCATGTAAGTTTTTGCTTTATCTTATATACCTTTACTCATCTTCTAAAGGCTATGCTTTGGTTGGTGTTTTCCTACAAATGTATTGGATTTGTGGGGTTTTAGTTATAGATCTGCTTTGTTTGATTTTTCTTAGCAAATAAAAGTTTTTAAAATGTTCTTTTATTTGTTATGTCATAGTCATTTATGGAACATTGTTATAAGATGCTCCACTAGGTCTTGTTGATACCTTAAATTAGATAGTTTCTTAGCTCAGAGATGATCTAGTTTATTGGTGGAGAGCACATGCACATCACACACACACACACACACACACATGATCTTGCAGGACAGTGAGAGCATTGAGTAAGATCTCTTGGCACACAGAGGAGAAGGGAGCACAGTAAGGAGAGTAGTGATAAGGTAAAGGGGAGATACTGGGAGAAGCTGAATTTTCAGTGAATTCTTGAATTTGGTGCTTCAAAATATATTTTGTATGTCATCATTATTTAATTTATAAGTAAACTGAGACATACAGAGGTTTGCTTATTTGTTCAAGAGAGTTAGGAATTAGAAATCACATCTTTCAAGTTCCAATCTAGTAGTTTTCTTTCTATAAATGATGGTTCATGCATTTTCATAACCATTTATTGATAGCCTACCATGTGCTAGACCTTGGGGCACATTTTAGGAAAAAAAAAGAAAAAAACCCCACCAAGATACAATTCCTGCCATCAGGAAGTCCCAGTCAATTAGTGATGCTAACTACACACATGTGCGCGCACGCTTACACACGTATAAGTGTATGTCCGACCATATTGGCAATAGAAGAAAAAATCCCCTGTAAATACAAAAGATAAGTCCTGACTGGTGACAGAGCGGATAAGGCGCTGACCTGTGAACCCAAAGTTTGCTGATTCGATTCCCAGCCAGGGCACATAACCAGGTTGCAAGCCAGGTCTCCAGCCAGGACTATAGCTGGAGGCAGGTGAAAGGTAACCATACATGGATGTCTGTCTCACTCTCTGCCTCTCTCCCTTCCCCTCTCTCTGAAAATAATAAAGCCTTTTAAAAAAAAATGCAAAGACATGGCAACTAAAGCCCTATGAAGCTAACATGATTTTATAAAGGGTTTTCAAGAGTTTATGTTAGATATTACCTTGAGAATAATCAACAGGTTCTTACCTCCCTCCCCTCCCCTGGGAACATGTGAATCAAATCTCCTCAAGGAAAGGCCTTAGAAATCTCAGATTTCCTTTCTGGTTCATAGCATGATAGCCTAAAGCTCTTTCCTGTAATGTACTTTGAGCTCTTAGAAGGCAGACATTTTGTATCCTTAAAGTCTAGTCTTCTGCCTACATAACACAGTGGGTGCTTAATAAATATTTGAATTACCAATGGTTATTCCCCAAAAATGAAGTCTGGCAGACACGAGACTTCAGGCGAGCTTTTCTAACTCACTGACAGAGCCAGTGAGTTAGAGCACTGAGCTCTGCAGTCTGCATTTCCAGAGACAAGTCAGCACAGCAAAGGCTGGGAAAAGTGTTATGTTGGTGTTCACACTGTGATTTTTTTCCCTGTAATCCTGTCTCTGTAGCCTTAACGCTTGTCTGAAGCCTTGGATGTCTCAAGTCAAATGAGAAAGAACACAGAAGCAACCTTATCCTTCGTGACAGATACTTAGTGTCAACTTCCCATTGTTTTCTTATTTTACCTCTCCACTTTATAACACATCCAATTGTACCTAGGGCTGGTCTGCCTCTTATCTCCTTTGTTTGAAAACTGATTCTGGTTCTCTTCATCTCTATTCCTTTTGGTAGCATAGTCCCTCATCACCCACCCCCATCATTTCAGCAGCCTTCAAAAAGCATTTTCTCACTGAGGCAGTAAAAACATGGGGAGAAATCGCACCTCTTATTTCTCTTTTTCAGCTTTAAAGAATAATTTATTTTAATAGGCTACATTTTAAATGATTTTCTATGAAATTCATTGGGGTGACAGTGGTTACTAAAATTATATAGGTTTCAAGTGTCGAGTTCTGTAATACATCATCTGTATATTGCATTGTGCATTTACCACCCAAAGTCAGTTCTCCTTTTGTCACCTCAGATTTGACTCCTTTTACCCTCTTCTCCCTCCCCCAACCTCCTTTCTCCCTGGTAACCACCATATTGTTGTTGTCTGTGTCTATACATTTTGTTTGTTTGTTCATTTATTGCCTTCAGTTTTATATCCCACATTTGAGTAAAATCATGGTTCTTGGCTTTTCCCATCTGAGTTATTTCACTTAGCATGATAGTCTCAAGATCTATCCATGTTATTGCAAATGGCAGTATAACAGCCTACATTTCGAAGGTATCATATAACAAACACCTGTAGGGATATATTTTAATTAAATTTTGATTTATTATCTAAGATGATTTGTTTTCTTGTTCTTAATATCTTCAGCATATATGTACCCAAAAGATTTTCCTAATCCAAATGATCTTATTTCTTACTGGTATCTGCCTTACTTATTTCTACTGTCCTCTTTCTCATTATTTAGCCTATGTTATTTTGAGAATATGTAGTTTCTGTCAGTTCTATTTTGTCCACAATTTGCATGGCAAGGTCGTCTATGCAACACTCAGGTCAGATGTCCCCTTAGGAAGGTCTCAGTGGTTTCTTCACAAGAATCACAGCTACATCTTTTGGTACCCCCTACAATCATGTGTTTGCTTCTATTTTGGATTGTCTGTCTTTTCTCCTGGATATCAGCAACATCCTTCAGGGTAGGCATGCTCTCTTGTTTTATATCTGACACCCTTATTTAAATGTAAAATCCTAATTACAAGTGGCAGGTACATAGATTAAAATGACTGCCAGAACTTTCCTTCTGGTCATGTAAGCTCCTAAAATCTTACTGGAATTGTAGTGAGTTGATTTGTTTTCATATTTTTCCTTTATAGGAAAAAGAAGACCATTTTGAATCTGTTCAACTGAAATCCTCAAGATCTCCAAATATATGAAAAGACTGTGCTGTAGCCTTCAGACTAATGAACAAAGAAATCAACTCTCTAGATTTACAGGACCATAGTTTAGAGCCTGTCCTCGTACCTGGAACATTGGTGAAGTTACAGAGGAGGACCAAGCTGCTGGAAAGGGAAGGAGGTTGAAATGTTTGATTGCCTTATCACATGGTCAAGTGTCTTGCCAAAAATAGGAAAGCAAATGGTTTGGGTCTCAACTGAAGATGAAGCTCAACTCAGGAAGAGATGTATCTGTATATACACATAACTGAAAACCAAGGTTAAGCCCACCAGTGCGCTATTGATGCATGCCATATAATTAATGGGTGACTTTCATTCTTCATAACTCTACATAAAAAGTGTGCTTTGGAGGACAGATGTCAGCATATGCAACATGATCCCATTTTTGTCATACTTTTGTTTATATTTTGGGGAAGATTTGAAAACTTTTTAAAGGTATAGTTATTTTTTCCCATTATTTATTTTCCTGACAAGTCCTTAAAACATCTTTTCTTTTTTTTAATTAAAAATGGTGAACAAAAATGACAATAAACTCTTTTTTTTTTTTTTTTATGGGGTATCTTTCTTGATTTCAGAAGCCTAAGTAAACAGTAATTCTTTAGGAAGAGTCAGCATGTGCTTGGGTTATCTAAACTTATAATTGCTTTGAAATTCCATTCTTGTTGGAACTGGGAGCTTGACTAGAAATGCTGAATAAATCTTTTTTTAAAAAGGGGATGAGAAACCTTGACTTTCCATTAATCAATCAAGTGACACTATCATAGGAGTCAAATGGTTTAAAACTGTATGTAATGCTTGAAGCATGACTTAAAATGAGTGGGAAAGCTTGTGTGTCAAGTCACCTTGCAAAATTGTGAGGAAGAAAAGTGGGACTTGTGTATAAGTACAGATAACTGGACAAAGGCATTAGAATAATTTTATGGACTCCAGAAAGTAGCAGTGGGGTACTTCCCATATATTGAGCATCAAAGGTTACATGGTTATTATTCTGCTACAAGACTTAGAGGATTATGGTTTCAATGGAAGTTTTTCCTTTTTAAGTCAATAAGGCAGGAATTCAATTTTAGAAAATTGCTTATACTTGTATTCATAAGAAGAATATGGTTGTACCACAAGCAGTTATGAAATAAGTATTGTTATTCTTATTCAAAAGTGATCCAGATAATGGTGGTATTTCCTGCAACAGACAAATTCCTAGTATTAGCACATTTTAAATATTATTTGTCAGAAGAAGTTTGAATGATGTTGGATTTGCCTAACCTTGTGTAAACCCTAATGATTTTAGAACTAAGAAAGAGGGGAGTTTCTGGTCATTGATGATCTAAAGTGCTCTGTTTTGTTTTCAGTTAATATTAATCTTTATAGATCTTAATCCTCATTTTTTAAAAGACCATTGGTTGGCTAGGAGAAGCAGTGCACATGCACATGGTTAATTGAGTGTTTTGCCCCTTATCTTTAGATGAGGTATACTTTATAACTTTTGATGTAGCAGGTTATGTCTTTATTTTTGTGGAAACTTGAAGAAAAATAAATAATTGTGTTTATCTCACTGGTGGGTAAAACGCTGGGTGGTGCTGTTCTTGTTGAATGAATGCTTGCTTCGTGTATATTTCTACTGTTGGATTCAGTATTTTATTGTTGCTTGTGAGATTCAGGGAGGGCATCACTTAGTATGAACATTTTTCATGTTTAATTTTTAAAATCTTATTATAGAGAAGAAATTATTTTGGCATTGCTCATTTTTATCTTGCTAACAGTGTTGATGAGCCTTTCAAAATTTAAACAGAAAAATGGAAATACATTTGAAATGCTCCCTTTTAAATTGATGAACCCTGGCAAAGTTGTACAGCTGGACAGAGTCAGGAAGTTTCTGCACAGTCACCTGTCACTCTCCAACTTCAGCTTTGCTCATGTCCCAAGCCATAGAGATAATTGGGGTTTGCTCCCAGGTAGCTTCTTTCTTCTCTTGTCACTGGACTAAAATTTCTGACATGTCAAAATGCCTTAAATTTTAATGAACTCTCTGAAAATCTAGTTGGTGTTGAAGAATTTATTTATTTCTAATTTTAGATATGAAATAGATTTTGTCAGCTCAGTCCCATCTTTGGAGTGGGGCTGCCTTTTTCCTTTGGATCCCAGTGGCTGTCATTGTATCCCCAGTACTAAAGGGTGTGACAGAAGGAATATTATGTGGAAAATATTGAGACCAATCCTGGCTATAAAACTCACTTTAGCTTTAGGTCTTGTCTTTGCAAAGCTCAGTGGAATGCTGAAAGGCACAAACAAATTTATCATGTTTCTATGACTTTTAATATTGACATTTGTTGTTTCTTTTCCCCCCTAAGTGGTAGAATAAGTTATTTGTTATTTTTCTGAAAGGCACAGTTTTGAAGCCTTAAATAACTTTATTAAGTCAGTCAACTGTCACCTATAATATCTCTTAGCACTCTGTCAGAATATATTTAAATCAGTTTCTCACAGAGTGAGACCATGAATTCCATGGATAAATTATATCATGCCATTTAACAATGCTGAGCAATTTGGTATGTGTTCACTTGATTTAAAAGACTGAATTTTATTCTTGTTGACTTTTCCCATCTTTGGTTACTGGTAATCAAGTTCTTTCCAGGATTAAAAATGTTTCATAGTATTTTTGTGTAGACTTTTGTCATTCTTTCTTCTGAAGGAGCAAAGGTGGTTTGAATGGTTAATGGAAGAATTGCCTGGGCCCAGTCATTGACCATCTGGGATCTTCAGGTTTCCTGGTGGTGGGTCATGATTGACAGTGCCCAGTTATGATCAATATGTTCCACTGTCCCTTGTATCAATAAAGTACTTCCTGTGGTTCATGGCCATTCCTAATGGGATGCTAATGTGCACATTATTTTTCTCTTCCTCATGAGTGTAAATTTCATGAGAGTGAGCGTGGGGAGATGACTTCATTTGGCCCGTTTAAAATCACTATGGTGCTCACATTTAGCTTTTTACATGAAAGGTACATAGAGTAGATAAAATACCCTCACCTTTATTTTATAGTAATCCTGAGTATTTTCTCAGGTTTACAGGCCCAAATTATAAATTATAAAATTATAAATTAAGGTGGTCCTAAAAAAAAAAGTCCCAATAGGAATAAACTTCAAAAAATGAAAATGCCTCAACACCTAACTCACTCTTTGGATGTTACAACGGAGTTCACAGTAACTGGCCAGAGATTACACTTTGTGGATTTTTTTTGTCTTGGTTTAACATTTTTTGGATGTGTTCATTTGAGGATCATTATGAGATGAATAACTGAAAGTCAATGGATGTTACTATTGTAGTTGTCCAGATCAAAAGCCAGCAAATCTTTCCTGGTGGGGGTCAGATAGTAAATATTTTCAGCTTTATAGGAGATATCCCTATTGTAACCCCTTATTGCCACTGGGGCATGACAGTGGCCAGGGACGGGTAAGCAAATGCATGGCTGCATTCCAATAGAACTATTTATTTACACTGAAATTTGAGTTTCATTTAAATGTCACTTGTCCATGAAATCGCATTCCTTTTTTGATTTTTTTCCCTTGAACTATTTTAAAATTGGAGAGGCATTCTTAGCCCAGGCTTTGACCTGGGAGCTCTGGTTTGTTGATTCCAGTGAGATCACTGAAATCCACAGGCAAAACTATTCAGAAGAATCTGCACACAGAGTCTTTGCCCTTTAGGAACTTACCTCTGTAAAAGTTTCTCAAGTCTTTACAGAAGCACAAGGAGAAAATAACTTTATTATCCTCCCTTAATGATTTAATCAATAGTCAAAGACAAAGGCAGATCCTCAGATTCTGCCTTCCTTTTACAATTCTCGGACTCAGGTATGGTTATTGATTAGCAACTAACAAAACTAAAGCAAGTCAACTAGTTCAAAGTAAACCAACAAGATTAATTTAAAGAGCCTTTTCTCATTGGAGTTTATAGAACACTTGTTGCTAAGGTAACCTGGTTTGGAGGTAATATGGAAGTAGGGGATGTTGATGCTCAAAATAGCTTTAGTGTCGATTGGTGAACCCCGGCACTGGTGAGGTGCTGTGCATGCATCCAGCAGGGCTCACCTCACACACTCATCAGATCTTGTTTTAACACTTACTGAGCTGCAAAAGACATTTAGGATTCCTTTCATGACTGGTGGGTCAAGAAAGAGATCTCCCATTTCCTTGATCAAAATGCCCCAGTAAGGCTTTTCATGTGATATATATATTTTCTCCTCTTACTAATAATTCTTGGAGAAAGAGTTTTGTCTAAAACAGCTTGTGGATATTGGTAAATTTGCTTTGGAAGGGGGAGAGATATCCTTTGTCTCAGATGGCTGGTTTCCGACTACCATTGCTTGGGTTAAATGCATGCATTAAACCAGTGGGGATTATGTAAACCTAAATGTTCTGTCTCAGAACAGGAGTGCCTTATTCATGGGTTTGGGATTTGGTTTTTAGAGCTGGAATGGTTATAATCTGCACTGGTGTTCCCTCTTCCTGGTGCCTGACTTTTCTTGGTTGCTCCATGCTTAGAGGCCCCTTGCTGACCAGTCTGGGGACCCAAGGCTATCATGGCCATGGAGTGAGGAAAGGAGTTATTGGAGAGAAAATGTGGAGTTGGAGGCTAAAAAGGGATACTTACCTGAATTACCTCCTTTCTCAGCCACTCCCTTAATCTGTCCTCTGTGTGGTCAGTTTGAAATGGGATTTTTTTTTTTTTTTTTTTCATTTTACCATAAACCTGAGTGGGCAAGATAATCTATTGATATTTAAACTAGAGAGGACACAGAGCATTTCAGAAAATGTAAACACTTAGAAAACCAATGAAAATATACCATATTGTTAGGTTGGGATACATTCTTTTAAATGAGTGTTATGTATCATTCTGCTTGAGTTCCTTAAATTGAGAAAGTCTTTGCAAAGATAGATCAACCAGTTTTATATTCTAGAAGTATGAAGTGTAAGTGGAGTAAAAAAAAAAGTCATTCCTAAACCTCTTTGTTTGAAATGGCTTATGTAAAAAAGATTTTACAGCATCTATTTTCCATACGTACTCTGAATATTTTTTAAAACATTAGTTCTAGGGGTCACATGTTAGATGGTATACTCTGAAAATGGAAACAATGCTGTGGCAGAGAAGGAGAAAATGATGAGAGCTGTCAGCTAATGCTTTTTCAGTGAAATACTAGTATCGTGGTCATTGATCAAAACCCAGCTATCAAAAGCAGTTTTCTCAAGATTCACCCACAGCCTAATTGTCTTGTTTAAAAAGATCCATGATCAGTTTGATTGGTTTAGGCATCAGCTGTGTCTCTGAACAATCCATCTGATATTGCCTTCCTCAGACTGTCACATTCCATCAGGGAAGTGACTTTATTTTCCCTCCCATCAGCCTTGCCTTAGCCTTTATCTTGAGCAGATGCTCATTCTGAGAATATTGGTCCAGCACTCCTGCAAGTTTCAGTAACAGCAGAATTCTCTTTTGCCATCTAGTTCTGTTAAATCTGTCACCAGTTTCCTCATTCACTCCTGAAAATCCAGGTTCCCATTTGAATATAAAAATTCAGGGCCTGATGAACACTGATGCCTTTGAGTATCGATTGATTAGTTGCTGATTCAAATGCATTCAGAAGGAAAAAGACAATTTCTAATACCTGACTTCTCACTTTATGTCCATCAAGGCCAGTCCTGTTGGCTCCTTGTGCACCTGTTCATTATTTCTGGATGTTTTGAAAATAGTATCAGCATGTCTTGATTCACTACATCCTAGTTATTTAGCCTATGAATCGCTCATATCCTTGATTCTCCTTTTCCTTCCTCTCACTTTCTTCCTCAGTCATAGTTGCCTCATTAGAATGCTTCATAGTCCTTATGCTTTTTAAAGGCAGGAAGTACCTCTTATTTTTCTCTTTTTCATGGGCTTAAGAGTAACCCCCCCCCCCCCCCAAAAAAAAAAAAAAAAAAGTAAGTCAACATTCTATCCCTGGAGCATAGGAATGTCACTTTATTGCAAAAAATAAGAAAACAAAGGCCTCTGCAGGTATAATTATGATCTTGACATGCGATCATCCTGGATTCTGGATTATCCATGTAGGCTCTAAATCCAGTGACAGCTGTTCTTGTTAGAGACAGATGGAGAAGACAGATACAGAAGGCAATGTGAAGATGAGGGCAAAGTATGGAGTGATGTGGCCACAAGCTAAGGAAGCTGGCTACCACCAGAAGCTACAGGAGGCATGAAATGGGTCCTCCTCTAGAGCTTATGACAGATGGGACCCTACCAAAATACTTTGAGTTTGGACTTTTGGCCCCCTGAATTGAGAGAGAATAAACTTCTGTTTTTCTGTTTTGTCTTTTTTTTTTTAAGCCACTCAATTTGTGGTAAGTTGTTACTTAGCTACAGGAAGCTAATTTATTCTCTCTATCCATGGCACCTGGCACAAAACCTGACAGGTAGTTAGATTCTAGTAAACTTTCTACATTAGTAAATGATTTGTGGCTCAAAGGCTTACATGGAGAAATGGGACAATATTGGTAAGAATAAGACAGTTTTAGTTTATCCACATTTTTTCTATTTTCTCTTTATTTAGGTTACTAAATAAAATACTCAAGTTTAGTGACAAGCCTGTGTGCCTAAGCATTGTTACCATGACTTTGGAAAAGCACTGGAGAATAATATATCTTGCATTTTTATTGCCTTTTATTACTCAGCTGTGAATGGTGAGAGTGAGTTTTTAATAAAGTGACAAGATGCTTTCCCATTCATCTTCCTACAAGTTAAAGTGTTTTTTGTTTTGTTTTGTTTTGTTTTTAAATGAGAGCGATCAAACTTGCTCTGTATTCAGAGTATAGGAACTCCCTTCTTCTTGCCTCAGAGTCTTATCAGGGCAAATTCTGGACTGCTGTAAAGATGTGGCTTAAAGAAACCAATGTGTGTATTGTCATCTACTGAAATGGCCTGATATTTTTTGTATCATGACTCAATTTCTAATCATTGTGATGATAAAGAACTCCAGACCTATTCACACTCTTTAGGGTAAGTTTGTGTGCAAAGTACAAACAGCCCTGCCCAGATGGCTTAACTGATTGGAGCATTGTGCTGTACACCAAAAGGTTGCAGGTTTGATACCCAGTTGGGCATGTATGGGAAGCAACAGATTGATGTTTCTCTGTCACATTGATATCTCTCCCCACCCACCCCCTCTACATTCATTAAAATCAGTAAATATTTCTTCAGGTGAGGATTTTTTAAAAGTATGTACTGATGTGAAGAAAAGCACAGTTAGATCATTTCTACTTTTAATGTTGGAAGAAACTGAAGTCGACATATTCAAGTTACCTGAAGAGATTCAAAAAGAACAAACCATTATCCACCATGCTGGAAAACCTTGATGGTTTTATTCTCAATAGCTTTACATTAATACAGATGCTTTTTATTTTGTGCTGAGAAAAACAATCTGTTACACATAATGTAACTTTAATATACAACATAGAAACTCATTCCAAATTAGTTACAACAAGAACCTACAAAAACTTCATAGGAAAAAGAGTTACCTAATATTGCCACCATATTTTTTAGTAGACAGACCCTGTCAGACCTTGTCACCAATGCTCAGCTCTGTAAACAATGGTTATTTCCATATTCTGGGGAATCATTAATAATAGGAGCACTAAAATCAGCCTAAAAACTTCTAGCACATCACTATATACTGTACAATCCTCAAAAATAATTTATTGTACTGTTTCTAAAAAAAGGTACTAGTGTTGTTCCTTTGCTCTGTTTCCATTTCCGGAGTGGCACGTGAGCACTTCTGTCTAACAATCTAAAAACACGAGAACTGAACCGCAATTCACAATCACAGAGAGGAAGTGGTGGAGTCGAGGACTTCCCGCCCATTGCACACCGTTGGGACATACACACCTGCAGAGGCTGGAAAACAAAGCAGGGCAGTGTGTTCAGTGTCAGACAAGTGGGCAACATAGGTAATGGCACCAATAATACCAGACTAAGTCGAAAGCTCATTTTGACTTGGCTTTGGAAAAGGCTAAGTGATTTAACACTGTACTAGGTCAACTTTCTAAATATGTTCTGTTGCGAATGAAAATGCTTCCTGGCACACTCCTCCACTGACATTGTGCCTCCTAAGGAGAGTTTATGAGCATAATCCTTGTTGAAAGGAGTCACTTGGGGGTTTAACATTAACTTTGGTAACACATAAACTGGTTAAAATGTGCAAAATTCAAAGCTCACTGCAGTTTTCTTAAAGATTGTTTAAATTAATTACTATTTTTAACACATTAATTAAATTACTCTTTTTAATACCTTAATTAATTTTGCTCTCTCTGGGCAGGGATGGCTCTTATGTAGTCTCGCAAGTCATCTGTAAACTGCACTGCCTGAGAGAATGGTTTGATATATTCTCATTGTTCAAGGGTAGCATTCAGCGGAGATAACCTCAGTGAAAACTCTAGCAAGGGCTGATGTACTAACTTCCATTTCACAACAGTTCTCAGAAAGGAAGATACTCTGAAAGGATGGTGTTCTCCTCAATGACAATAGTGACAACTATGTGAGTATAATATGTATATTCTTTCTTTTTATGACAGTTTTCCTTGAAACAAGTCATGGCTCTTATTGTTTTAGAGATTTTGTTCTTATAAGAAATCTAGATATAGCTAAGTTTTATCTATTTCACCCTTAATGCTTTTTATTTTCCCCCCTGAATGAGACCAAAGACAAGAAACTCCAATCTCCATGGGATGAAACTACGTGGTCAAGAGAATCAGAGATAATTCTACATTACCTTTTAGAGAGCTGTTTATGTTCCTCTCCTTGGTCTGTTCAGCTGGCCATGCTCTGCCCAGAAGGAGCTGATCTTGGCTACCTGACCGTAGGGCAGGTCAAACTGACCAGTCAGCTGTCCCATTCCTTAAGGGCATACCTCTTGGTGAATAATAATTAGACAAACTTATTTTATGCTAAAGTGTTCATGTCTGATAGGGGAAATAGTCTTGCTCCATAAAATTGGATTTTTCATAGAAATTTCTTCAGACATGGAGGAGAAACACTTGGGGTGCTGAAGTCTTCGGCAGGCTCACCACTGCGGAAACTACAGCTCTCAATTTTGCAATGGTTACTTGGCCAGTATGTGAGAAAATTTGTCAAGTCTAGACTGGCTGCCCAAAGTTACAGCAGAGCCATGTGACATGCTAACTCTTGTGGAGGTGGGTTTCCTTTTATCAGTTTTAGGATGAGCTTCAGTTTTCTTTACAATATGAGCCCACTAAAAGCTACAGTATGTTTGGGTGTAGGGCAGCATATTGTACATTTCCTGAAACTTCTACAACCAAGACAGTGTGTGCCAGAAGAATACTTGATGGCATGTGATAGTGATGATAATTCCAAATGTTAGGGCTTTAGTTGATTCTTCACAAAGTTTCTTTGTATATTCTAATTCCAGGCTCACCAAAGTTAGGTGAGGCAAGAGAAAGAACAAGGTGAAGTTCAAAGCTCAGTTCACTGGAAATGTAGGATAGCACTTCAGCTATTTAATATGTGTTCTTTCTGCAGTTTCTTTGAATCCAGCTGTCTACTTGGCTTCTCCATGTGGGTATTTAATAGCTATTTCAAGATCAAGTGGCCAAAGTAGAACACTCGATTCCCTAACCTTTCCGTGTTTCATTTTCCTTTCCTCAGTGAATAGTCTCATCATTTAGCCAATTACCCAAATTGAAAGTCTAACACGTATGCCTCCTTCCGCTTTTCCCCCCTCCTCTGCCAAGCCTGTCACCAAGTCCCCTCCCTCAGCGACATGTCCACGTCCAACTACTTCTAACTCTGCATCCACCACCCTGGGCCAGTCCAGCATTATGTTCCTCTTGGCGACTGTACTAGCAGCACTGCTGGTGTCTCTGTTTCCACTCGGCTTCCCTGCAATACATTCTCTTATATAGCAGTGAGAGTGTCTTTAAATAAGTCATTTAAAAATAACTACACACCTACGATGCTTCCCTTTGTGCTCTCCTTCCTCTGGTTGATAAATCCCAGGGTGATTCAGACGGTGCCTCTCTTTTTGTAGTCACCTAATTCCACCCTCCCACCCCACCTTTCTTTGTCCTCACACACAGCATATCTGTTTCCCTGCTTCAGGCCTTTGCAGTAGCTGTTTTCCTCTGCCTGGAATGTTTTTCTGTCTCTTAATTACATGTCTGGCTCCTTCTTGTCATCCATATCTGAAATGTCACCTCCTGAAAAATGCTGTCCATCAGGCTACCTAATCAAAAGCAGCCCACCAGTTACTCTGTCACATTACCCAATTTTACAACTGATTTTTTTTCTTGCCTTTTTAATAAATTAGTGTCTTATGTCTTATACTCTTAACTAGAAAATATGCAGGGCCCTCTGCTTGCCTTTTTCATTATTTTATCACAGAATACGCTTTCTATAAATATTTTCTGAATGATTGTATAAATGGTTTCATTTCAAAGCAGGTGGAAATCAAGGGACGTTTCAAGAAGGAAATAAGTCTTTTAACCTGAAGGAATGACCAGCCAATGTGAGGCCTGTGGGCAGCCTTGTCTGGGGACAGGTAGGCCTTTCTGCTTCTTCAGTCACACTGTGGCATTGACCATGAACCCCCACTGCACAGAGAGCTGGCTCAGGCTGAGCATCTGCTCGCAGGCATGCTGCCTTTGACATTTTGACTAATCTCTTCATCTTTTCCAGGATCAAGTTTTATTACTTCTGTGCAGGGTTTTCGTTTTGAGAGATTGAGGAAAAATGATGTGTCATGGGAGCAGGTCCAGGAGAAAGAGGGACTGGTATGCTATGGCCCTCTCTCTACCTGCGTTTGTAAAGATTATGTAAGAAACCTACTGTGCGGTTCCCCACGCTATTATGGAGCTTGATGCATTGCTGTTCTTGAGCGTGCTCTTGGGATTTGCTTGCTAACTGCATTCTACTATCTTAAGTTGGGTGTATTTTGACTGGGGAAGTAGAAAATACAGGGGCTACAGAGATGGTTACATAGAAAAATTATCAAGTTAGAGTTTCAAATAATCTAGTAGACACCCCATAGACATAGTTACGGGAGTTTGCAAAATAACTTAGTCATCTGCCTGCTTCATAGGGACAGTAAAGGGACACCCTATGTTAGAATGTCTAAACTCTGAGAGGAAGACAATGTAAATTCAAGGTCTTCTTGCAATTAATAACAGCAAAAACACCCCCAAGATTCTTTCTGCAGTTTCTTCCCTGAGAACTTTTTAGTGTAGTGATGGGAACTGTAGCTTGTGCTTTTCTGCATCTCTTTTACTATTTCATCTGCAGTTCTTGCCAGTGCATTTTATTTTATTATGTAAAAAATTCTCATTTTTGTACATGCTGCTGAATACGGTAGAGAGAATTACTGTTTTATGAGTTTAGTATCTCAATTACTTTGCCTTTCATAAATATTGCACATATGTCTCTCATATTAGCCTATTTGTTATTCCCTAAGGTAGTAGTAATATATGTGTAAGAGCAAATTACTTTTGTTTTCATGTGTGTTTGTGATGAGCTTTTGCTATTATTGTAATGAAATTCTCATGAGTTTTTTAAAGTATATTTTATTGATTATGCTCATGAGATTTTTTTAATGGTATAAGTTTAGCCCATTTTTAAAAAGTATGGTTCAACTGATTTCTATAATCTTTCTTTCTGTCAGAAATAAGAGGCTGCAGGCTTATTTTTGGCTTTTCAGGGAGTGGGAGTGAGGAGGGGCTGTTAGTTACTCCAGGCTACCAGGGTGCTCTTTGTTATTCAAAGTGAAAACTGAAGAGAGCTGAAAAAGACTTAGTAAGTTTTACCACTGATCACAAAAGGGCAATTCACACCCATGCAAAAGCATATTTTGCTTCTCAAACTAGGTGAAGCATTGGAGATCAATGCTGCTTTGTTTTGTGCTGTGAAATCCATTTCTCTTCCTCCAGTACTGCTTGGGCTGGCCAGCATTGGAGAAAATTGCCTTATTTATTTATTTCAGGGAACTGGGCCCTCAATTAATGCTAAACATTTATTTAATAGATTCTTATGGATGCTAAGCATGTTAGTCAATTTAGTGGCTGAGAATTTGTTCCTGAGAATCAGTGTGTTACTATAACTGTGTGATAGATCAGCCTTGGAAAAGAAGAAAACAAACGTTGAAACAGACAGACATTCCAGTTTGTTCCCATGTTCCATTTCCTTGCTCCTGGTGACCCCAAATTAATTTTTCCCAGCACATCAGCTTGCTTCGATATTTTAATGCAATGGTCATAGAAGCCAATTTCTACCAGTTGTTTGTTGCTTTGTCTTCTTGCTTCATTAGTGAACGTGTTTTTATATCCATCACCTTAATTTTACTTGTGTTAGTGCCCCTTGGTCCTGTTCTGGAAGATTCGTTTATGGTGTCTGGGCAGATGATGGCCACCAGCCTCTGGTTTGGCAGCCTTGTTCTGTCACAGGTTCCCCAGTGGATGATGAAATCCATTGTTAGCAAACCTGGGCTAGACTCTCAGGATAACGATCTTAAACTGTTAAAAGTAAATTTAAGAGAAAATCCTATTCTTTATGATGTGGGATAAAAGTCTACAGACGGAAATGTGGAGTTGGAAGTTAAATGGAAACACCTCTTCATTCAGTGATTTGTTTCTTGTAAGACAAGATTCATGGAAAGAGAAAACTTGGCATGTACCTTTTCTATATAACCTTTGATGTGATTTAATTATCACCGCTGGTCTTCAACTAATCCCTCAATTCATTGTTGCCACTTCATGCTGACATGCTTTCTTTCTAATCATGTTCTTTTATTCCATCCTCCCTCCCTTAAGAAGTACAAGCCTACACTGGTTATAAGTAATTCGTAATTGAAAGGATTCAATACTTTAAAATATTTTCCACCCAGTTTTCATCTTTCTTACCTCCTCGTAGTTGCCCAACATCTCTGGTTGCTCCTCTTTTCTATCCAAATGTGTTTTCAGGCAAGAGTCAGAAACTCACTCACCCTGAGGCTCAACTACCCAGTATGAGTTGTGTATGTGCCACTATGGGGAACCAAGTCTGAAGCCAAAGGTGTTAAACTCTAATAAAATAATGTCAGACAGTAGTTCTTCTATTTAGTGGAGCCAATCTTGTTAGCTTCAGCATCAAATTATAGACAGCATCTGAACACTTTATTAGCTTTCACTGCTACCACCCTGATGTAAGCCACCAACATCTGGAGCATGAAACAGCTTCCCACATGATGTCTCTGGCTGCTCCCTGACTGGTAGTCTGCCCCCACAGCTAAAGTGATAAAAATGGTGCTTTTAGAGTCAGCTCATGCCACACTGATGAAACCCTTGAGTGTTTTCTCAATTATTTAAATTGGAAGTAAAGGTCTGACAATGACCTCCAAAGTCCTGCATGGTCTGCCCCCTCCCTGTCCTTGTCCTTTTCACTTTCAAGCTTATTATTTCCCTCTTGCCACATTTGCCTCTGTGATGTTCTTCCAACTTTAGACCTTTACACTTGCTGTCCACTCTGCTGGGAGTGTCTTCCCCCAGATATGGGCACAATCTCCTCCTTGCACTTCCTTCGAGTCTCTGCTCAAATGTCACCTTATCAGAGTGGACTTCCCTGGTCACTCTATAAAATAAAGTAACTCTCTCTACACCCAGGACACCTTATTTGTCTCTGCCCTATATTATTTTCTTCATTTCACTTATCAACGCCTGATACAGTATTATTGGTTTGTCTGACTGTGCTCCCTTTGCCTAATTATAATGTAGAATCGTGAGTGTGTGGTTTGTTGTTCACTACCACATCTTGAGGGCCTAGACCCAAGAGTGTTTTCAATGAATGAGTGGATTGCCCATCAGTTTGATCACATTACTTGTTAAAGATCCCTCTCCTAAAGTCTTTGAGTTTATTCCAGGTAAGGAAGACATCTTAAATTTTTTTTTATATGATAAGGATCTTGTGGTATAAGCATAAAGGTATTTCCATTTTTGGATGTTATTCAGAAAACTTTACCTAAACAAAATGAAAAGAGAGTAGAAAGGAGAAATGGTAGAGCATAAATTGATATTAGACACTTAATTGGCTTTAAGCTGTTGGTCGATCATCTGAAGTCAATGTGTGGGCAGTCTTTGTTTATATACATATTCCTTTCTAATGAATATATCCTCATAGTTCTGACCATGGTACCATGTTCCCAAAGGCATTAAAACATTTAGGGATATAACAAAATGCATATGATTATAGGTATTTCTCCTACAATATATAACTCTGGCTTAGGAACCCCCTTTGAGCTACTGAGTTTATGCTACATTCAGATATATAGGACAGAAGGGAAACTGTACAATGTAATTTAACTCAAGAAAGTGATACTTGCTTTTAAAGAACTATTTAAGTGGGGGAAATGATATCTTTGCTATAAACATTTAGCTGGTCACTATTAACAATATTCCTTTGTCTTCATCAAATCACTTTTCCTGAGAAACTATGCGGGTCACCTCTCTGGAATACCACACTGTCTCTGTGCGCAGACTGGTATAGGGATCGCTGGGGGCGCAGATGGACATGATTTATATTGCTGAACTCCCTGGAGTGGACTTTTCAGAGGAATAAATATGCACCCATGCTGGCATAAGAAGCTGTGGCACTGAAGGAAAGTGCTTGACTTAAAAAAAATATATTATTAAGTTTGCAGATGCTAAGATTCTCATGGTCAGAATAGTCTCTGCCATGCATTCTATAGCTGAGCTGAGGCAGAAAATGCAAAGAGGCCAGAGGAGCTACATAGCAGCTGTTGAGAGTTTTATCTATGACTTTAGTTATCAAATTCCTTCAAGTATATAATAGGGCCTTGGTGTTCTCATCTAGAAACATGGTTCTTAGAATCAATGGTTCTCATAGCCTTTCTTCCAGCTCTAGTCTCTGTGGTCACTGTTATTAAAAAAGGCAGACTATATTTGCTTGGGGAAAATGAGGAAACTATGACAGGTAAAGAGAAAATGATTTAAAGTTTGCAAAAGAGAGGTTGTAAGACATATACAAGGGAAATGCTAAATAGAAGAACAGAGAGGTATTATACATCAATTCACTAATATATGTAGGGCTACCTGCTATAGCCCTTCATTCTTCCGTCCTCAATGAGGAAGTGAATGAAAGCTAATGGAATGAGGTTCCCAGGAATGCTGTTGTATATTTAGCCTGGAAGCCAATGGCTGTGCTGAATATGCTGAATACTATAGGCTCCCCCTGCACTAGGATTTATGTTTATAGCATACCTATGTTTGACTGACCGTCAGTCATTCAGTCTGTGTTGCCAAACAACTTGCTAATTTCCCTGGCCAGGGTGCGCGTAGTGTCATTGTGGGACTCCCTGAACTGTAAAGTGCAGGTATATTATGCTGTTTTTCTGGACTGGCACTATAAAGAAGAAATTTGGGCTTGAAAAATGGCTTGCCTTCTCCTAAATGGAGTGTCTTCAATGGCTTGGCCACTGAAAAGTGCCAAGTCTGTCCTCAGGTATGACTGTGGCTTTGTGGAAAAGGAGGCTGTGACTCTAAAAGACTGTTCACTTGACCCTTTTATACTACTGATTTTTTAATAATGTGAAAATGCTTTGTAATGAAGACTAATTCTATTAACTGAGCAGTTCACACATGACCACCTAGACAAGGGACCTTCTGCACAAGGTTGTGTCAGAGGAAATCAAAGTTTATATGCCTATGGACCCAGATCTGGGCATCATTTGAGTGGGAGCTTCCTGGCTGACCTTAATGGTAATGACATACATGTGTCTGAATGAGCACCATGAGTAAGAGAAAGACACATCCCCATAGGAGAAAGTCTGTGTACGTAATAGCTCTGAAGACCATTGG
Organism: Noctilio leporinus; assembly: GCA_004026585.1. Taxonomy (NCBI): domain Eukaryota; kingdom Metazoa; phylum Chordata; class Mammalia; order Chiroptera; family Noctilionidae; genus Noctilio; species Noctilio leporinus. The sequence continues at coordinate 124,432 of PVIW01000793.1, forward strand.
GTGCACTCCATTTCTCACCTCTCTCCCCAGGCTATGCATATCCAAACCCATATCAGTGACAATAGCATTCTGACCAGAGTGGGTCCTATAGGGTTTTAGGCATAACTTGACATGCACATTCAGCTTGTACCTTCAAAAGTGATGTGGTTCTACTTACATTCACAGCATCCCTTCTTGGTTGCCTGTCCGTGGGAACCGGCTCTGGGAAGCCCCTTTGCTTCTAAAGCTGAACAAAATAAAGAATGACCTCTTTTCTTTCTCATCCAGATACAAAGAATGTTTGCTTATGTGTGTGGGTGTGAGAGCAGCATTACAAGCATGAGTTTAGGACTTCTGGCTCTCTGAGTTATACTGCTATTGGAAGGAGCATTCCCAGTTGCAATAAATGTTTTCTGAGCGACCAGGTGCTTCTGTGCTATAAATGCCTTCTCTGGAGAGAGCTGGGGGAACACCTGCACAAAGATGTGGCCATTGGCATCATGAAGCAAAGGATGCCAATCAAAATACCTCATCCTCTCTGAACCTCATGCACCCTTTTTGAGGCTCATCTGAGAGGCCCTCCCTGCCCTGTACTGGCACCAGTGGATAAAGTAGACCGGATGTCAGACTGAGAAAGCCCTCAAAATGTACTTCCATTGAAATCCATTTGTATCTGTTACAAACCATATTTCTTTTTTTTTTTTAAATTTTTATTATTGTTGTATTACATCCATCCCCTTTTTGCTCCCCTCTGTCCCCCCAACAAACCATATTTCTTTTGCCTCAGACTACATGAATCAGAACAGTTATGGGTGAGGCCTGAGGATCTCTACTTTGAAGAGTTTTTTAAACAGGTTTTATTTATTTATTTCTAAAGAGAAGGGAAAGGAGGGAAATAGAGAGGGAGAGAAACATTGATGTAAGAGGAAAACATGGTTTGGTTGCTTATGTGCCCCAACCAGGGACCAAATTGCAACCCAGGCACATGCTCTGACCAGGAATCAAAAAACCATGACCTTTCACTTTGTAGGATGATTACCAACCAAATAAGCCACACTGGTCAGGTCCAAAAAGTTTTTTTTTTTTTCTTTTTTGTACACAAATATTGGAAGTTGTTGGCCCATGTGTATACTTAATGGAGAAATTCATGTTTCCTTTATATTTATTATGTGACTCCCACTGTGTATTGTTAATAAGATCTAACTGCAATTACTCTATTTTTTGTACCTAGCAGTAGATAAACATTTCTCAAATGGTGAATTTTCCAAGATATATTTAACCATGTTCTTTCTTCCATGGCTGCTTTTGAGTTTGGTCATGCTTTTGCATCTTTTTGGAGCTCTGTCTTAGCTTTAAAAATCCAATACTGATACTCTTTCTGTTTTCAACCACCTTAGGCTCAAGGTAATATGGAATTTCCACTAGTTTCTTGCCAGGAAATTAACTGGGAATTAACGTGGCTGCACCTTCTAGACTAGGTGACTTCTTGGCATGGCACAGAATTAACTGCATCAAATTGTTGTAATCCCTGATAAGAGTGCAGTACTAATTAATTTAGAGTTTGGAGAAGGTTTCATAACAAAAATGGCCACAAATTATTTGAGAGGTGGGGCCCCCTGAAATCTGCACAGGCTCTGTCATGCTCTCCATAATCCCATGTGGTGAGGCATCTCTCCAAAGTGTCAAGCATCAGAGAAGAAGCTCTGGACCCTCCCAACCAGTGCAGTCTCAGCTGGCACTGCAGAAGGGTACCAGTCAAGGCCTCACAGAACACATGAACTGCTCAGCCAAGTCTTCTCTGAATTCCTGACCCACAGAATCATGAGAGATAATAAAAAGGTTGTTGTTATAAGCCACTAAATTTAGGGGAGGTTTGTTCTATGAGAATCATTACTATTGAGTGAGTGGGTTTGTTTTTACCTCTGGAGGGAGTTAGTCAGACAACTAGCAGTAATATCAGTAACAATAACCTAATACAATAAAATACCCTCATATGTTATGTAAAATAAATGCTTTATCAAATGAATTCAGAACAGTTTAAAGATTTTTCTTGATGTATAAAACAACACAATTCACAGTGTTTAGGAGGGAAATGAATATAAATTGAACTGAATATATAATGAAGGAAACAGGTAACCTGCCTTCTATTCTCCCTATACCAAGCCTCAGGGAAATTTCCCCAGCTTGCATTCTGGGAGAGGTTGCCTGATGCAGGAGGTTGGCGCACGGACTTTGAAATCAGAAAACCTGACTTTAATTTATGGTTTGACAATTTCAATATGTGTGACTCTGGCTTTTTTTTTTTTAATCTCAGGGTTGTGAACTGGAAATAAGATACAGTAGGCATGAGCATGTATGAAGTATTTCACACAAAGCCCAGCACATAGAAAACACTCAATAAATGATAGTTCCTGTCACGTGTTGGTCTTGTTGGTAATTGCCACTTCTCTGTTGCCTGGATTAGCTAGCTGTTATCACTGGGCTGTTAGAAAAGAGATTTGCTTGCTTAAGAAATAAGCAGGTTTCTCTAGGATCCAAGGAAAATCGCAAGTTTTACCACATTCTGGTACTCAACCATGTGATACCTGGAGATTTCGCTGAAAGCACAGTAACATCCCCACCCTAGAGCAGCTCTCCTCCCGGGAGTGGCGTGTACAGCATGTCACCGAACACCTGTGATGGGCCATCGGTCTTTCCCTCATTTGCTGGGGAAGTGCCACCCTGCTCCATTTTATACTTTGTCAGAGAAACTGGGGCACTAATGTGATTGCTCACTCTGTGATGTTGAGCTAGTTTGAAGTGTCCTTTCTAATTGACTTGAGGCAAAATTGTGAAGTAGTCATTTGTCTCTGTCATGCCAGTCCTTCCTGCGCTCCTGGTTCCACTCCCCTCCCTGCTCCCCCTTCTGTCAGTGAATTTCTCCTACTTCATTTCACAGACAAGCTGAAAACGGCTTAACAGGTGGTCCTGTTTAGGTACAGTTGTGCTTTAGAGGATGCTGAAGAATTAAGCAAATAATTTTCTAAGGATAGTATTTCAGATATTTGCAGGCCAGTTTGAGAGAGAATTTTGGGGAGTTATCCTGGTAAACCTTCAGTTCAAAGTGCCTTCTCTGCTGGTTCTCAGCGGAAAAAAAAAACATTGTGTTGTTGAAATAGAGGAAAATCTATTACAGCATTTTCCAAGGTGCATTCCATGGGATGTACTTGGTTTGACTATTATCAATTACTTTTAAGAGACTTGGCAAATAATAAAGTTATAAAGGTTTATTTGCTGTAGAGATTCTCAAAATGGTTAGCATGCTCAGGTTCAAAAAGGTGCTTTGAACTTCCAAGGGGGTATTTAGGATGTAGCATTTTTTCATCTTATTGGATTATTTACCTCCCTCTTTTAATGTTTCATGAAGTGACTTCAGCATTTATGTGACACAGAACATACTTTACAGAATACAATCTAGTCCAACTCGAGGACAACGAATAAACAGAGGCAGGGAACAATAAAGTGACATGTTCAGGGTACCTACTGAACTGATTACAGAGTCAGGACTAGAAATCCCAGACTTTCTGACTCCACAACATAGTCAAAAATCCTACTCACTGTTACAGGTGTAATACTCACTGTCTTTCCTGTATATGTTGCCAAACAGAGCCTTTCACTTTTCTGCTCATCTCTGTATCCTTAGCACCTAGCACAGTACCTGGCGCACAGTGGTTGAACCAGTACTTACTAAAATTAAATTGAGATTGTTCATGGGGACAAGCATGTGTTGTTTATTCCTATCCATGTCCATTCCTTGCCCTCCCAGCCTGCTGCTCCCTACTACGATGCTGTGCATGAAGGGACCAGTGCCAAGTTCCATACTTACACTGAGAATATGTGGTCCCACTTCCGCTAACACTGAACCTGTTGAGATGCAGCCTGTGTGTGACCACATTCTTCTGGGGCTGGAACAGGACAATGTGCACCTTGGGTGCAAACAAACAGCCCAGAACCACAAAGCCGCTCAGGCTAACGGATATGCACATAGTTGTCGTCTGCACCTGTAAGAAGAAGTTGCCTAGTTAAGTGTCTGGCTGTAAATTCAATCAGGAGGCCAACTAAAAAAGAGCGAGTTAAAAAACCCCAAATCATCCACAGTTCTGTTTTTATTATAAGCAAACCAATGCAGTAATTATAGTGAATCTTCCAAGTTTGAGAGGTCCATGGAAACATTGCTTAGGATTTGTAAGCAAACATTATTTGTGTTGGATGCTCCTGAATGCTTGCCAAGACTTCACATTGCTTTTCATGTTTGTTTTGTTTTGTTTTTTCTTTATATTTGTATAAAGATATTTCTGCCGTCCTGGCTGGATGGTTCAGTTGGCTGGAGTGTCATCCCATACACCAAAAGGCTGAAGGTTCAATTCCTGATCAGGACACATATCTAGGTAGCAGGTTTGATCTTTCATCTGGACATGTATGTTTCTCTCTCTCTCTTTTTTCCTTTCTTTCTAAATCAATAACCATATCCTTGGGTGACAATTTTTAAAACAAAGACATTTCTGCACAATCATTGAATTCATAATCTTAAGTTGTAAAATGCCAATATTCAATGATGAACTGATCAGATTGCTGATGGTTTCAATCAATTTGGCTTGTTCAAGGTTTATAATATTAGAAAAAATTGGGGCCTTTTACATTTTTCTAACTATCTTGTTGGGACCTCTGACTACTAGATACTGATTTTCCTAGTCAATATTTGGGGGATACCATCAACTTCCTTCTGAGGTACCTATTCTTTTAATTACTTCATTGGCATCTCTTTGGAATTTTGATACATCAGATACTCATTATTTAATGTCTTTTTTTTCTTCTTTTTTTGTTCTCAAGGTTCTGTATACCCATCCCTAGCAGATAATTTTTGCTTTCTTTCTCTTTGCTTCCCCTGAAAGTATTCCTCAGAACCAGGTTTTATCATTTCTTCTTTTCATTCCCTTGCTCTTACTGTTCATCTCTGATTTCATCATTCATCCTGGCTTCAGCTCCCACAAAATTTTTTTTTTTTTGGAAAAATTCCAAATTGGAGTCTACATATTTTATTACTTCAGTGCTGAAAAATGGAAAATAATTATTGCTGCTATAAGTTTCTACTCAGCGTAACTATGGTAAATCCTAGGGTAATTTTAGATTTTTTTCCCCCCAGACAATGCTATTACCAGATAACATGATTCCTTATAACTTAAAGTATCTGACTTTCTTCTTTACTCAAGGAAAGTTAAAGACTGAACAATTAACCAGAGAAACTGCTTAACTTTAGAAGGCTCTATTCTCTTTTTGATAAAGAAAAAAATCAGCCTTAGCTGGTGGCATGGTGGATAAGGCACCAGCCTGCCTGCAAGCCCAAAGGTCACTGGTTCGATTCCCTAACCAGGGCACATAACCTGGTTGCAAGCCAGGTCTCCAGCCAGGTCTGTGGCTGGAGGCAGGTGAAAGGCAACCATACATTGATGTCTCTCTCCCTCTGTGCCTCTCTCCCTTCCCCTCTCTCTAAAAATAATAAATAAAATCTTAAAAAAAAATCAGCTTATACTTGTAGCATAATTCTGAAGACTCTAGTTTCTCTATCATCTATCTATCATCCTAGGAAATTTTTTCATTGCTTTTGAGAGAGAGAGAGAGAGAGGAGGAGGAGGAGGAGGGGGAGGGGGAGGGGGAGGGGGAGGAGGAAGGGGAGAAAGAATCATTGATGCAAGGGAGCAGCATTGATTGATTGCCTTCTACATGTGCCTGGACAAGGATTGTACTTGTCCTGACTGGGGACGGAATGCACAACTTTGGTGTGTGTCCTGATTAGGAATCAAACCCACAACCTTTCCATTATGGGAAGGCACTCCACAACAGAGTCTCAAAGGCCAGGACTAGTTTTACTTTAAATGCTCAAAGCACAACCCATCCTCAGTATTTTAAAGCACTTGTCTCTCTTAATCAGTCCAGCACTCTCCAACTTGGCTCTAAGTTGCAAGCTCTTTTCTCTTTTGTTAACTTTTCAGAAAAGACTCCACCATCTAATTGCATGATGTGAAAGCCTCGATAAATCATATCTGTGTTATTTATAGTAAGTCCAATTCCTGGCATAATTGGTTTCTTACATATATGTATAATGTGATATAAAACTGTTCTTTTCCTGCCTTGGTTTTGACTGTGGAGCCAATAGGTAGGCCTATGATACCAGAGTGAACTAAGTTCAAATGTGCAAATTTTCAAAAGAAATCTTTTCTGAAACATTTCTATGAGGCTTTACAAGGAGAGAATAGGCTTTTATGAGGCAAATGTCTTGACAAAGCTGCGCTGCATGCCCTATACCCTCCAATCCTCTTGCAGGGACAGGGAGCGGTGAGGCTGTGCCTCGCTCATCACTGAAATGCTAGAGAGGAGTGCTTCATTGGTCCTCCACAGCAGCTTGGGGTTCCTCTGCAAGAGGAGGACGCTCTGGCTTGGGGCCTGGTTCCTGTCATGGATATCTAGGTGAGAAAAGGTTAATTACCTCTGGAGCAGAGCGCAGAGACTTACTATTTTACTGTAAGAATCTATCAAAGCAAAGGATATGTGAGTGGTATGCATGGATGAGACAGGCCACCCTATAAAGAGCCACCATGGGTAGCCCCGCGGTTAAGGGAAGGAGGGTGGAGCTTGTCACAGGGAGAAGTTGGAGGATATATATATATATATATATATATATATATATATATATATATATCTGGTATAACTGGGTGTCCTGGGACTGAGCATGGAACCACAGAATGAACTCAGACTAGAGAATTAATTGCTAGCCAACTCACTCAAGGATCTGCAAGAGAAAAGGGATGGTGGGAAATTTCTGAAGATCACATGAAAACACCCTTTCATCAGGTATTCTGAGGACGTGTCTTTAATCACCATGGACTTAGAGATTATAAAGCCATCCGACCTGCTTTTTCCTTAGGAAAATAGCAACTGGTGGATTGGGAAGTGTGAGCAGGAGAAAAGAGGAGCCAACCACTGCACACTCTCAGCAAAAAGCAGACCAGACCTCAGGAGAAAATATTTAATGGTACATTAAAATATGGTTTTGACAACTACATAGGATTAGGTATTTAAAGTTTCCACTCAAAATCATAGTAGGACTGTATGCTACCTGAGAGCACAAAAAGTCATACCCCCATGGCTGTGAGCATTTTCATTCATTGCTCTATATCCCCCAGCACCCGAATGGTGACTCACATGTGGTGACTCAGTGTTCAATGTGTCCACTGGAATCTTCATTCAGGAGTGGGGATTAGGCACTCTCACTCAATACCAGAACTCTGGATACTCTGGGAGGCAGAACTAAGATTGCATTTTGGTCATAGATTATGCAGCCTATACCTGTTTTAAATTTGATACCTTTTAATTTTTTTTTTACAAAGCCCAAGTATTAGCCTTATAGTTTCAGTTGTCCAGTTACTTCAATAAGTCACACTATTTAAAGTCTGTATTTACCTATAATGTTTTGTTTTATCTCTTCATATAGTCCACGCTGCTGTTTCCATCTTCCTCCAACTCCTAGCAACATTTAAGACAGTTAATCTCTTTGGCTTCCTAGACACATCCTTCCCTCACAGACTGTTCTTGTCTCAGTTGTCTTTGTTGACTTTTTCTCTCCTACCTGAACTTTTAAGGGCTAGAGTGTCCCAGACCTCAGTTTGAGACTCTCTTTTCTCCACTATCTCATCAATTTCCCTGGCTTTACTACCTCCTATGTTGATGAAGTTCAAATATTTATTACCAGATTCAACCTGTCATCTGGGCATCCAGACTTAAATATTTAACTGCCATCTGGGCACATTGTTTTGGGTATGTAATAGGCATATCAGAATTAATCTGCAAGCAAAACTTATTATCTGCCCCCAAGTGTCTCCATTTGAGTAACTGATACCAAATGCACTCAATTACACAAGCCCAGAAACCTGGGAGCCATGCTAATTTTGCCATTCCCCTTAAGCTGCACATCCAATCCAACAGCAAGTTTTGTCCTCTCTCAGAAGACCCCCCCACCCCGTCTCTCTGTCTCTCTGTCTCTCTCTCTCATCTTTCAAGCAGAGGCCCTGACTCTCTTGTTCTGGACTTTCTTTTCAAGGAGATTTGAAAGAATATCAAGAAGTGTCAGAAGATATAGTGCCTACCTGTGGAGCAAAGAGCCAGCATATCATCCATTATAAAAGACCCAGGACCCCAATGTCCCAGGTCCTTGTTCTGCGACCATTGGCTATGTGGTAGTAACCCTGCCCGGTCTGCAGCACGGGACTTAGGAAGTGGAGCTTAGGCAACCTGAGCCAACGCTGACACTCTGGCTGTGGCTATTGCTTTGGGTCATAAAGCTTTTTGTCAGCATCAACAAAGCTGCGGCAGGCAACACGTTACCTTGTACATACATTAGAATCTCAAACTCTATAGTTTTTGACAGTTTGCCAATGAGATTGGAATGGCTTTTCAAAAAGGAAGTGAGGGTCTTATGTGCTCATGAATGGGATTTGAGAAAAGTCCGTGGAAATGGGTAGCAAACATGTTGACCAAGTTGAATGGCCAACCAAGCAATAAATAGCGATCTACTTAATCGCCTATCAATGAGGAGGATCTGGGGAGGGGTCGTGGGCTGAGTAACAGAAGGTCGTTTCAGAGAGAGCCGCTGGACTGGTGCTGCACTGTTGCTCACCCTCCCCTGGGGGTGGGAGTAGACAGGGGTGAATTGCCTTCCTAATCTAATTCAGGTCTCCCCACTTCTAGCAACTAGTACTAAAACTTTTCCTGGGTAGGCAGAAACTGGTGCTTCCTTTCAAGTAACCGTTGCAGACATCCACCTACACTGAGCAGGAAAAGAGGGACCTTCAGAGAAGGCAGAAACCATGTGAATTATTTGAACTTTGGCTGGTTCCCTTTGGGAGATGAGGGGGCAGGGTACAAAGAGCTATTAAGGAAGAATAACAACAACTGAGCTCTCTTAGGGCTCATCCCCACTGATCTCTCATGCCAAATTTAGATCCGTTGCAAGATGACAAGTTCTCAGTTTTTGCAGCAGAACCTGGCTGCGAAAAAGGAGTTTTGGTGCTCTCGGAGACAGAAAAATACATTGAGAAACCATAAATAAAGCACTGACTAGTAGTTGGGCTCTTACTGACCTGGATTAGGTTTAAAATGCTGACAAAGGAGGTGCACTAAGAATAAGAGATTGATGCGTGGAAGTCTAGATAAACTCTTGCAAGCAGCTGCAATGCTGGAAAATGTTCCTAGCCCTTATGTGAAAAGCAGGCCAGACTCTCAGAGATGTTATCATGATGAGGTAGACAGCAGATGTCCCAGATTCAAACTTCTTTAAACAAGTCAAGCCCAAGTTAGCTGAAGGGTTCGAGGTATGTGCCCAGGCAGAAAACATCTGGCTCCAGCTACTGAGTCAAGGGGTCCTTAGCACTGAAATGCCCAGTAACAGTAATGATGATCGTGCTATCCAATTCAGGGTTTCTGGTGCTCAGGAATGCTGGCCCTTTGTTTGGTTGAGCCATGCTTAAAAACCAAAAGCCCAGGTGCCTCTCTTACGGGTGCAAAACTGCTCTCCCTGCACACTGCCTGATTCCTCCAGACTCTCCACCCTGATTTTAGTTGCTTTGAAGAGAAAGATGCTTAAGGGTGGGACCAAGGTCCCTCGGTTCCCAAGGGTGGCTGAAGTCCATACGCCAGACCCACTCCACTGGGGACCTTTGGGGAGGAAAGAACTCTAATTTTTATGCTCCGTTGGTGACAGCCAGCCAATTTACCATCGTATGCAGACCTGCTGGGAGAAGGCAGGGCTGATGCTGAAGCAAGGCAGGTGAGGCACTTGCTTGACATGCAGACTTAAGGGGCACCACAAATGCAGTCATCATGACAAGTATTTTATTGCAATATTGAATATAATTGACCTTGATGCTAGTAACCCATGATGACCACAATACCAACATTTGCAATGAGGACAGGCTCAGTAACTACACTGTGATGTATTTAAGGTGAAAAGAAAAACTAGTAATACTGATCCTGCCATGCTCACTGTCTATGCAGGTGTCCCCTAGCCCACTTGCATTGCCTGGTAAAAATTGGGAGTTGGGGAACTTACAAAAATGCCGACACTTTGGTCGCAGTGATAGCTGTGAGTCATAGAGTCCTTTGTCTATGAATCAGGAATCTCCAAGCTTCTACCAGCATCCCTGAAACTGCAGCTAACCTGTTAGATTGCAAGATGGGTAAAAACCCTTCGCAGTTCTTGGCAGGCTCTGTCTCCTTTGTTAACATCTTACCATCAGTTCCAAGCATCCCCCTAACCAGACTCCCCACACCTGCTTTGCTCTCCATCAGGTAGTCATTGTCTTTAGAAGTTTCATTTCTTTTCTCTAAAATGTGAGATCATACCATGTGAGATTATCAGAGTACTCTGCTTAAAATCTTTCAATTGTTTCTTTTTTTATATGGTATAAAAGCTGTACTTTTTTTGTGACAGCCTATAAAGTCCAACATGATTTAGCTCCTCTGCTTACTTCTCCTATAAAATCACTCTTCTGTTTGCTCATTAAACTATGGCCATCTACACCTTTATTTTCTAAAACATGTTTGCTTAGAAGTGTCTGTACTTGCTTTTTCTTCTGTCTAGCACATAGGATTCCCATGCCTGACTCTCCCATTCCTTAGGGGAGTATTATGAAGTAGGCACTATTCATTTGTTCTCTTTAATTGAACTTTTGGGGTGACATTGGTGAATAAAATTATATAGATTTCAGGTATACAATTCTCAAATATTCCAATATATCACCTGTATATTGAACATATTTAAAAAATATATTGGATCTCAATTCTTTAAAATAAGGTTGAGAGATTAAGCAAAATAATAATAATAAATAACTCGTAGACACAGACAAGAGTATGGTGATTACCAGAGGGAAGGGGGTGGGAGGTGGGAGAGGGTGTTCACCACTCCTAGTCATCATCTCCTTCTATCACCATTTACCCCTCCTTCACCTTCTCCCACCTCCCACCCCCATTCCTCTGGTAATCATCATACTCTTGTCCATGTCTACGAGTTATTTATTATTATTATTTTGTTTAATCTCTCAACCTTTTTTTAAAGGATTGAGATCCAATATATTTTAAAAATATGTTCAAAATAGTCAACATGGGGGAACCAGTATTTGGTCCTTATCACAATTCTGGAATCACTTCTGAAATCTCTGCCTACCGCAAGTAAAGTGCCTCAGCTTTCCCAAACTCAGTAACAATCCAGCATCTTGATACTCAAAAGCTGGTCCTCTTTATAGCAGCATCTCCACCACCCGAGAGCTTGCTAGAAATCCAGACTCCTGAGCCCCATCCTTTCCTCCTGACTCAAGATCCCCAGGTAAGTTGTATGCACATTCAAATTGGGGAAGCTCTGCAGTTGCAAATCCTCCTCCTCCTTCCATCATAGCACTTACCCAGTGTGACTTTTCTTGTTTTTTTTTTTTTTTAAAAGATTTTATTTATTATTTTCAGAGAGAGAGAGGAATGGAGAGAGGCAGAGAGGGACAGAAACATCAATGTATGGCTGCCTTTCACCTGCCTCCAGCTACAGACCTGACTGGAGACCTGGCTTGCAACCTAGTTCTGTGCCCTAGCTGGGGAATCAAACCAGCAACCTTTGGGTTTGCAGGCCGGCACCTTATCCACTGTGCCACCAGGAAGGGCTCTTGCATTTTTATTCGTTGATTATTTACTCTCTATCTCTTCCACTCCTCCCTCCCCAAAAGACTGTTAAGTTATAAAAGAGGAAGGACTTGTCTGTGTTGATAATTTGTATCTCCAAGGCCCATAATAAGGGCTCAAATGTATTTGGAAGACATGAATAAACAAAATACTCAGTAATTACTAGTAATTAATTCCTTTATGGGTAACTTCCAGCCATTCATGGCCTAGTTTTATTTATACCATTTAAACTATGTATTGGGTCCCTAGTGACTCAGTTTGAGTCTTAAATTCTCCGGATGGCTTTGTTGTAGTAGGAAGGAGGGGGCCTGCGTAGTTCTCAAAGAGTCTTTGAATTTTCACATTTTTACCCAAATTTTTGCTTGCTTTGCCCTGGATGCCTATAGTAGCTTCAATTAGTTCTGGTTGTCCTAGGCTCTGTTGCTCTAAATCCAGCTTCCATGTTAGGGATGGGTGAGCTTGTGGTGCAATGTGAAAGGCACTCATTTGGGTCTGAAAAATGTGTCCCGCTCCTTCCTGAACTGTGCCACCTGGGAAATTAATTATCCCCTGAGTTTGTTTACTCATCTTTTCAGTGGATAATAAAATTTGCTTTCCAGGGTGCTAATGAGGATCAGGGAGCTCATGTACACAAAACATTAAGCAGAGTAAGGTCTCCTAGTTGATCAGGAAAGTTTTATTTTTTTCTTTTCCTCTTACTCTTTGCCTCATGTCACTTTTTTGCTTGAGCAAACAACCAACCGAAAGAAAACAAGAAAAAAATTAAAAATGCAAGAACTCAAAGCCCTTCAACACTATTTAAATGAATTCCTCTGCCCGGTACATTCTGACCAATTTGCCAGTTCCCATTAGTTTCTCACTAATCCCCCTAACCTACTTTCTACTTGAGTATGACCAATATTGCTGTGTTCTGCCTGGTCCATTTCTGCCTCACCTTAAGAATATCCACTACATGCCCTATATTCTCCTTCAACAAGCTACAAGGTGAAATCCTACCTCTTTGGGGAAGTATTCTTGGAAAGACCAAGCTCTTACCGATCCAGTTTCCCTTTGAAACCTGTAGGCATTTAAGAGATTATATCACCAATTTAATTATAAACTCTGCTGTGTTAATCTCGAATTCTTTCATGCTAGTTATTTTTTTTCCCAGCTGGGATATAAGGTTTTTGAAGATTGGGATCATGCTTTATATTTATTTATAACTCACAATGGGTGGTAAAGGACTGCCATAAGCCCTGCTGACTGTTTGATGCACAAATTCCTTGTAGCTGCCTTTAAATTATCGGGTGCTTTTCTACTGTTGCTGATTCTATCTGAGCCACATGGTTCCCCTCCAGGAAATTTAAAATCTCAGCTTTGTTCTGAGATTTCTAGAACAAGGGTCCCAAGTTTCAATGCTTATCGGGTCCGTGCAGATTCATAAGGGAAGAGAGCTGGGTGTACAAATTCGGGGGTTGGTGGGAGTGAGTGCAATAGGAATAATGGTGCCCTGTCCAGAGGCAAAGGCACTACTCCAGTCGGTCTACAGGCTGCATGTAGGAATTTGAGTCTACTTATTTTACTCTAATAAGAAAAGCCAAGAATCCAGATATTTACCTCACATTTCTTAATTTTCTAACTTTGAAAAATATTTCAAAAAATTTCAAATTTGTGCAGGCCAAACTAAAGACATCTGTGCAACAACCAGAGCATGTGATTTTTTAAAGCAGCAGCTTCAATCTTGGTTGCAAATGGGAGTCACTCAGAAGGCTTTGAAAAGTCCATGTCTAGGCTGCAGGTCAGCTCAGCTAAATCACAATCTCTTGGGCTGTACCCCAGCTTTCAATATGTTTTTTAAAGCCAACAGTTGACTCAATGTGCAGTCCAACTTGAAAAGCACAATGTTGGAGGCTCCAGTTACCTTCTCATTTATTTTGGAAATTTAGGATTGGCATTATTTGTAAGAAGTACCTGAGACCTCAGATGATCTCACTGTGATTGGATGACTTAATTAGTATGGAATTTAAAACACTCAAGCCAACAACTCCTGCCCCATTGACCTAAGGACTTTTGCCATGCCCTGAAACCTCTGGTATCTTCAGCTAATTCCATTTAGTCAGGTGATCTACATTGCTATCATGTAAAAGAAAAAAGTAAGTGTTTTGGGTTTTAGAAATAAATGTTAATTCATTCAAAGATTAAATTTTTATAATGCTACTTGTTTATTCTCATAGTATTTTCTGCTCTATTTTGTAATTAGCTTTTATGAGAATAAAGTTTCATATAACCAGAATAAAATAATTAACATTGTAACTATTTTGCAGTCCCAATAACCCAAATCACATCTGCTAAGGGTGATTTCCTAAGAACTTAAAAAAAAAAAACAAAACAAAACAAAAAAAAACAGATGTAGAGGAGTGACTGTGTACATAAAGATACAAAATAAAAATGGGGACATTAAAATATATTAACTATGATTCTCTATTTCAAACCCTATACTCTAAAGCTTCAAACTCCCCTGCAGTTCATATAATCTGATCTTTGATTTAGCTGTTTCAATTCTGTCTCCTTTTCTGACAAATTTTCACCTGTTTTAATAGGTAGTCTTAAAAACCCTGGCATTAGCCCAACATTGGACTTACATTCTTTACTTTTCTTGCTCTTGCTTTAATGTAGTTCATAGGTTTTAGTCCCATGGCTGTGAATAATTTAGCAGACTAGATACATTAAGTATTGCCAGTACCTTGATCCCATCCTATAAATAGCTTTATCATTTTTTTGAATTGTAATATTCAAGATTTTGATAATGTAAGAATTGCTGATAAACAAAAGATTTGGGGACAATTACAGCCTACAGAGGACTTCATTTTTGTGAATTCATGGTGCAATATGCCTTTGCAAACTGTGACAACTTGAGAAATATCGAGAATAAAATCCAAATGCCTCAAGAGGAAGAAATTCATATATTTACTCGTTGGAATATATTAAAATCAGAATTATAAATGCAAAGCAACTGATGGATGGTTTCAACAGTTTGAGAAATTGTGATGGAACGATGAACTGTTTCTTTCAGAAGAGACAGTAATTATATTGAAGCCTCAAAATTTTGAACTATATATCACTCAAGACTTTATGAATAATGACTTAATTAGGCTACTTGGATATGTACAGTAAAAATTACAACTAGTTCAAGGATAATATATATATAAATATATATATATATTATCCTCATGTCTACAGGAACTAAAGTTGTAGAAAAGGTATAACAAATTCACATTGTATTTTAATATGTCTTAGGAAGTAATGGTGCTTATTTGAAGCTTGAGGGAAAGTGTTTTAGATCTTTAAATGGATCCTGGCTTGATGTTATAAGCCTATTTTGATTTATATATCCATCTGTGGTAGCCAGATCCTCTTGTGTCTAATTTGAAATACGCTCTTTAGGCTTTTTAATGGCTTAAGTCTTATTTTCTTATCATTCACTTTCTAAATTTAATTAAACGTTTTAGGGATGTGTGTATGTATTACATTTTCTCCCACTAGATTATAAATTGCTTGAATGATCATGCATCTACATTTATCTTTCTCTCTGTGCCTGGCACAATGTTTTGCACATAGTAGGCACTAATTAAATGCTTTCAAAACACAGTGAATTAATTTTGATATACAATATGGTGGTTCATCATGACATTAGTAATTATCTACTTAATTGCTAAGCTGAAATAAAAGGAATCTATTTTAAATCCTTCATAACAAAACATTGGCAGGATAAAAAAAAAAAAAGAAGGAGAAGAAGAAGGAAAAGAAGAAACTATTTAAACACTTACTCTGTAGTCACTTGATGTCACATAAAATATAGGGAGAAAGGCCAGCCAGATGATGCATGTGGTGTACATAGTAAAACCAATGAACTTGGCTTCATTGAAATTTTCTGGGCACTTCCGCGTTTTGAAGGCATACACAGTGCATAAGATCACCAGGACCACATCATAGGTAAGTGAGATCAACATGCTGGTATCTCTGACGTTGCATTTTAAGATTACTGTTTCCCGCTTCTCTGGAATGGTGTACCGCCGGGTGCCGGGCGCCTCCAGGATGAGCCACACAGACACCACCACAATTTGCACCAGGATCAGACCCAGGCAGATGAACACCTGAGAACTTGGGCTGATGAATTTTGGCCTCTGAGCGCCATTCTTGACCCCATCAAAGATGCGGGCAATGCAGTTCGTTTTGGTCAGCAGGGCTGAGTAACAGATAGCGAAGGAGGTCCCCAGACCCAGTCGGCGCAATGCGCAGATGACTGGTGAGGGCTTGGCTATGAAGAAGAAGGTCATGCAGTATGATAGACCAACCCCAAACAACAAGATGTAGCAGAGCTCTCGGCCTGAGGCTTTGACCAAGGGTGTGTTGTTGTGCTTGATAAAAACAGTCACAACCATGCACGTACAGGCAAAACCCAGGCAGGCAATGGAGACCGGGCCAATGGCCCAGGCATCTTCCCACTTGATGTAGTCCTCAGGAAGGTCAAAGCAGCCAGACAGGTCTGCAGTGGGCCACTGTCCCAGGCCGCAATCCGAACAGGTGAACTCATCAGCCAGGTATTCGTAGGGCTCGCAGGGGATGCAGATCCAGCAGCAGACATCCCCTGGTTGCATATTCTTCATCTCATGGGGGGCACACGGGTCACTGCACTGGGAAGTGGGGACTGCGTTCCGGGACCAGTGGATGGAGTCAACATCTAGGGACAAGGTTTCCGCCCAGTGACCAACCTTCAAGTAGGAATACTTGCCACCTACAAACTGGAAATTGAACACGTTGTATCGTCCCATTCCATCTCCAAAAGTGTCAAACTTGACAATGCTATCTGCACCTTGATTTGGGTTGAATGGAGCTGTGACATGCAAAGTGAAAGAAAGGAAGAAAAGGAAAAAGAACACTGTTTAGGTGTGGTAGGTGTGATCAATTACTTTGTCATACACTGAGCAAAACTGAAACAACAGAGAAGGGAGATTCCAAGGCCAAAATAATGTAACGACTACCATTGAATTTACATATCAAAAGCTACCAGAGTACTTGCAGATTCATAAATTCATTTGCTGAACAGTCTTCGGTGTCTCCTGGGTGCCAAGTGTAGGTGATGACTGTGAGCACAGCAGGGGGCCAGCCTTCAAAGGCGCTTACTGTGCAGGAGAACTGACAAACGTGATCGTGTTCTCTGTGGTGAGTGAACATTCATTTCCTGAAAGCTTTCACAATAGGGATTGGACAAAACTTTGTATCTCATCCGAACTACATGTTTATTTATGTACAGCCACTTAACTGTTTTCATGAAAATATACAATTAATAGAATTTTTCCTCTCCAATGAAAAAGTGAAAAACGATCATTATGAATGTATGATACACTTCTTTTAAACGGTTCAGGGAATTTAACAGGAATGATAATGCAGTCATGTTTTGGAGTTTATTCATTCTGACCACACATAAGCATGTGTCTATATATAGCATGTTCCTATCCACAGGAATATATATTGCCTGAACATTGTTAAGGCACTAACAGTGTGAAGAAGGTAGGTGGCTATGTTTTGAAGTTTGTTCCTAACTGTAAAGGGTCAGTAGCCCTCAGATGACCTGCTCTCAAGCTTGCTTCTTTCTTGTAGCTCTCTCGGAGTTCATAAGCAGCAGGTCTCTAGGTGGTTTCTTCTGCTCACTAGGTCTCTCTTGCCAAAGTTTGTGGCCACTCTGATCATCAGTTTTTATGTCACCTACTCCGCACTGCTGCATACATACTATTTCACACTGCTGAATTTTACTCTTTCCATAGATGTGGAAGAATGCTGCTGATGTTTACATGATGTATAGACAAATTGTGTTAGTCAGAGTAGCCTTGCCTGTATTGATAAACAGACTCCAAAATTTTTAATGATTCAAACACAATGCAATTTTATTTCTCCCTCATGCAGCAATCTAAGGTCTTTGTCAGGGGTGTCTCTCCTCCACATGGTGATACAGGAACCCAGGTTCCTTGATTGTTGAAGCTGAACCCATTTCTAGAGCCTCTTCTCCATCAGTCTCTATCCAGTGGAAGAAGGAGAATGTAAAGCAGGTATATCTATTTTTTAAAAGTAGGAGTCTGAAAGTGGCACATTGTTGATTAAAAATTAGTTACAAGGCCACACCCAACTTCAAGAGAGGCTTGGGAATGTGGTTTAGCTAATGGACCCAACTACAACCCTACTATGACACAAAAAAGTAAAATTTGGAGGACTCTGTAATTTCTTACACTTCAGGTGTTTGCTGACTTTGTTGCTTCCTCCCTGAGCCCTGTTCCACCTTTTCTGGGGCTTGTGTTGTTTTACCCAATGGTAAAACAGTTATTTTATGGAAGAACAGCATCCTTCCATGAATTACTTGGGTCCTTGGAGAAATAAAACTTCACATTTTACCAAATAGCCCTCTCCTGTCTAGGACCCATAGGTTAGATGATTTAAGGTAACATCTCATACCCTATGTAAAGTCTTTTAGTAAAAGTAGTCCAAAATGCCATGTTTATTCCTCACTTATCATGATGTGTTTTCTCTTAGTGATCTTGTTATCTCACCTGCCACTTGTCTTTACTGATCTTCACTTGGCTTTCTGCCACATCCACCAAATCCATCACGTATGTCTATGTGTGTCTGTACTCAAGTGCATAGTGAGGTAGAATGATGTAGTTGATGAGTTTATAATTTTTGGTTTAAGATGAACTATGTGTGATTCTCATCTATGTTTTTTATAGTTGTAAGTCCTTAGGCAAATTAAACCCTTTAACTCTGTTCCTTAAGTTGTAAATTATAATAGAAATGAAATTATAAGATAATATAACAATATTGATTGAATCAATCATTTCTGATTTATAACACTTGCCAAATATTAAACTGCATGACATTCAACTCTCTGTTATTTGCTGTTTCCCTTGATCTATTGCCACCGCAGGTGATCTTTTTGCAGCTACAACAGCTTTCTGTCATGCTTTACTATCTGCTAGGATGAGTGAACATCAAGTGTGAGAACTTCAGATGTGTTGTTATTTTACCCTCCATGATCCAGCTCCAACAGTGTCCAGTTGATGTGATCAGATTTTCAGAAAAATATTTGTGAAAGAAATGTTTTATATCTTTCACTTAAATATTGTACTATTTTCACAGCTGCTCTTGAGTGTATAGTTTCTTAAAAGTAACTTATTTACCAGGTGAGAAAACTGATTGTTTTGTGTGTTCTGAGCTGGAGAGGGATAGTAATAAGATTGTTGGTATGTGAGCTAATTAGTTGCATAAACACCATGGATGTAAACCATTCTTTTTACAAATCTTTTCTAGAAACCTTATATCATCAACTGAACATTCGGGGAGACTGGTTGCCTAATTAAGAATAACAAATAACACATCTAAGGTTCTTAGACTTGATGTAAAATGTGTTAAAATATTCAACATTTTATTTATTTGTAACATATAAAAGGAGTCCCTAGATTTTTAATGCAGTTTTTCTAAGCATAGAATAAACAGAGTTAGTTTGATATAACAAAAGAATTCTGATACTGATTTCTACTCCTGAAAATACAGTAATGTTTCAGTTCCCATTTTTTCTTCATTGTTTGAAAATGTTGAGCATTAATACATTTTTTAAAGATTGTAAGGACTTTAGCTTTGTCATTTTACATAATGTTGCCACTATTTATCAAGAGGCTTTTTTAAAATAGAAGGGCAGGATATAGTTAGACTTTGTATCAGTTTTTTCTTCCCCACCTTTCCCTTTTGGAAAATTTCAAACCTATAGAAATGATAAAAGAGAAGTATAATGGACATAGTAGCATTGAAATCACTTGGAATTAACTATTTGTTAACATATTTGCTTTACCTCTTTATCTTTTTGTTTTTTTTGCTAAAATATTTGCTGGTTACCATTATAAAGTATAAAAATATGAAGTATGAACATTAATATAGAGAAAGAGTTGGAAAACTATGGTCCATGGGCCAAATTCTGCCTAGTGCCTATTTGCAAATAAAGTTTTATTGGAGCACAGCCTTATTCATTTGTTAACATGTGATCTATGACTACTTTTCCACTATAACAGGAGGGTTGTGTGATTGTAGTAAGATTGTATAGCCCTGAAATATTTATTATACAATGCATTCCATAAAAATTTTGTGCATTCCTGAAATAGAGACAAGGGAACACATACACAGCAGTTTGGAGCATACAATTTGGTATTATAATGAATTATTTGCATATTTATGATCCAGAAATCACATTGTTACCCATATACCTTAAGGAAATTTTTGCACATATGTACCAAAACGCATAGATGAATGTTAATACTGTGTATAAGAGGGGAAACAACTGAAAACAACTTTGATTTCTAACAGCATTCAAAAATCATTTTGTGGATTATTCACTGGTGGCATAGTGGATAAGTTGCCAGCCTGTAAACCCAAAGGTTGCTGGTTCGAGTCCCAGGCAGGGCTCACATAACCATGTTGCAAGCCAGGTCTCCAGTCCGGTCAGTGGCTGGAGGCAGGTGAAGGGCAACTGTACGCTGATGTCTCTGTCTCTGTCTCTGTCTCTGTTTCTCTCTCTCTCTCTCTCTCCCTCTGCCTCTTTCCCTTCCCCCCACTCTAAAAAATAATAAATAAAAAATACATATGGAAGTGATATACTTTTAAAAAAGTGAATAATGACAACAACATTCAGAATATTGCATAGGAGATGAATGCAGAGGAATGGCTTAGAGAAGAGCACAAAGGTGGCTACCAATTTATTATATTCTGTATCTTGCTGGATGGAGTGGTTTTCCTGGATGAGTACTTTATAGTTGTACTTCATAAATGGTTTGAGTTATGAATATTCTTTGTGTTACTTAGCACTACATATAAAAATACTAAAAAAAGTTAAAAATTTGGAGATAGACTATTCTAAACAAAAATAAAATGTATTAATTAACCCTGTCATTCTAGGAGACTAATGCTGCCAGGTTTATTTCTCCTATCACATTTGGAGATTAAGAATATAGTTTTGATCAACTGATTTCAATGATATAATGAATTACTAAGAGATTTGATAAGATATATTGGAAAAACAATTTATATACAAATTATAATCAGAACAAAAACACTCCATTCAAATGGCATAAAGATGATAAAAAGACTCAGGATAAATTTAACAAAAATATTTAAAAGACCTATATGAACATTAAGGAAAGACAGAAAAAAATGCTAGAATAAATGAAAAGACATATCATGTTCTCGGCTAGGATTCAATTCTATCTTAGTTGATTTTAACAGGAATAATATATAAAAAATAAATTTCAGTAAAAATATTAACTTAAACAAAACTAAATAAGTTGATTCCAAAGTTTATATGGAAAAATAAATCAGAAAGCCTAGCTAGGAAAAAGACGAGTAATGAGGGAGCACTAGCATTACCAGGTATTAGCATATATTACAAAGCCACCATCACTAAAACAGTGTGGAAAAAAGCCAATGGAGATGTATGAGATACCCATAAACAGGTCCAGCACATGCTAGAATTTTGTATAAGATGCCCAGTGCCATCTATTTTGGACCAATTTGAATACAACCTCCAGAAGTGCTAGAGAGTAAATTTATGTTGATTTAAGTGACTAAGTTTGTGATAATTTTTACAAAGGTGATAGAAAATTAATACTCAAAGTAAAACAATTTAGTATTTGTACATGTATTCTTTTAATGAGGCTCTAGTGAAGTAAAACCTCTCTTTTATTGCTGGTGATTGTTAATACGGTATGTTTCCAGTGGAGGGCAACTTGACAAAATTTTTAAAAAATTACAAATGCATGGAACTTTTGATTTTGAAACTCTAATTTGTGAAATGCAACCTAAAAAATATTCTTGCATATGTGTGAAATGATATTTTACCATGTTGTTTATTGCAGAATTTTTGATAATAGAAAAAAATGGAAATGATCAATAATTAATAAAATGAAATACTATACAGCTATGAAAATGAAGAAGCATTCTATGTGCCCCATATCATAGAGCTACAAAAAAAAAAAAAAAATCTAAAGGCATATTGTTATCTTTTAAAAAAGTGTAATAAAGTACAGTTAAAATAGAATGTAATATGTTTTCATTTATGTAAATATGAAAAAGAGAAGAATCTATCCTTTTTTATTTTATGCACATAAGGGAATTTGAGAAGGATACCCAAGAATAGTGGTTACCAATGAGCAAGGGATGGGAAAGGGGCAGATTCATGGCAAAATTGGGAGAAAAACTTTTACTGAATTCTTTTTTATATTTTTTGCATTTGAAGCATGTGAATATATTACCTATTCAAAATGTAATAATAAAAAACAGAAACATAACTTGGCAATTAAGGATTACCAGACATTTAAGTAAATTTCTAACCTGAAAGAGAGTGACTAAAGCAACCAGAAAACAAAACTTGAAGTAAATAGAGACAATTCAGGGACTAAAACAAAAGCTTCAAAACAATAACATGCTCAGAGAGATATGAGAAGATGCTGCATCTAAGAGTTAGGTACAGTATATTTTCAAAAAGGAATATTTAGAGAACAAAAATGAACTTTTGAAAATGAAGTAGGAGAGATATTCAATGTAAGGATTGAAAGATAAATTTGAGGAAAATTTCAAAGCTTGACAAAAATACTAAGATGAAAAGTAGAAAATAAAATGAGAAAATTAGACAACATCTGGTGAAATTTCAACATTCAGTCAACAGGAATTCCAGAAAGACAGAGTGAAAAAATAGAGGAAGAACATTATCAAAAGAGTCTAAGTGAATGGACTTTAAGAAAAGGTGAAGCAAGAGACTATTGCTCTTTTATATAATGAGTTCATGTAAAAATTATGTACTTGTACTATTTTGTTAAAATTATGGGGGAAGGGGGAGGTAGAGGCAAAGAAGGAGAACAGCTTAGACAAGAACCTAGTATAAAGGAACCATGGACATGGACAACAGGTGGGATTGACTTTGGGGGGAATGGGTGGGTGGGGAGGGGGACAGAGGGGAGCAAAAAGGGGATGGATGTAATACAACAACAATAAAATTAAAAAGTAAAAATTATAAAGTTAAAATGTCAGGAATAATTGAGCAGGGTGAGGCAGAACAGTGTGCAAAGTAAATTATGAAAATGAGACTGCTGCAAATGTAACAAGTGCTTGCTAAGTGGGTGGTGAACAAATAGTACTTTTAGTAGAATTTAGATTTTTAATAAAGGTTTACCTTTAACTAAATTTGTTTTGTTAAATATCTATCAAAGTACGGTCTGGTGTCTAAATTGTTTAAATACAAGACCATTTAAGTGACACTTCAAATAAATGCATTATAAATTAAACAAAGATCCATTGTCAATGGAAGTGTCCTCCCATTCTTCAGCCTGGGAATAAGTGGTTGCTGTGTCTAGAATGAAAAACAATGAAAGAAGAACCTAGAAGAAAAGGGTAAACCATGTCTGTCAAATATTCCACAGGTGGGAATAATCCCATTGCAGAATAGTTATTCTGAATATGACTGGCCTGGGGAGTGAAGTGGCAGGAAAGAAAACCAAGCTTTATCTCAGGTGCTGCTGGAGTGACTTTAAGGGACTGAGAAGTTTAAAGCCCTAGGGGACAGATCCTGTCATGCTCCCAATATATGCAGAGTTACATCTAAGTTAAAACATGGCTTACCTGGGAAATACAGTCCAGGGAAGTATCACTATGGCTTTCTGCAAATCAGTTTCCTGAGTGAGGAAACTCTGGGGAGTCTCCCATTCTGCCATTTGAGTCTCACCAAGGGAGCAAGTGAGATAGAAAAAAACCAAATCACTCCATCCTTTGTTGTTACAACAGCATGGAAAAACTCAAACTAAAGGGAAAAGAAAGAACTGGAAAGATGGTGGAAGGTTTTGTTTCCAAAAGGACTTACAATCTTCTCCAAAGTCTCATTTCAAGCCCCTCAGTATACCAGTTTCTCAGAATCAGGTCCTTGCTTTTCAGAAGGAGCCTGATGTGTCCTTAAGTCAGGAGGATGGCTTCTCAGTTTACGGCATTATGCAGTAAGTTTTGACCCCACTCTCAAATGGATTTATTTGAGAAGTTTAATATCTAGATGACCGGTCCTCCGAGGGCCCCCTTGGTAGAGATGAGGCGAGCCTATGCCTTACAGATATCATAGGTCAATGGCATGAGAAATTAAATCACTCTTTACTTCTTTTTCCTCTCAGACAGAAGTACAATTAAGGTAGGACAATAATGGGACTCTTAACAGGCTTTCAGTAATGGGAATATAACTGCCACGGTCTGGGTTCACATTCATAAATACTAATGAAGATTACAGAAGCTGCTGGAAGCAACATGGCTCCAATTTTATAGCATTTACAACCAGGCCCTCACTGAGGCTCCTAGGAACTAATTTGCTGAATTGAAATAAAGACATAGATGAGAAGACAGAAAATGGCATCTCTCTTGAAAGATCTTTTAGAGGTCAAGAGGTAAAGACATCAAAATCCTTGGACTAGAGCAAATAAAATCTTTTACAAGCATCGTGCAGTGGCGAGATAGGAAGGAATAAGAATGAATCTTTGGCTACCCATAATTAATTTACCTCCCAATTAGGAACAAAATTGCTGGTGCATTTTCATAGTCATTTACCAACAGGACATAGATGCTGGGGCAAAGGACCACCTACCTACAAGCCTTAGCTGCTGAGTCTCACCTAGGAAAAGTGCTTGGTAAGTACCAAGGGTGCACAGTGAAAAGTGAGTGATTGGGAAAAGCTCCTGAAGAAGATGGCTTTTAACAAATTTTTAAACAGCATCATGACTTTTGAAAAGAAATCTCTTTAGTTCTGAAAAGGTGGCATGGCTAAATTTTCCAGTGTTTTATTATACATTTTCTTTGTTTCCCTATGTAGATTCTATACATTATTGCTGAAATTTTCAGCACTCAAGGCAGCTCAGAAAGGAATGATTCACTCTCAGAAGGATGGACATGGAGGCAAGTACAGACCGAACAACAGTGGGAAAATGTTAGTGAGATTCTCATTCCCTCTACCGCCCAATTCAGGGGTAAAGCTGGGGGCTCTTCTTTGCTTATTTTATTTATTTTAGTTGGAAGTGTCATGGAGGCCATTGAATCTTTGGTTAGGGCCCCTCCTTAACATGGGCTAATGGTACTGTCACATCTTTTCTAGCCTCTCTTCCCCAATTCCTGCTCTCGCCATTACACAATCTACTTCTTTCTCACATTCCCTAGAAATTTTAGATTTTTATTTTTATTTTATTATTTCAAAAGATTTTATTTATTATTTTTAGAGACAGGGAAAGGGAGAGAGGCAGAGTGGGAGAGAAACATCAATGTAGGGTTGCCTTTCACCTGCCTCCAGCTACAGACCGGGCTGGAGACCTGGCTTGCAGCCTGGTTATGTGCCCTGGTTGGGAATCAAACCAGCGACCCTTGGGTTTGCAGGCTGGCTGGCACCTATCTGCTGAGCCACACTGGCCAGAGTGAATTTTAGATTTTTAAAAACTTTTCATCAAAATACATATATATATATATATATGAAATGATAATAAGTGAATTTTTATCATACCCATGTAACATTATGGATGTTAAGAAATGGAACATTACCAGTTCCCTCGTTCTTATGCCTATCAACCCTTCTTTCCTTTCCAAAGATATCCATGATCATTCTCTTTAGTACCAATAAGTTTGGCCTGATATTGAACTTTGTAGTAATATAATCATAGCATATGCATTATCTCTGTATTCACATAGCTCAAAATGAACTTTGGTCAGATTCATTCCAGTAGTGAGGATGAGAAGCTATAGTTGATTTACTTTTATTGATACATAGTATTTTATTATATGGATGTGCCACCTTTTTTTTAGCCATATTTTTGTTGTGGACATTTTTCTTTTCTTACTTTAAGTCTGTGGCCTGGATGAACAATGCTATGTCTTTTGTTGGGTTATCCCAGAAGCAAACCTCAAGATGTAGATTTGAGTTCAAAAAGTTGATTTGGAGCCCTGGCTGGTAGCACAATGAATAAGGAGCTGGCCTGTGAGCCCAAAGGTTGCTGGTTCAATTCCCAACTAGGGCACATAACCAGGTTGCAAGCCAGGTTTCCAGCCAGGTCTGTAGCCAGGGGCAGGTGAAAGGCAACCCTACATTGATGTTTCTCTCCCTCTCTGCCTCCTTCCCTTCCACTCTCTCTGGAGATAATGAATAAAATCTTTTAAAAATAAAAGTTGATTTGGGAATATATAGGGGAGTGGAAAAGTAAGATATAGACAGGAGAGGGAATCCAGTGTAGAGTGTATCAGTGATCACAGGGGGTCTCCTTCTCACTGGATATTTGGGGAGATGGCTCAGAATGGGAGTTGGAACACAACATCCCTGCTTACTCACTAGCTTGTATGGGACAGCTCCTTATTGATCACTGGCTGATTAGTTGTCATAATTCAAGGTGGGGACTTCCACTGGCATATAGTGGATCAATAGTGGCTTAAGTACTGCTAATTATTCTATAATGTACAGAACACACCCTCCCAATAACTGATTATCCAGCCCAAAGTGTCAATAGTGCCAAGGTTGAGAAACTCTGGTCTAGAGCAATAAATGTTTGGATTTCTAGAAGTATTTTGATAATCCCAAACCTCTTTATAAATTGAAACACTCATGCCAGATTAATGCTTTGTGGTGTTATCAAATTGAGGTTACTATTATCTAGTCTCTTTTTCTCCCTACAGTAATTTCCAGCTTACATATTCCCTTCAATATTCTCTTTCAAAATGCTCAGTTTTTCATATTCATCAACAGCTGTACTGAACCCTGTTCCCACCCCTTTCACAGACCCCATTTTATACAGATCTCCATGGTGTTCATTTTATTCACTTTTGCAAAATCAGTCAACTTAGCTGGGTGTCTCCTTGCTGTCAATCATATTCCAAAAAGAAGCAAGTTTTTGTGTGTAGCAAGAGTAGGTGTCATGTCAGATAGTCAGTCGTCCCTCAGTATCTGTGAGGGATTAGTCCCAGGACCCCCAGGGACACCAAACTCTGCAGATGCTCAGGTTCCTTATGTATATAAAGTGGAGTAACATTTGCATATAACCAATATTGTAGCCAATACGTCGGCTGCAACAAGTTACGCCTACACAGCCCTTCACTTGTGTGGATTCAGTGTAGTGCTAGGCACATGGCAAATTTAAGTTTTAGTTTTTAGAACATTCTGCATTTTCTTTTTTTCTGAATATTTTGGATTTGACATTGGTTGAGGCAAAACATGAAGCTCATAGCTATATACCCTGTTAGAGCAGACTCACAGCAAGAAGATCTGTTTGTGGGGCGCATTAAGTGGGGTCACTGGGGAATTTTCTATTTCATGTGATATCTCCAGCACAAATCTAAGCACCCAAGGACACTTTGCAACGCTTCCCAAAGGTTTTCAATTTCGTGCAAAGAAATTGTGAGTGCTGAGGACAAATTTAATTTGTTTTCAAATGACTGTCAAGTAATAGAGCATGTATTTAAAAAAAAAAAAAAAAAAAGCAGGAGGAAAAAAGGCTTTTGTCAAAACTAAGTTGGATGGAAATACGTATTCCTGCCTTTAAAAAAGGCAGACATTGCCCATTGTTCTGCCTTGAAATCACTTCACCTGCTGCGCTACAGATCTGAATGCTGCAGGAGAGGGAACTGTGATATGAACAGGGGGTGAAAATGACCGAGAAAGTCCCTGTCAAGAGAAGTTCTAGTAAGTCAGTAGTGCAAACTATTAAAGAATGTGTTTGAAAAATGGTAGCAGACCTAGTGTTCTGAAGAATGTAATCACAATAACAAACGTACTTAATGAGTTTCCCATTTTTAAGTAAACAATACACTAGTTTACATCAAAAGCACAAGAATTTTATTCAGCTTCAAAGATGAACTTTCCAAAGATAAGCACAGCAGCTTAGCATGCAATAACTGAAATTCTATGAGTGAAGCAAATTAATTTCTATTCTCTTGCCTTACAGATGCATAGATGTGCATTTGACTCTTTGTGTAGTATCATGTAGAGAATACAGGGAAAATAAATGACTTCTCCCAGTATGCTGGTCTATTGTTAGGTTGTCATGGTTTTCCTGAGCCACTGTAGCACAGCATGGTCTTCTGTCTTCACAGAGAAAGGCTGCTTCACTGAACCACAAGATTTTAAGGGACTTTGTCAGGGTATTAAGCACATCCACACATTGTTTAAAAAAAAATCCAAACTTCATTTTCCTGATGGTTTCTTTTCCACTAGAAATAATTAAGGTTATGATTCAAAATAATAGCTTTAAATTTTTCTCCTCAATTTGTGGCCAAGTTTCTAATTTGAATTATTTTAAAAATAAGGGTTTTAGGTATATCATTAATCTGGTTATTTTATTCCTTCTTAGAAAATATTCCTGGAAATTGATCAGTCTCAGAAATCACTTAACTTATGTGAGTCTGTCTTCTACTCTTCCTCCAATTGTGTTAAATGAATAAGGTAGATACAGTTAACTTGGTGATAAAACCTTAACATAGATCTTAAAAATAACAATTATATGTAATAATATATATAGTCATATATAACATATAATATTTAGTAATTGTATAAAATATATTCATTATAGATTTTATATTGTATATTATGTATTGTGTAGTATATTAAATATTTTAAATGTTTTATATTAATAAATTACATATATCACATAGTAAATCATATAATGTATTAAATACTATGTAATATATGCTTTTATAATATACTATACAATATATAGTTGTAATGCTTAAGAGTTATGCTAGAGTTCTATCACCAAATTAACATTACCTTTTATAAAATTATATATATATGTATATATATACACACACACACACACACACATATATATATATATATATATATATATATATATATATATATATATATATGTATAATTTTCTTGCTTAAATTCCCATATTTTCCACATGGTATTTTTACCAAAAAAATCAGGGGATAAGAGATTGCTAACACCCAGGACATTAATCAAAGTCATCCTCGAAATCAATGGAGAAAATGATTGTATTTGCATACCAGCATTCAAGCAGGTGTGTTATAATGAAGTAGACAGAAGAGTTTTGGGACTCTTCTGCTCCTTTTTCTCTTCTTTTTGCTCAGCATACCTTCTTGTTCCTAATACCCAAGCTTCTTATGTAGCCCTAAGCAAAACCAATTCCAGTTGAAGTACCAGATTCTGTTCATGTTAATGCTTTCAGGGATATTCATATTGAAAGAAAGCATAGTCAAGGATATGAAAAGGCCATCATGGATAAATTGCTGATGATGAAGTTTGATATCTCTAGAGAAAGATTTTGAGCATAAGGTTTGCCCAGCTTTCCTAAAATGATATCCTTTGGGGATTAGGTTTAGCCCTAAGAAAAGGGAATTTCTGCCCCTTAGCTTCTATCCATTCCCAATTTTTCTCTTCTACGGAGGAGAATTTGCAGAGTCTCACATTCACTTACTAGACTATCTCTCCCTAATTATCAGTATCACAGTAAGAGAGACTAGAAGAGGCTCTTCTACTTCCAGTAGACCAACTTCTCAGGGCCAACTGTGGCTATGGCCATCTTCATGCCCACCTTTGCTCCTCTAGTTTCCATGCTGTACAGACTGAGTGGCACTTAGCAACCATTAGACAGAGGTTGTGAGAAATCAAAACTTCTGCCCTTTGCCCAGTGTTCTAGCTATAATATCAGAGAAGGCTTATATTGGGGAAGGGGCACTTGCTCAGTTATTGGCAAAAATTGAAATTCATTTTCTTTTTTTAATTATATTTTATTGATTGTGCTATTACAGTTTCCCAATTTTTTCTTCTTTGCCCCCTTCTGCCCTGTATCTTCCTTCCCTCAGGCAACACCCTCTCTCTCTTAGTTCAAGGGCCATGCATGTAGGTTCTGTGGCTTCCCCATTTACTTTACTATTGTTAATGTCTCCCTATTTTGTACCTACCATTATGCTTCTGATCCCTGCACCTTTTCCCCCCTTCATTATTTTTAGATAGAAGGGCAGGGAAGGAGGAAGAAAGGGAGAGAAGCATCAGTGTGTGCCTTTCACCTGCCTCCAGCCATGAACCTGGCTGGAGACCTGGCTTGCAACCTCATTATATACTCTGACTGGGAATCGAACCAGTTATATTACTTCTTTATATCTTCGTTTGTTGGACTTCTGTACAGTTTAATTTTCTGGTAGTTCTGGTTGTTTTTTGTCTTGAAATAGATGTAATCCTTCTTATGGTTGTGGAAGGAGGTGAAGCATATCTACCTACACCTCCATCTCAGCCAGAATTCCTGGAATTTGGGGGTTTTTTTTCCCCTTTTTTCTTTTTGGCTCTTGATATTAATGTGTGTAAAACCCAGGAAAAGAAAAGCAGAAAGTAGGATATGGCATTTAATACTATTCCAAAGTCATAAAACTTCTACAGGGCTAACCACTTTCTCTGTTTTAAACTATAACATATCTTAAAGGAGCAGGAAGCAACCAAGAAGGGGAAATAAATCTCAATTATTTGAAAAATGATTTAGTGGCAGCATTCAAATGTCAAACATTTGTTTCCCTTCAAATTGGAGTTACAGAGCAAAGGCAGGGGCAGAGAAGAAAAAAGAGAAGGAGAAAAAGATAGAGAAAGCTGAGATACTGGGGATGGGAGGTGGGGAACTCTGACTGATCCATCTTTGCCCCCAAACTAGATATTGGATACTGCTTTTACCCTAATTCTGGTTCTCATTACAATATATATTTACAATATATACAATACGGACAACACCTCAAGTGATGTCTGGCTTATAAAAAGTGCTATGTAATAAAGGCCATTATTATTACTATGGACTATTGTGATAGTTTCTTAGCTGATTTTTCTGTACCCAGTCTCTCTCTCTTTATTCTAGTTCACTTTCCTCAGACACCACAACCACCATCATGCCACTGCATGAAGGCCTAATTGGCTTCCCTGTTATATCTAGCAACATGGACAACAAAAAAATTCTTTTGTTCTTTCTAAGGTAAAAAGAAATGTTCTAAGGGAAATAAAGTTCTGTGATCAAGTAATAAACTGGATCAATACATTTAACCAAGTTTCAGTACTGGACGTGGAAGTTCATTTTTAGAGCACCTGATTTGTGCATTGCCTTCAGAATAATCCAGAGATTAATAGGGTATATAGCTTTCCCCAAGTTTTAGACCACCAAATTTTGTTTTACTCACTTTATTTAAGGATGCCTAATATCTTGCGTATTGGTAGTTCTTGGAACTCCACACTGAAGTATCACTATGAATTTTTAAGTCCAGCACAATGTCTTTCACTGTATGACTTCCCAGTCCACAAGGATGCCTGACTGCTCCTTCTTCTTTGCCTGTATGCAACCTGTACTTTTTCACCTGTGCAGCTTTGCTCAGGTGGGTCCCTGTGCTTCATATGCCTTTTCCTCCTGTGACACCCATAAAATCAGCACAAATATGGCATCTTTGCCCTTTGCTGTATTCCAGCTGAAAGGGTAATTCCTCTCTGTGATCCCATGTATAATATTCCTTTTCTTGGGCATTTATCATCTTTGTCTCACATAGTCATTATTTTTTTCTGTATCGCTCTGCTCTTCCATTACTACATTATTATCATGATGCTGTGAGTACCTGAAAGGCAGAAACCAAACTTTATCACCTTTTAAACAGACATTGCAACCTGGGATCAATAAGCTAAATTCAACATGAGAAATGGGTTTTCTTTGTTTTCTACTATATGTTCAAAATATCTGAATTAGTGTCATTTATTAAAGTATGGAGAGAAAAATTTGGATTTCTTCATTTCATGAAACATACCTGGTGACCCTGGGCCTTTATTGCATAATAGACACACTTAATGGGACGTCAAGTTTGGCTGCTGCCCCCTGGATCCTGAAATCCCACTTGATTATTGATTTCTACCCCTTCAACAATGCCTAACATAGCACAGGTTCTTGAAAAGCAGTTATTTTCAGCTACATATATTAACCTCACAAATAACAAAGAAGTGAGAAAAAAAAATCTCATGAGTTTAAGAGAAAATTATAAGGTTTAATTTTTTTTTTTTTCTTTTAAAAATGAGAAGAGAGGAGAAAAAAATAGCGGAGAATGCAAGTAAGCGAGCGATGGCTTGACCATAAATGAACTCTCTTCTGGGGTCCCAGAGCCCATGTTTACACATCTATCTAGCAGAGTAGGATTCACCCTCAGTAAGCTGTTTATTTGCTCTGATCCCTTTTCTAAACCAAGAACTTCGTGAGGCCTGGGACTGTGCTATGCGTCACTGTCTCCTGTTTCTAGGCGATTGCCTGGGGGAATCTCAGTTTCTTCACTTACTGGTAATTTCAGTTGTGTTTAGCGACCCATAGGATTTGGGGAGAGTTAAACTGAGAGTACATAGCACAGTGTCTAGCATGTAGAAATGCTCCAGAACTTTTGGCTTAATTATTAGAGTGTCTGATGGCTGGTAAGTAGTCCATAAAAGTTAGTGGAATGAATGAGCGGGTGAACATGTCCACCATTCTGTAGTCAGTGTGGTTGTTGGCCAGCTGGTTTTCTGAGCCTTCGTTAAATGGTTTAGGTCTGTTTAAATAATTACTCTCTGAATCATAGTAGTTCTTTAGATAGCAGACTTTATATATCTAAAATAGGCTAAAACCACCTAAATGTTTGACATCATCTCTTTCTAGTTCAAAAAAAGTCCGCTCTTTACCTCTTAGCCATGGAGTATATTATCTGTAATATTGTGCTGTTTTCCAAATTGCTAATGAATTAACTGAATCCAACCCCATCATCTTGCCTAATTATCAACACACACACATTCATAAAAAGCCAGATAGAGGTGGTATTGGTTCAATTCCCAGCCAGGGCAACATAACCAGGTCTCTAGCCAGGTCTCCAGCCAGGTCTGTAGCTGGAGGCAGGTGAAAGGCAACCATACATTGATGTTTCTCTCCCTCTCTGCCTCTCTCCCTCCCTCTCTCTCTCTAAAAATAATAACATCTTAAAAAAAGAAAACAAAAAGCTAGAGGCGGTGAAGAAGTGTTGGATTTCATCTATAGGACAGAATTTTGGAAATAAGGAAAGAAAAAACTGTGACAGTGACCTTTTACACTTTTTTTTTTTTTTTTTTAATCAAAAGGCAGGCTTCCAGGGATGTTGAAGAATAAAGATCCTGAAAGGCTGAAAGCACTTGCTTTGGGAAATTTGTTCTGGGCTGTAGAAGCACAGGAGTGCTTTTCTGTCCCTGTTCTTTTCTCTCAGAGAACCCTATACAATTTTTGACAGCAGAGATTTGTACCTATCACTAAAAATGTGTGCTGGAGGAATGAGTAAAGGGACCAGAAAAAGATGAATATGAGGCAGAAAGCAAGGAACCTCTCTAAACATCAGCAGGTAAATTGATAAAATTATTATGGCCATATAAAGTAATGGTATATTATCACATGGTGCTATAAATATGGTCATAACACTCTAAAGGAACCTCGGGTTGACACTTCAAAGCTTTAATCAGAAAGTTGAAAAATGCTTGGAAGTGACAGATTATCTGCCTGCCTAAGGTACTGAATACATACTACCTGTTTAATTCATTTGGGAAAAAACCCCTCAATATCAGATGTTTATTTCTGTTACGTATTTTAAAATAATGACTTGGAGACAAGGTCACATCTCCTCACCTCTCCAGCCAGGCACCAGGATTGAGTTCCCGTTGGAAAGTGAGAATGTACCCTGCTATATTGTCATTGCAGGCCTGGTCTAGTCCATTCACACATAACAAGCCACATTCATAGCCATTTCTAGGCAACATTATTCCATGTGTGAGTTTTGACTACCCAATCTTCTTTCCCACAATATTTATACTCTCACTGTTTCCAGATGCTATGACCCAGATACCTTTACATCAAAACTTGTCCACAGAAATAAGTGTGATTGTTGGTTAAAGAAAGTTGGGGTATGAATTTAAATCCTAATAAGAGTTTGCTCACGACTCATTTTGTAAAAGGCTGCAGCTGTTTTGCAGGAGATGAACGCTTTGTCGTAGGTAACGAAATTGAATATGGTCATCTGGGAACATTTTTGGAGGGTAGGAACAATGTGTTCAAGGGCAACAGGGATTCTTTCTCATCTCCAGGTTCACCCAGAATTTAGCAGATGCCGCCCTTAAGTAGTTCTCTTCTCTGCCCACTTTACTTTGATTTCAAAGAACCTTCTGTGCAGGGTGAAGTGAAAGGTTTTCTGTTTTGTTTTGTTCTTGACTATTTGCGCTGTAGCAAGTGCTTTCTACTTCAAAGCTAATGACACAGCTTTGGAAGGAGGTGGAGATGGCTTGTGATTTTGGCATTCAGGGGTTAGAACATTATACATTTTGGATCAAATGCCTCTGAGTAATTTCGCTGCAGAAATTGTGGCTTTGAGGCAAGTCCATTCTCTGGTCGCTGATCATGGCCATTGTGATACGTTTGTGCCCTGAGGCCTGACAGGCAGCCTGGCATTAGCTTCAGCTCAGCCCTTCCATCTCTGATTGTTGCTGCTACAGTGGTCAGTTTTCAATACTGCTCTTCAAACAGTTTCAAAATTGTCCTAGGAGCGTTTCTATTGTTGGCTTTAGGGTACATGATTGTCCTTGATGCACTAAATGGTAACTCTTTTGAAGCAGAAGCAATCAACAGTAACGTTTTTAAGGTAGCAACTAGAATAAATTTAAAGTCCTTTCTTCAAAGCGTCTCTTGATAATGTGTGATTTGAGAAGGGAGACATTTGCAAAAACTTTGTTGTAGGGACAAAAGGGAAAGGTGGGAAACTAATTTTCCCCCTTGGATATACTGCTGCTTCCCACACATGCATAAAGACATACAAACGGTGACAACTCTTACTTTCTTTTTCATTTTCATCCTATGAATTCAGCAAATGGCATGAAGTGTCTCTGACTGTGATAATTGCCATGTAAAGTGTTCTTTCCAGTGGAGTAGCTGGAGCTGTTCGATTGGGCTCAGCAGGGGCACAATATACAAGCAAATACATCTTACAATCAGGAAGTCTGAGACAGATGCTTAGGGGTCATTGTGTGATGGCCGGGGGACATCTCAAGACTTCCTTTGTCCAGTTCAGAGTTCTAATCAGGGAGACAGGGATTTGGTGCCCAGAAGGGAAATTTACCAATCAACAGTGCACATCTGCATGCTTGGCAAGTGGTTCCACAGCACATCTGCACGCTCGGGAAGTGGCATTGCTGGGTCAGGCCTTCCTCTTTTATTGCTAATTGTTGTATTTAGTTTCTGGAATTTTAGGTGCTCTGGGGAAGTGACTTAAGTGCAAGCATCTGCTGGCCATTGAGACATTGGGCATATATGCAATTTCTTTATTTGAATAATAAATACCCTTGCTCTAGTCTATTGGATACCTTCTCAATAGGTCCTTCTTATAATCATACAAGGAAACAATCATAAATTCTATTTATGGTTACTGCTGTATATGCATCTATTTGAGTAGAGCTATGTATCTGCTCTTGTGCTCATTTAATTTAGCCCAATAAAGAGGGTGCCTATTGGCATTTGACAGATGAGGGAACTAAGCATGAAAGAGATTCAGTCATGTGATTAGTTAGTGAAAGTTTCAGAACCAGACCCATGTCTGTGTGGCTCCAGAGCTCATGTTTTTAACTGTGGTCTAACCTACCCTACTCTGCCTCTTGGAGCCCCCAGTCTAAACTGCATATTCATTCGTGGTGCCTCCATGAGCACTAAGCGAGCTTAGCTGTTATAGTCTTGAAGGAACAGACGATGTTTTAGTCATCCTTAATATTTAACATGGTATGAGGCATATAGTAAGCATTTCAGCAATTGCTCATTAAATGAATAATTAGGAATAAAATACAGGACTGGTCTTCTAGGGAAAATAAATGGACACCTTCACAGTATAATATGAGGACTTTTATAAATGGGTCACTTGAGAAGGAATTTATTTTTCTGTCATCATAGAAAGACCAAACTACAAGGGGTCCTGGTCTGCAATATGAGATATTGCCTAAAGAGGTGGGCCTCGGGGGTATGTGTGTGCATGTGTGCTTTTGTGTGTGTGTGTGTGTGTGTGTGTGTGTGTGCTTGTGTGTGTGTGTTACTTCAGTAGATGCAAATTCCCTTCCTGGCTCTAGGCTGTATACCACATGGTTACTCTTGTAATGTCTTCTGGATAAATTTAGTGTTACTGCTTTGAGGATCTTGTTTATTAACTTTGAGACCATATTTGTGAGTTTTAATTGTGAACAATTTTTTTTAATGGTATCTTTTTAAGTGAGCTGGAGTGAAATTTAGAAGTCCCTAAATTCTCTCCTTATAGCAATCCCATGAGGTGGATTCCATTACTATTCCATTTACTAAAGCAGTTCAGAAAACTATACTTGTGTATTTCCAAAGAAGATTTTTTTTTCAGCCTAGTTAATGACTTTCTTTTAGCTGAGACTCACCTCCCCACCCCAAATAATTGATTCTTCACTCTAGCAGCACCAATCTACCTAAAAGCACATTTGCTAGATTACCCTCTTGATCAGATACTTTCAATGTGCTTTTGCCTTCATGAAAAATAGTTGAAACTCCTCAACAGGAGACTTGATGCCTTTGAAAATGTGATACTTTTCCCTTCTTACAAATGTTAAGCACTCCTTCCTACTCTGTCCTGTTCCCTACACATATCCCTACCACTTCTGTGGTAGGGATCATCCTTCTTTTAAGCTCTATACTCCATGAGTACTAACCAGTTTTTCATTCCCTGAAAGTTTCATGGGTTTTTTTTTTTTTTTTTTTTTGCCTTTGTTTCTTTGCATAGGTAATTTCCTTTGCCTGGGTCTCTCTTTACTCATTTTTATTTCTGTCTCAAATGCTGTATTATATTTTGCTGACCCCTTAAATTTAGAATAAGCATTTCTTTGTATCCTTGTACTACACAATTATAACCTCAATTCTTTCATTTATTTATTTAACACTTAATAGATGCTAAAGCTAAAAGTATGAACAACATGCCTATGTTTCTTGCCTCCTTGTGGATTATCCTAGTGGGCTATAAAAAAGTAAATAATATAACTTCAAATTGTGATAGGTAAGTGCTATGACAAAAAACTATAACTAGGTAATGGTATAATGATGAGTCATAGTAGTTAGGAAAATTCTTCAGCGAGGGTAACCAAGGGTCTTAGAGAGTCTGATAATGTGTTTAGATTTCATTCTATCATCAATGAAAAATGTCATGAGGATTACATTTCTAATAGATAACTCTGGTTTAATGTGGAGAAGGCACTCTAAGAACATAAGAATGGAGATAAGGAAAATGATTAAGATGGTATTATTTCAGGGATCAAAGCAAGAGATGAAGGTGGGAGGCTTGGGAGAGGAGTACAGGTAGCAAGGAGGAAGTCAGATTTAGAATATATCTTTTGAAGTGGCACTCAGGAACTGAACATTGGAAATGGGAAAAGACTTGAGCTTTGATTGGCTATAGATTTTTATTCACAGAGATGGAGGGTGGCATCATTAAATGAAATAGGTAGAGGGGCAATTGTGTGCATTTATAGTTTGGCAGCAACAGAGGGTGAAAATAAAGAACTTTGGATTGGATATGTTAAATTTAATATGTTTTTTAGATGTCCAAGATAAGATGTCAAGGAATTAAAAATACACAAATCAAGATACTAGCTGAAAGGTCAGGCATGAAGAAGAAACATGTGTGAATAATCATGACACAGATAATGATCCATGTTGGGGACTTTATGAGACTACTACACAGAGAAGACTGGCAGGATAGTGCCTTAGGGTGTCCCAACATATAGAGTTTGGACACATGATGAGTCTGCCAATGAGACTAAGAGAGAAGGACTGAGAAAAGGAAAGAGAAAGACAAAGTCTTGGAAGAACAGAGTTTGAAAAATACTAGAAGCCATAGAAGCCTAAAGAGGAACAAATAAAGACGTGAATGGTCCACTGTATCCTAAACGAGTTAGATTTATCACACTGTGTTGTAATCATCTTTACTCTTGTGTATTCTCCAATAGTTTCTCATCTTGAAGGTAGAGTCTGACATCTTTCTAGCCTCAATGTGTAGACACAAGACCTAACACATAGCAGGTGCTTAATAACTATTTACTGGTGGATACCAAAGCCTAAAAAGATGAAGTTCAACTCTGACAAGGCTCAGAAGATCTGGGAAATATCTGCTGTTCCTTACACTGACCTTCAGCCTAAGTTGTACTTAAATATTTCTATAATAGTTAACATAAAAAGTGATCAAAATCAGCCCTGGCTGGTAGCACAGTGGATAAGGCACCGGCCTGCAAACCTAAAGGTCACTGGTTCGATTCCCCAGCTAGGGCACATGACCAGGTTGCAAGCCAGGTCTCCAGCCAGGTTTGTGACTGGAGGCAGGTGAAAGGCAATCATACATTGATGTTTCTCTCCCCCTCTGCCTCTCTCCCTTCTCTGCCTCTCTGGAAATAATAAATAAAATCTTAAAAAAAAAAAAAAAAAGTGACCAAAATCAGGCCCCAAACAGTTCATTTAATAATGTTCATTAAAAAATGATGGGCAGCATGACAGAAGGCGTGATACAGGAGGGAGTTGGGAAGAATAGCTGAACTATATTTTGAGTTAATTTTCTCTTCATAAATAAGATTGGAATTGCAGTTGTGCTCTGATTCACTGAGTATTTCCCCACAGGAAATCTAAAACTGAAGGTAGCATAGATAATAATGGTGTTTTTGCTTAACTTTCTACAATGTCTCACTTTTGTAATTTCATAACAATCTTAGGGAGATACATTACAAAGGATACTTAAAGTGTTTGGGGTTCTTTGGAGAAAGGTATTTGTAATTTTTAAGTTATGTGATAATGGTTGAATAATGAAGGAGCTTAAAGCTAGGTTTCAGCCATGCCTTGACAAGCTTCATTTCCTCTGAAACAGAGACCATGTTCCCAAATTGGAGAAAGGAATAACATATATTTGCTTGTTTGTTTTACTGCTACCATACCAGTTCTTTTCTTTTCTTTTCTGTTTTTTTCCTTTGAGAACTTCTTCCTACTTCCAAATGTTGGAGTACCTCAGGGTTTAGTTCTGTGCCTTTTTCTTTTTTCCGCTCTCTAAATCTTTTCCCAAAGTGATCTGGTGATTTGATCTACTTCCTGTCAGTTTACATATGCTGATGATTTCCAAAATGATCTCTCATTCAGAAATGGCCTCTGAAATACAGATGCTCAAATTTTACTATTTACCAGGTTGTATATTCTTGAAGGGAGGAATCGGTGTTTTCTCCATCAGTGTGTCAAAAGTGCTTGATACTTAGTAAGCTTCAAAGCATGTTTGCTGGAAAGCAATCTTAGTGATGGGAAGGGGCAGCACTGTACTTTTCTTAATTTCTCCGGTTACCTATTCAAAGCTCTGCCTTTGCTGGGGTGCCCACTCCCCAAAGCCCGCTCCTCTTTCAATGCTCAAGTCAAATGCTGCTTCATCCAGAAAACAGCATACTTACTCACTAGGAGTGACTTGTCTGCCTTCCAGGTATTCATGAAATTTTATTTGACTGCTTTTAAAAAATTCAGGTATAATTGACATAACATAGTCTTGCTTTCAGGTGTGCAACAGGAAGATTTGATATTTGAATACATTGCAAAACGATCACAATGAATCCAATTAGCATGCATTTCTGGCCTTTTTAAATGGTACTTAGCCATGGATGAATTAATGCATAAATAATGGAATCAAATAATGTCAATGTTGAACATATTTGTGATGAGAACCCAAGTAGTTCTCTTCTCTGCCCCAGTCTGGAATCTGTTCACTATACAGGATCATTTCAACCTTTGCTTTTTACTCTTCTCTGTAAGTTGGCAGTAGGTAGAGGGTGGGAGGTGTTTTCTGTTTGTGAGATTTGGTTACCTATGAATAGAGAGATATTTTACTCTTCATTAGCTCAGGGCTAACCAAGCCTGTGCACATTGTCCTGATGTAATTATTCATAGAGCTCCCTTTCACTGTCACCAGTGTCTGTGTTTAATGATAAAATCTATATTCGCCCAACTTAGAAGGGTGTAGGAAAGCACAGCCCTTGACAACATGCAAACTGCTTTGTATACAGAAAAAAAGAGAGAAACCAGTAATAGGGAATTATGCATGATTTAAATAATTTCCCCAGAATCTGCATTCGAAGATGAAGGTGGAGACTTGACTGTCACTTGCCATTTTTTTTTTTTTTTTTTTTTTTTTTTGCATAAGCTAGGGGTGCTGTTTATTTTCTTAGGATCAATTCTGCACATTATAACTTGTAATGCAACTTTTGGATAGGGGACTACGAATAGCTCAAAATTAAACAGACCAACAGAAGGTCATCACTTGTTAAAAAAAATCATCAAAGGAGGCTGTTGGCATATACATATTGGCTTAGAAATGCCCTATAGATGAGCTTCCATATACATCTCAGCTCCTTATTGACCTTGTGTGTCCTCATGAGGCTCCTAAAGCCTTTTCCTAACAATGTGAGGGCAAGCTCCTCCAAGTATATAGGTGCCTGTCCAGCAGATGGTGTGTTTGCAGCAAATGGTCCTTTATGCTATCTTACCCACCCTGCCAATCTCCCCCTAGGGAATGAACCACCAAGTTTCTGCCAGAACCTGCCATCTTCAGGATGACATATGATGCTGTTAAAATAAAATAGAAAGGTTAGGGAAAGATCAGCAATAACTTCTAAATTGAACATGTGGTAGGCAGACAAACAGACAAGAGCTGAGCAAGGATGACAGGCCAGGTACAGAAGGTCACCAGGGTAGAAAGTCCTGGGTGCCTAGCAACCTGCAAAACTGGGAAAACAAGGACCTTGCACTCAGGGTGACCCTTCCCAGCCAGCCTATCACCGCTCACATGGTTTGAACCCTACCCTCACTTTTCCTCCCCTAGTGTGTTGATAGTCACTGGGTTAGACCCTCTTAGAGGGGGAACAAAGGGGGCTGAAGAGTATCCCTTAAGCATTAAGCGCCAGGACAGTGAGGTTCTGAACCTCATCAAATACATCTAGACCTCAGTTGTGCTTCAGCTCCAGGCCCAGAAAGCAGCACAACCACACAAGTAAAACCAGACAATCAGGACCAGCTGCATTGACTCATGATCCCTGCCCTGATGCCTATCAATCAGTAGGACCAGAACTCTGAAAGGAAAAGCTGATGAATACTCTATTAAAGATGCTCACTGTGACCTCTCCTAAAATCCCCACCCTTAAAGGCCCTTAGGCCAGAGGACCCAGCCAGTTCTACCTACCACCAGCACCTTCCTCTCTCCCCTTCTTTCCCCAGGTGCTTTACATGCTTTCTCCTAAGCTCTATGGGCCCCTCTTTTGCTACCTTCATGTGTTTCCTCAGCCTATTTCTTCTACTGCTCATGTCTACCTCTGTGATTTTCTAAATAGACTTTCTCTTACAGTTTGAGTCTTGGCTCTGAGTTCTTTCTTAGCCACAACTTAAGTACTGAGGTTGCTGACGAAGCCCAGTCTGACCCCACAGATCTAACACCTGGTTCCAATCTCACTACCTCCAGCAGAAACAGATTTCGAGAAACTATCCCTTTAAAAGCCTAGAAGTTAACGGTCCATAATATGATTAAAAAAAAAAAAACCCAGCTGACATCAAAGAAACCTCTTGCCTTATTTTTAAAGAATTCTATTTAATGCATAATTCACCAAGCCCATGAAACATCCTGAGAAACTTTTGGATGGATATCAGCCTTTTAATTCAAAATTATGCACTCAGGGAAACGGCTGGCGCTGAAGGTGGCAAGCCTACTAGGTAATTTACGCCAGCAATCAAATTGCAATTACAGAGGAGATTAAAACATGACTTTAAACAGCCTAACTCCACCCTCAGGGCTACTAGCTATATGGTAAACATAGCAAGGGAGCCTGTAATTAAAGGATGCATAATTAAAAATTTCAATCCTCTTCAGCTTTGTTAGGGTGACACTGAAATCCCAAGAGAAAGGGAAGAAAGCTTCATTACAAGTAGTCTTCGGAGGGTCAGCTTTATATCTTGAAGAGGGTCACATCTCTTCTGATAGTGTGTACTCCATCCTGTACTAGTTGTTTTTGAAGTTTATATGACTC
Source organism: Noctilio leporinus (assembly GCA_004026585.1). NCBI lineage: Eukaryota > Metazoa > Chordata > Mammalia > Chiroptera > Noctilionidae > Noctilio > Noctilio leporinus. The sequence goes on from PVIW01000793.1 coordinate 166,338, forward strand.
CTGTTATTTTGTAAGAATAGCTTGAAAGCTTCTCAACTCTGGAGACTGACTATAGGGGGGTGTATGCATTCAGACTGGGACAGTGGCACAGCCGTCTCATTTAAGGTGCCACCTCCAAGGCAAATGCTTTAAAGAGTCACTGTCATTACTGCACATCTTTTGATTCTGCTTAGCTGACTTATAGTCTACTTTCCCTTGAGGAGCTTTAAAAAGCCATCTGGTCTGAATTTGAGGGGAAGCCCAAGCTAGAGGTAAAATGATTTAGTGAGAAATATTATCTTAGTCTTTCTTCTCAGTCCTACGTGTCGATTCCGCTAGACCCAGCTCCATGTGCATTCATTCCTTCAGGATGTTACCTCTTAGCAACTCATGCTCAACCAGGGTTCTAGCTGGTAAAATGCCGTATCTTTTGGGAGGTCCCGAATTGCCAAGAAATTTTCCTCAATGGAGGAATAAAGTTAACATAATGACAATGATGCTGCCAAAGTCCTGGCCAGTAAGATACTTCCATGTCACACATCTTACCTAACATTTGGAGCTTTAATAGGGACCAAAGTGTGGCTTGTTAAACAACAACACATTATATCCTTTCCGTACTTAACTCTTCCTTTATTAATATTTTTTTGCTTCATGCAATCCAGTATGTTAAGCTGACCTGAAATGAATGGTCACTTTAATGTTAACAATGCTTTAAAAATGAGGTTGGGTCCTGGCTGGGTAGTTCATTTAGTTAGAACATCGCCCCAGTATACCAAGGTTGTGAGTTCAATTCCCAGTCAGGGCATATGTAAGAAACAACCAATGAATGTATAAAGAAGTCTAAAATAGAGATTTCTCTTTCTTTTTCTTCCTTCCTCTCTCTCTCTCTAAAAAATTCAATAGATAAAATTTTTAAATGAGGTTGATTAAAATTTCAATTTGTGTTATCTGAACCCTAGAGTAAATAACTGATTAAAGACAAAGCTAGATAGGCCTTATTTTAAAGACATTTAATTCTGCTTCCTTGTAGGAACTTGACACAACTCTAAGCAGATTGAGAGATTAAGATATTCTGGATGGTGCCCAAGACATTTCATTTCAAAAGACCCATGAAACTGGACAAGTGTTTTCAGAAACTCTCAGAAACATAATTAATCACTGTGTTAAGCCCTTAGAGACAGGAACTGCTTCAAGCCTGATATGGACCTTTTATCTAGTTAATTAGCTTTATGGAGAGAATTTTGCACATTTAGCAGATTAGTATAGATTTTATTACTTAAAACATAATACAATTTATTTTTATGTTGTACTTTTAAATTAGGGGGAAAAGGAAAATAATGTTGGAATTTGAAATAACTCAAGAAATTCGGATAAAGAGTAGGGGAGGGGAATGCTGTGACTATTCTTTATTTTCTTCACTAAATGATACCTTCAAAGGAAAATAAAAATATTTATGTATAGTGCCCTCCAAACAGATGTACCATTCAAGTATAGCTGTTCATTATAGAGAGCAAACTGGTTGTCTACATATGAATGAACCAGGCTCCAAAAAGCTGTTCAGAAATCCTTTTAGGCCTAACTCAAAAGTGATTGAGGGGAGTTTATGTCTATAGTTCCATCATTTCCATTAAACATATCAAGGGGGATAATGGGCATATTATCCTCCTCCCAAATAGATAAATTTTTCCTCATCAGAACTCTGCTGGGAGAGGATTACCCTTGTTGTTCCCTTGAAATGCTTTGAAGAATTCCTCCGCAGCTGTATTGCTTTTCACAAGTTTGATGCTCCCTTTGATTCTGTTTCGATTCAAATGGGTTTTGAAATGATTGAATCACCTGTGGCTTGGAATAAAAGGTTTCAACAGTGATACTTTTATGAAGAGTCCATTTTGAGTTCTTGATCATAATTCTAAGATCTTTTTGAGTTAACACAAAGGTCAGTGGGCATCAAAGGTAAATACCAATTCCGTAGCCACACACTCCAAAGTTTACCCTCTTTTCTTCACTGCTTCTTGTCTCTTGCTGCTCAACTGCATCAGCACAAGTGCGTAGGCTTGTCCCATATTATGAGTCACTATTATGAGTCACTCTTAGTCATCGATAATCAGCTCAATTTCCCAACGCTTAATCTTATATGTGTGTAGCAACACTGGTCACGTTTCTCAACACTTAACATTATCCTATGCTTTTCTTCACTAATATATCTCTCCTTACTAGCACTTTTAACATCCTGTCTACTTTTTACTTTTTAACATGGAGTAAATAATTTTTATAAAAACACTTTAAACTAGCAAACTACAATGGTTGTGGACATGGTAACCAGATACAATTATTCATACTCTCATTTGGTTGAGATACAGTGGGTAGAATTTTTGTTCTAAATCATAATTTTGCAGTTAGTAGGTTGAAAATCTATAAGAGAAAAATTTCTATTATATAATTTCTATTATATGTATATAAATTATATATTCTATACCAATAGATATTATGTATCAACTATATAAACTTTCTGTTACACAGGTAGAAATAGACAACTGGTTTCCTCATCTAGTAAATGAGGATAATGACTAAAGAGGGAAAAGGAAGGGAGCAGCCTATTGGATGGATGGAAGGGTGCCCAATACCTCCTGAATTCAACAAAGTGACTCCACATTTATCTGTTTTAAACATTGTATTTCTTTCTGAGTACTGGTTAAAAAATAATTATGTTAATTTTAAAAACCTCAAAAACTTTGGATAACCTTGAAAGTTTCTTCCCATTCAGCCAATGAAGGAAAGGGACAGGATATACCCAAGATAGAGAAACAAAAATGGTTCATGGTGGGATTTAATTGCTATTATTGGTTCTTTTAGGACTAGCCTAAATTCTTTATATTACCACTATGAAAAAGATTTGAAAAGACATAAAACTAATTTTTTTTCCAGCTCTTCAGCAAATTTATTGCTGTCCCATATCATGAACTTTTACTCTTATGCTAGCTCATGAAGCAATTGGATGGCACCTCATGTGCTATAAACAAAAATTTATTGTTGAAATAAGTTGCTGTCAGTTCCTGCTTTCCCTTTGCTACTTCTTACCTGATGTCTCCCTTAAGGTGAAATGTTCACACCAAAATAGATGTTCTGGGCAATTTTATTATGAGCTCCAAACAGGAAATATGACACACTGGTCAGTATTGATTAAAGATGCTCCCATAGGATAAGAAACAGCATTAACTATATGAAATTTTGATGAAGTGGGAAAAATGATCCTTTGTATTAGTGCTACTGAAAGATAAAGGTACTATTCTATGGTATCTTTTATGGTGATTTTATGAAAAAAGATAGGAACTTATTCCAGTTGGCATATTTGTATGTGATTATGTGTGTGTGTGTGTGTGTGTGTGTGTGTGTGTGTGAGAGAGAGAGAGAGAGAGAGAGAGAGAGAGAGAAATGAGTTTTTTAATTATAATATTCTAAAAAAATGGGTTTTTTCTCAATAAATATATTTTAAATTTGATACATGACATCACTGAGACCCAGAGAGCTTGGCTAACTTGCTCAAGCCCTTAGGACTAGTTAATGTCACAACCTCACATCTCCTGATTCTCTTTTCAGTGTATTTCATTTACATCACAAAGCTTGGTTATATGCAAGTTACTTTAGTTTAGATTTACCATCTGTGACAAAGTCATTAAGCTAAGATTGGCATCATAAAAGACAGTATTTCCAAACTTACAGAGGGAATATTTTTAGGCAATATATTATGTGAGGTGGTTCCCAATATGGAGGAAGCAAGAAGATTACCTTGTCATTCTTGGTGAAGTAGAACCCAAATATGAAAACCCTGATCAACATTGCTTTTCTTCATAATAAGAGCAGTAACTGTGAATTTCTCGTGGAATGGCATTCTTTCATTTCATTTTATACCCCTGTTATTCTTGAAGACAACATTTGTGCTTGCTAGGTTAACGATGACCAAAATCATGTAATGGGTTTCAACATTTTCTTAAGAATTGAGCAAAGGAGACTTCTGGCCAAGATGGAGGCATAGATAGACACATTGTATTTCCCTCCACAATTAAGAAGAAATACAACCACCTCAAAACTGGGGACAACTAGAAGTTCCAGATAACTGAGCTGCATGGAAGTCCAACAAACAAAGATATAAAGAAGAAATACTCATCCAGACAGGTAGGAGGGGCAGAGACAAGACAGAGAGGCAAAGTTTTTGGAGGCATGGTGGCAGAACAGTGGCTGTGGCCAGCAGGCAGAAAGTGCAGTCACACATTAAAAAATGTGAGGTGGGCACTCGGGGAGAGCTTCTGGCACCAGACTAGACTGTGCAGCTCACGGTTCCAGCACTGGGTGAAAATAAAGCCACATTGATTCTGACTGTGAAAACCAATGGAGGTTGGGGTGGTGGAAGAAACTGCCAGTCTCTCAGCAGAGTCTGTTTGTTTACAGGGCTCCCATGGTCCTGGAACATCCACAGACTTACCCACTTTGGAACCACAGCCAGAGCAACAGCTAGAGAGGTGCCAGTCCCATATGGAAAGGGAGAGAAGTGCCTGGAAAAGGAGGGAGTGCTGAGCAAGCATCATTGTTCCCTCTCAGACCCTCCCCCATACAGCACCATAACATGCTGAAACCAGCCTTCCAGAGCAGATGAATACCTAAGGCTCCACCCCTTATAATGTAATAGGTGTGACAGCTCTACCTAAGACACAGGTGAACACAGGAGCCTGTCAAGTTGAGGAGACAGAAAAGCATGACCCAAATGAGGAAATAGATCAAGGTTCCAGTAGGAGAACTAAGCAATGAGGAGATAGCCAACCTAAGAGATGCATAGTTCAAAACATCGGTGATAACAATGCTCACATACTTGACAGAGATGCTTAAGTACAGAAAGTGCAAAAGGGAAGAAGTGAAGGCTCTGCTAAGTGAAACAAAAGAAAACCCATATAAAACCAATGGTGAAGGGAAGAAAATTGGGGTTCAAATCAATGATATGAAACATAAGGAAGAAATAAACAGTCAACCAGTACAGAATGAAGAAACAAGAATTGAAAAAACAAGGAGAGGCTTAGGGACCTCTGAGACAACTTTAAATGTGCCAACATCTGATTTATAGAGGTGCCAGAAGGAGAAGAGGGAGAGCAAGAAATTGAAAACTTGGTTGAAAAAATAAAGAAGGAAAACTTTCTAAATTTGGCAAAGGAAATAGACATACAAGTCCAGGAAGAACAGAGAGTCCCAAACAAGCTAGACCCAAAGACAACTACACTAACACACATCATAATTAAAATGCCAAAAGTTAAAGATAAAGAATCTTAAAACCAGCAAGAGTGAAAAAGAGAGTTACTTATGAAGGGGTTTCCTATAAGACTATCAGCTGCCCTGGCTGGTAGCACAGTGGGTAAGGCGCCGACCTGCGAACCCAAAGGTACCAGGTTCGATTCCCCAGCCAGGGCACATAACAAGGTTGCAAACCAGGTCTCCAATCAGATCTGTGGCTGGAGTCAGGTGAAAGGCAACCATACATTGATGTCTCTCTCCCTCTCTGCCTCTCTCCCTTCCCCTCTTTCTAGAAATAATGAAATAAAATCTTTAAAGAAAAATAAGACTATCAGCTGATTTCTCAAAAGAAACTGCAGGCAAAAAGTTTTCAAAGTGATGAAAAGCAAGGACCTACAGCCAAGATTACTCTATCCAGCAAAGTTATCAGTTAGAATGGAAGGCAGATAAAGTGCTTCCCTGATAAGGTAAAGCTAAAGGAGTTCATCATCACTGAGCCCTTATTATATGAAATGTTAAAGGGACTTATTTAAGAAAAAGAGAATCAAAACTATGAACATTAAAATGACAACAATCTCACAACTATCAACAACAGAACCTAAAAAAACAGAAACAAAAACAAACTGACAACCAGAATAGGATCAGAATCATAGGTATAGTGATCATTTGGAGGGTTATCAGTTGGGAGGGAAAAGGGGAGAAATGGTGAAATGGTGAAGGGATTAAAAAGTATAATTGGTAGGTACAAAATAGGAGGAAGGCAGGGAACTTGTATACATGACCCATGGACATGAACTAAGCGGGGTGGGAATCCCAGAGGGAGGGGATACTATGCGGAGGGGAGTAGAGGGAAAAGAAATTGGGACAACTGTCACAGCATAATCAATAAGATATACTTAAAAAAAAAGATGTGGGTAATAAAAAAAATTAAAAAGAAGATTTTAGTATCTTAACCTTTTGCCAAGAGATGAGACTGAGTGAACCATTACAGGCTATAACCTATTACCAGTATGGATCAGTTGGTTGGGCACTGTTCTGCAAAGCTAAATAAAGGTCACCAGATTTGATTCCTCATCAGGGCATGTGCCTGGGTTGCAGGTTTGGTCCCCAGCTGGAGTGCATACAAAAGGCAACCAGTCAATGTTTTTATGTCACATTAATGTTTCTCTCCCTCTCTTTCTCTTTTCTCACTCTCTAAAAATAAATAAGTAAAATTTTTTTTAAAAAAAGAGAAAAAAGGGGCCCTGGATGGTGGCTCAGTGGATAAGGTGCCAGCCTGTGAACCCAAAGGTCACTAGTTCGACTCCCAGCCAGGGCACATAACCAGGTTGCAAGCCAGGTCTCCAGCCAGGTCCATAGCTGGAGGCAGGTGAAAGAAAACCATACACTGATGTCTCTCTCCCTCTCTGCCTGTCTCCTTCCCCCTCTAAAAACAATAAATAAAATCTTAAAAAAAAAAAAAAAGAGAAAAATGAAAGAAAATTAAGTCATGTCCCCTAGGATAACAAGGCACCATCTCCAGTTTTGGGATTTTTTTAATGTCTTACATATTAAACTGATGCAAATATTCACCCACTTTTCATCCTTCAGATTCCTGTTGAGAGGCCATCCCTAAGCTGCTCCCCCCTCGCTTTTCTCAGTCCTCAGCAGGAATTTGCATTGCTTTCTATGCCAACTATGTCTAGTAGACAGAGTTCACAAATGCATAAACAATAATTAAATACTATGTACAAGTATATATTTTTAAATGTAAATTACCAAACAGGTGATTTATTGCTCTGACACTTCTTCCATATCCTGTAATGCATCCTGCCTCATGCTATGTTGCAAGATATCCTTGCCTCTCCCAGAGGGAGGGTAGTGGTCACATCTTTCTCTTTGTCCCCTTCCCAGTGTCTAACATACAAAAAAATATTTCAGTGATTGTTGCAGAAATGGCTTAATAGTTTGATCAATGAAGCCTGTAATGTTTTATGATGGTCCTATCATTAATAATAAATTATTATGGGGATAGAAATAGGCCACCTTACTATCAGAATTATGCACAGGAAGTGCATGGGGCCAGAACAACTCGAGGACTGCCTGAAGTAAAATCATTCGATTAGGGGCCTCCTGCGGTAGGGAAGACAGGTTTACAGAGAGAAGAATATTCTATTATCAGAACACTCAGGGCTAAGCAAATATTACTCAGTGATTTATTCTTTTTGTAGCTCTGATCAACAACTGTATGGTAGGGAGTCTGGATGAGAGTGTACAAATTTCTATAGAAACACGTTGCTATTTTAGTAAGTACCTTTTCCAGTCTTGACCATGGAGTATAAAAATTGCACTTAATATACAGTGTTCATGTGTGCCTAGTTGGTAACGCACAATAGAGTTGATTCTAATTATAACTGAGTATCTTTAAGAGTTTAACAAAAGGCTTCCTCTTTAGAAATTAAAATGCCTTAGATTTCTCTGCATTCTCTGTATTTATGAAAGATAGGTATTAGGATGTCAACATTGACAGGTCTCTTTAGGTTTCTTTATTAGCTTCTTGAATGTATAACCATAATTTAAAAATTGCCCTGTTCTAAATTTTTGACACTGTTCCTGCCCCTTCTTTCTCAGAGCCTCCTAATGGCTTCTAATCTACCTCAAAATCCTTATCTGGACCCCCCACCTCTCTGATCTCAGGTCCTCTCTCTCCCATGCCAACTCCATCCAGCCATACTGGCCTCTTTGCTTGCCCTGGGACACATCAAATGGGCCTTTCACCTCAGGCCCTGTTATTTCCTTCCTGGGAATGTATTCCTCCATATTTCCACATGGCTGCTCGCTACTTCTTTCAGGTCTCTGCTCATACATCAAATTGTTGGTGAAGTTTCCCCTAACCACCTTATATAAAATAGTAACTGCCCCCCGACACACACACATGTGCAATTTCCTCATACATTTGCCCTGCTTTATTTTTCTCCATAGAATCTACCACCATGTGACTTATTTGTAGAACATAAGCTCTGTGAGGGTAGGACGTTTGTGTTTCACTGCTTAATTCCTGACGTAGAGAAGCTCAACAATAGATACTGAACAACTTCATGAACAACTTGGAACTTGGAACTTGGAACAACTTCCAAGTTCACGTCTAATCCCATTTCCTTCAAGAAGACTTTCCAGTGTGATTGGAATGTGGATTACCATCTTCTGTAACTACAACCAGAAATTTTAATCCTCCTAGGAATACTTCAGTCATATTAAAGGAAGAATAAAAATACCATATCTGCTAGTTTTATTTGGCATGCAACATGCAGGTAGTGTTTCTCAAATATTAAAAGATGGATCCAGGAGTAGCTAGGTAACTTGCCCCAAGCCATAGAGCCATGCAGTCTTCTATCTGGAATAAATATGAACTTGACTGATTCAGTGCCTCTTGCACTGATGAGTGTCAATATTCCTCCAAGACTTGCCAACAACAAACATAACCAAGCTGATTTTGCCTCCAGTCACATTTTTCTGCTTTATTAGACAGGAGTCCTTGTATGCCTGTGACCTGGGGAGTTGAGGGGGCATATCACTGGATAATGATAAAAATACATAAATCTAATCCAGGAGGGGTTCTTTTCCTTTGATCCTGGGTGAGTGACTTTACCTCTCCCATCCTCTGTTTTCTCTTCTATAAAATGATGAGTAATAACAGCTACTAAACCTAGTTCAGTGTTATGGTAAGGATCTAATGTAGTGTGTTTAAAGTGTTCTAGATACATGTTTGCAGCTATTATTGGGATTCTGAATTTTTGGCAATGTCTTCATTTTAGCTTCTTGTTGAGTAATGAGTAAGCTCTTGCGATGGACCATCAAACATGAGGGGTAAGAATACATTTCTTGTCAGGCTGTGGCTAACGTGTGGCTTATGTGTGGCTTTACTATGATGAGCCTGCACACTAGTGGAACTGTATTAATTCCATCTCTGGTTTAGTAGTGTGGATGACTACATTGAAGCCATGGATGCCAGCAACAAGGAATGGAAGGCTGGAATATAAACCTCTTGTTTTCTTACTTCTGTTGTCAAATTAATTGATCTTACTTCACTTCTAAAAGAATCTGTCAGACTCCTAAATATTGTTCATGCATGCGGGTGAGTATGCATAATTTAATTTAATTTTAGAGAAAGGAGAAGGGAGGGAAAAAGAGAGGGCAAGAAACATCAATATGTATTCACCAGACCCATAAGACTATAGCAAAGAAGCGGTTATCAATGAGCTGGAGCACTCACTGCAACTGGTATCCTAGGGCTGAGTGCAGAGGGAGCACACAAAAAATACCCACCACCCAGTTTCTCCCTGGAAGGTATCTAACTACATATGATCAATAGAATTAGAAATAAGACAGTAGGGAGGAGGGGGGAGGCAGAGTCAAGGAAGGGGAGCAGTTTAGACAAGAACCATGGACATGGACAACAGGTGGGATTGACTTTGGGGGGAATGGGTGGGTGGGAAGGGGGACAAAGGGGACCAAAAAGGGGATGGATGTAATACAACAATAAAATTAAAAAAAAAAAAAATGAGAGAGTAGATATTACAACGAATCCCCCACAAGTTTAAAGGATCATAATAAGACTGCTATGAATAATTACATGCCAACAAATTGAACAATCTAGAAAAAATGGATAAATTCCTGGAAATATACCAAGACTGAATTATTAATAAAAAGAAAATTTGAGTAGATCAAGTACTAATAAGGATATTCAATCAGTAATCAAAAAACACCCCCCAAACAAGTCTGTGAAAAGATAGCTTCGCTATTGAATTCAGCCAAATATTTAAAAAGGATTTAATAACAATCTTCTCAAATCTTCTAAGAAACAGAAGATGAAGTAACACTTCCAAACTAATTGCATGAGGCTACCATTTTTTTGATACTAAAACCAGACAAGGACACTACAAGAAAAGAAAAGTACAGGCTAGTAGCTGTTGTGATCATAGGTGCAAATATCCTCAACAGAATATTAGCAAACTGAATTTGTCAGTCCATTAAAAGGTTCATACACCATAATTAAGTGGGACATTCCAGAGAGGCAAGAATATTCCAATGCCTTCAAATCAATACATGTGATATACCATGTTAATAAAATAAAGAATAAAAATTATATGATCATGTCAATAGATGCAGTAAAAGTATCTGACAAAATTCAATATCCACTCATATCAAAAACTTTTAACAAATTGGATATAAAAAGACTATGTTTCCAAATAATAAAGACTACCTATGACAGGCCCATAGTGAACATCATATCAATGGTAAAAAGCTAAAATCTTTTCATCTAAGATCAGGAATCAGACAAGGATGCCCACCTCTTGCCACTTTTATTCAACACAGTAGTAGAAACACAGCCAGAGTATTTAGGCAAGAATAAGAAATAAAAGGTATTTAAATCAGAACAGAAGAAGTAAAACTGTCTCTATTTTCAGATGACATAATATTATACATAGAAAACTCTAAAGACTTCACAAAAAACCTGTTAGAATGAAACAAATTCAGTACAGTTATAGAATACAAAATCAATATACAAAAACCAGCTGTGTTTTTATATACTTTCATATACTAGCAATGTGCTGTTACAAAGAGGAAATAAGAAAACAATCCCATTTACAATAGCATCAAAAAGTGTAAATGGTTAGGAATAAACTTAACCAGAGAGGTAAAAGATCTCTACATTGAAAACTGAAAAACATTCATGAAGGTAATAGATAGCACAAATAAATTTTTAAAATATTCTATATTTATGTATTGAAAAAGCCAATATTGTTAAAATGTTCATACCATCCAAAGTAATTGACAGAATCAATGCAATCCCTATCAAAATTTCAATGTAATTGAAAATTTTTTATGTCTGTTCACAGACATAGAAAAATGTGTCCTAAAATTTTTATGGAACCATGAAATACCTCAAATAGTCAAAGCAACTTTGAGAAAACAAAAGAAAGCTGAAGGTATCATACTTCTTGATTTTAAACTGTATTTCAAAAGTGTGGCAAGAAAAAGTATGGTATTGGCACAAACCAAAGCAGACACATAGACACATAGATGCATGGAAGAGAATACAGAGCTCAGAAATAAACCCGTGAATATATGGCCAATAAATTTATGACAAAGGAGCCAAGAATATACAATGGAGGAAAGAATAGTCCCTTCAACAAGTGAAGCTGGGAAAGCTGCATAGTCATATGCAAAAGAATGAAACTAGTATCTTTTACCATGCCTAAAAATAAACTCAAAATGTATTAAAGACTTGAACTTAAGACCAGTTATGGTAAAACTTCTACAAGAAAACATAAGCTCTTTGATATTAATCCTGATAGTGATTTTTATGGCTTGACACCAAAAACAAATGAAACAAAAGCAAAAAAATAAACGAGTGGGACTACGTCAAACTAAAGTGTTTCTGTACAGCAAAGGAAATTATAAACAAATGAAAAGGGAGAAAATATTTGCAAACCATCACCTGATAAAGGGGTTAATATAAAAATATATATAAAGGACTCATACAACACAATAGCAAAAATAAAACAAGCAACCCCCCCAACCATCCAATTAATAAACAAGAAGAATAACTGAATAGATATTTTCCAAAGAAAATATTCAAATGACCAGCAAGTACCTGACAAGGTTCTCAACATCACTAAGCATCAGATAAATGCAAATCAAAACCACAATGAGGCATCACCTCTGCCTGTTAAAATAGCGGTCATCGAAAAGACAAGAGAGAACAAGGGTTGGCAAGGATGTGGAGAAAGGGAACACTTGCACACTGATGGTGGAAATGTAAGTTGGTGCAGCCACTATGGAAAACTGTATGGAGGTTCCTCAAAAAATTAAAAATGGAACTACCATATTATCCAGCAATCCCACTTCTGGGTATACATCCAAGGGAAATGAAAACAAGATATTCAAAAAGACATCTGCGTGCCCATGTTCATTGCAGCATTATCCACAAGACAAGATAAGGAATCTAAGTGTCTGTCAACAGGTGAATCCCAACTCTGGGAAGCATCTTCCATAACCTCCTGCTTTGTTAGATGATAATCTAATTTTTCAAGTTTCTTCAAAGAAAAATCCTCTATTTCAGTACATGATTGTTCTCCTGGTCAGGAATTTTTTCTGAATCATTTGTAAATACTTTCCCCCTCTGTTTTGGCTTTCTAGTGTGCTTTCAAGAATGAGCAGGTATATGGAAGTGGAAAAAAATGAGCTTCTAATATAACAGAGATTAGAAACATTTAGATGTCTAGGTTACTGTGGGAGAATACCAGGTATCCCTAAAGTCAGGAATGTAGACTAAACTTATTTTTAAAGTATATGTTAGTTATAGTTTAAAAAATATCCTTACCCAAGGATGTTTTTATTGCTTTTAGAGAGAGAGGATGAGGGGAGAGAGATAGAGAAAGAGACAGAGAGAGAGAAACATTGATGTGAGAGTGCAACATCAATTGGTTGTCTCTTGCATATGTTCCAACTGAGGATCAAACCCACAACCCAGGTTATGTGAGCTGACTGGTAATCAAACTTGCAACCTTTCAGTGTACAGGATGATGCTCCAACCAACTGAGCCACTAGCCAGGGCAGTTATAGTTTTAAAAAATAATCAAAACATTTTCTCCCATCTCCAGACATCTATGTAAGTGTTGTTACTATAAATATGCCCCAATATCTAAAATATCTGGAACACCTAGGAAATAGTATATTTATCTTACTTTTTCTGATAAGCAAGGTGGTAGAATCCATATCTTACTTTGTTGGGGATAATTACTTTTTTCTATTTCATAGACGGGTAGCTCTTAAAATGAATCAAGAAAAATTAAGGGTTATGAAATAATAGTCATAATAATAACTAAATAGTAATAATAATAATAACAACAATAACAAATAGCAGCAGCAACAGCAGGAAGCTCTGGCCAAAATGGAAAATTACATTTTCTAGAGGCTCCTATTTTCCATTGTGTGACCTTAAAACAAGAATCATTTCTCAGGCTTCTAAGACACCAAAGCACAGATGCACGGTGCATAAACAAATAAGTAACCACATTAGTGGTGGCCTTCAGGGTTTTAAATCTTATTCTTGTGACTCCAGGAAGCTGACCAGAGAGAAAAGGGAAGAAAAAGTACAGGATATTTATCTTTACGTTTTCGAAATGCTTTTGATCAGCAGAGCTGGAACAAGTTTCTGTGCTTTTGTGGGAACTACAAATGTTCCAGGGGAGGAAGCAAGATCAAGAGCAGTTCGCTCTTTCAGGGACTTCAAAGCCCATTCATCTCAAGTTGTGGCCATTACCATTTTGGCCTCCTTGCTGTGCCTTGGATGGCCCTGAACTTTTCCAGAAGAGAGCCTTGCTGGGTTGGGGCCAGCTCAGCCATATTCCTTAGAGTGCAGTGTCCCAGAAAATCTGCCCTTCCTGGCCTGTGCTCTGCGATTACAGTCTCATACCAGGAGTGATCCTTGCACTTCTGGATGAGTCAGGCGCAGAGGTGAGCTCGGGTAGCAAGGCTGGACTATCCATCTGCCTCCTCTGCTCCTCTTCTGGGTGTGGAAAATTGTAAACATAAAGACAAGGCCGGACCACCTTTATCAGGTCCCAGGTCTTCTCTGATCTCTATAGTCTGTGTCTTTGCTGGTATCAAGAAATGAGTGTGAAAAAAAGAAAAGAAAGAAAAAGGGAAAGAAACAAACACAGAAAAGCAACCAACCATCTAAATGAACCAAAAACCATCAGAGTTGTATATGTCCCATTTTCCAGTCCTGTTATGGCCACCAGTCCAGTAGTAATGGGAAGTTCTCATTTTTGCTCATAAGTCAAGCTCTTAGAGTAAGATTTGTTCAGTGAGTTTAGATTTCTTCTGGGCATAAGATACACAAAATTTTCCAACCCAAAACAAACACTGAAACCCAAACTGACCTCAAGGCCCCCATACTGTAGCTCCCAACAATCCTGCCTTTGGCCCCTGGATGCTGGTGTAAGCTCCAGGAAGAGGGAACTGCATCTGTCTTGTTTACTGTTGGATCCCCAGGTCCCAGCATAAAGTCTCAAAATGTCTATGGAATGAATGACTAAATGAGGACTCTGGTGGTTTGTTCTGTCTCCTATTATGTGCTCTTGATAAATATCCTATTTTTCAAGTTCTCAATTTCTCCATTATCAAAGGTTTTAGCTCCACCCTGTGAATCACTCGGAGGAATGTTATAAATAGGCCCAAGATAAGGCCTATTCAACCCTGGATGTATCGTGGAGCACCTCTGGCAGTATGCTCAGTAAGTGGGAACTCTCTCTTCAGAATTGGATGCACTCTAGTTACCACATCACCCTGACAGTTGAGTTCACTTTTCTGTGCTTCAGTAAGTGAAGATAATAATACTGACAACCTCAATTTCCAACTCTGTCAAGTGAAGAGCAGGGGCAAGTTCATCTCTGAGGAAGGCCTTTTGTGAGTCTATGATTTTATTCTATTCCACTTTCTAAAGCTGGTCTCAACAGAGTGTGAATGAAATGACACCATACTGTGAATGCACAAAAATGACAGGGATATTGCATTTCTTTAAATGTTTAATAGTCCCTAATTTCCTCTGCTTTTAACTGTCTTGAGTAGTTTAAGTTCTCCTTTTACATAATTAACTCATGAAATTTTATTCAACTTCAGTTTGAAAAGTCACATGACACTAGACATAATTCTCATTTAAATATTTATTTTAGAATCCTGCATGGCATGGCTCTTTCAGATGAAGAAATTGTACTAATAAAAAAATGCTTTGAAATTTCTTTTAATACCTGAAGGTTTAGATTCTAAGGGTCAGCTTCCAAAGTATCAGTATTCTATGAACCACTTCAGCTCCAAATAATTGAACAAGTAGCCTAGGAGCATTAAGGGGATAATGAATAAAAAGGAGCATATTTCAAACCTACTGACCAATCATCTTTCTCTCCTTTAACAAACATTCGCTACTATCTGATGCCTGTCAGGCACTATGGTAGGAGTTTGGGATCAAAGTCCTCAACTTCCCAGGCTTCTTGTGTGGGTACAGAAGTAGCACCGGATCCAGTGACCTGGAGTTCAGCATTGGCCTTTGCCATTAGCCAGATGACAGATGATCTTGATCAAACCCCTTTCAGTTTTGGGGCTTCTTCTTTAAAACAGTGATGGATAAGATACTCAACACTAATGCTGTTTGCTTTTAAATTTCTCTCTTTCAAATACAATGATACTAATGAACAGCTTTTTAAAAAAGCAAGCCATTCCAGGAGTCATTTCAATCTTGCAATTCATTTGTTCATGAACAAAACACATACATTAAATTGTCACAAAAAATAATCATATCATATATCTCTTTCTTGTTTTTCTTATTCCTTATCCCTTCAACAAACACTTATATAATGGCCAATCTATAGCAGAAACTGTGTTGGGTATTTGAGATCAGAGATGAAGTATATGTTCTCTGCGTTAAAAAACGTTCTCAATTTAGTCATGGAGGGAGAGAAGGAAAAATGAGTTTGGGTGTTAAGTGCTATTTGTGATCAACAAATATTTACAGAGTGCCTATTGCACTTGGGCTGCATCTGTGAACACAACTGATAATGATCCATTTTCATGGAATTTATATTCAAGTGTGAAGCTCAAACAATAAATAATAAATATGAAAATAATAAGTGATGTGTTAGAAAAGGTGAAACACTCACGATGTTACAAAGAAGTACAGCAGGCTAAGGGAAATGGGACACCTGTGGCTGTGGCAGTACACTGCAGATTTAAGAAGGATTGCCAGGTGGGCCTCCTCCAGGAGCTAACATTTAAGTAAATGTTGGCTTAAGTGAAGGCTTGAGGGGACTAAGGGAATTAATTAGCCATAGGAGATATCTGAGGAAAGGGCAATGTAAGCAGAGGGCTGGCAGTGAAAAAATCCCTTCCTTTGGAAATGAGGGTGGCCAGCGTGAAATGAGAAAGAGGGAGAGTAAAAGGTGATGGCAGGAGGGCATTAAGAGACAGGGAGGGGCCAGGTCAGATGGGGCCTTGAAGGACATTATTTTAATATACACATTCAGTTAATTTAGCATCTTTGTATCCTTCCACAGCAGTGCATTTTTGTGTCCAACTCTCACATTTACCCAGTGGTTGGACTAAATTCCCTGTCTTTTCTGTAGTTCACATCTGGTTTTCACCCTTCTACTCTCTTACAAGCTAGGGAATGGCTGGTGAGTCTGGAAGAACCAAGAAAACAAATCACACTTCCTGGTCAGGTCTGCAGGGCAAACCAAGTTGTAGAACAGTCAGGAACTGAATGAGGCAGACCAAAAAAAAAGTCTTCTTTTTAATCTAAATAATGGCCTTATTTCTTCATTGTTCTTTGCCATTTAAGACTCGATCAGGCAAGTGAAGGAAAATATTTTAGTTACATAAAACACCTTTCAAGAGCTCTCTGAATGTTAGAGTTCCCTTTCTATTAGCTGTTGATGAGTCAATACCTTTGCATGCTTAGTACAAGAACTAGAATCACAAAGTTAATTAGTATACATAGTGACTAAAGATAAGCGATTACTCCACAGTAGTCTGAAAAGGAGGGAAGGATGCTTATCTTATTCATCCTTAAGAATTCTTAAGGACGTGCATTGAAGATACAATTTAGATACCTGAAAGTTCATTTATATTTAAAGATATTCTTTTTTTACTGGCTCTTTGGTCCATTTTTATTTTCTGGAGATGTCCATGGGAATTTATCCATGATTTTGAGATATGTGCTATTACACACACACGCACACCCATTATTTCTATATGGAATACACCTGTAAGAACTGTGTGACTACAGGGCCCAGGGAAGGTTTAAGCTTTACCACTTACAATAGTGGTTCTAATATTAAGAGAAGGTAAAAAGGTATCCATCAGATGGATAGGAAGGAATAATGACATAATTGATTTCTGCTACTTTTGGCTCTCTGTGGGTAGAATGAACAAAAGATGTGCAAGAATGCAAGCTGGTTATTTCTGTGCTTATTTTCAAGGCTGATTTAGAGATCAGAATTCTAAAATTGGAAACAATGGCCATGAGATCCTCTCTCAGCATTACCAGTGATTTTTCAAGCCATTTGACTTGTGAGTGATTATCTCTAAGGGAAATGTGAGAACTCCCGCTTGCTTCAATGGTAGTAGGACTCAAGCATATAGACTTCCATGTCTTAAATGATAAATTAATTGAAACAGACTATGAAGACTAGAACGAGGCCTTAGTGCTATGGCAGATTATTGACAATTTCGGCAAACGAAAACATTTTTATCTTTGTCATATTTTTGATGTCAAAACTTTTTGTGCCCACTAATATTACTTATCATTTAATGATTTGGAATTAAGCTGACCCCAAAATCAGTACTTCAATGTGCTGATATTACATGTACCTTAATAGAGAACACTAACCTAAAGATTTTGTGCTTCTTATATGTTAGTAAAGCATAAACATGTAATATCTAGAAATATTTAGACCACATTTAGAAGTAAATAGAGAGGAAGCAAAAGCCACTTTAAATATACTTTTACATGTTCATTACTGCATCAGAATGACTATGACTCTTCAATTTGCTTTTACTTAGGCTCCCAGAAAATGTTTCATTTAATGATGTAATTGAAGAAAATCCACAATACAATTCTGAATGCTCACATGGAAATGTTTCTGGATAGCAAAAGAAATAATCTCAAATGCCTGGAAATCTCCATGGTCTGACTATCTTCCCGCACCCCCCACCCCCATCCAATTTTGACTCTGGGAAAAGTGATTATTTTTTCCCCTCTCACCTACTGTGAAAATTATGATTCTTTTGCTCAAATCACCTGCAAGGAAGGCTTGGAAATTCAAGTTCCTTATTGAGTTGTCAGTCCTGCTAAAGAAGATTAAATGCCCTGATCATGGGTGTCTTATGGTACAGCTAACAACAAGAAAGAGAGCAAATGCCGCATAGCCCACATCCGGCAGCTACCACAATCAGCCCCAGCTAGGAAGCCTTTCGATTTTATTTAGTGTACCAGCCACGACTGTCACTCCATAATAAGCAAGAACATCAAAGAACCGTCACGTTGCATACTGGATATTTGTTTAACAGTTCGAACCTTTTTGTGGCTCTGAAACAATTTCCGGGTGGAAGCAGAGGTATTTGATTTTTGTTTGCTATTACCTGTTTGCCCCTTAGAGCGTGGTTAGACTCCTTGCTTACCTGTGAAGTTGATTTTCAGCAAGTAATCCTTGTATAGCTTCTTCCCATCCAGAATCTTCATAGCATCACAGAGCTTGGTGGTGTTGGGACAGAGGGTGCGCTGCATTTTGTGCAGGGCGTGGGCCATGGCATAAACCGCATTCACCACGAACATGATCTTGGATTCTTGCTCATAGTTGCTGCTGTCGATGGCCAGGTGCTTGTCGCAAGGGCGCCGGTGGTTCCGCTTGTTTTGGAGGCTGCACTGGAACTTCTGCTCCCAGAAGTCCCGGAACCAGGGGTTGCGGTGATTATTGTAGGGATTGAGGCTCTGGAAGTAGCGGTCGAATTGGCGGACCCGCTGCGAGGCCAGCTCCAGGGTGATGGCACCATAGGCCACGTGCTCGCTGCCCTTGATGATGCTCTCCTGCGCGCCCCAGCCATCGCTGGCCACCCAGGTGAAGGAGGCGTTGGCGCGGCTGGCGGCCGCGATCAGCTCTCGGGAATCATCCCCGCGCATGAAGAGGACCACAACGCGCGCATTGGGCTTCAGCAGCAGCTCGCGGATCACGCTGTCGTAGGACTTCCGGATATTGGAGCGACCCACCTTCTCCGCAGTGGCGATGCAGATGTTGCGCAGGCGGGCTTCTTGCTCGAAGGCCTCGATCCCGGTCTCCCCGTAGTCGCCCTCAGAGGCCACCGTGGACACATAGGTCCAGTTGAAGAAACGCAAGATCTCAGCCATGGCTTTGGCCTGATAGAAGTCCGGGGGTACGGTCCTGGCAAAGTAATCGTAACGCGTTTTGTCGCTGAGTTTGGCACTGGTGGAGGCGTAGCTTATCTGAGGGATCTGGAAGAGCCTGAGCAGGTTTGCCACCTGGTGGACGGAGAAAGGGGAAGTACTTGTTTTAGGAATCCAGAGACTAGGACAAATAATACCACCACACCTTATATACACTGCTCTTTTCACTTCTCGGTCGCTAAACTTTTCTTGATGTTTTGCCAGACATGTTTCTGGATACTGTATTTTGGATATTAGAGAGCAGCTTCCAAGCAGGGAAGTTTTGGGAAAGGACATAGTAGGGAAATGAGAAGGGCAGCCCCCACCCCGCCGCCCTCCTAGGTTTTATGCTAGGCCCAGGACTAGCATTACTCCTGTTCAGGTGTCCTCAGTGTGGTAGTTTGAAGAGCGTGGGGTCCTCTTAAAGATAACTCAGATAATGAGCTACAGTGAATCGTCCAAATTCAACTTTTAGACAACTTGGCTTCAGTTATACAGAGAAAGCCTGGATGTTGTCGAATTCTCACTTCCCCCTCTTTTGCTAAAAATGGAGTTTTTGAAAGAGCTTAATTTGAGAACTGTATGCCACATGGACAGATCAAATTAGACATTTATTATCTAGGTTAAGCCAAAAATAAAAAATCAAGTCTATTTGCCCCACCTCAAATTTTAGATATGCGCTTTTCTAAACTTCTGAAAAGCTTGACAAGTATTTTACTTGCTTTGTTATTCTTTTCAAAAGTTTCTTTACACTTGGACTATGTAAAAGGAAAGCTTACAAATGGTATTTCTATAGTATTTTAGATTATAAAGCAAATAAGGAAGCATTGAAGACTTTGTTAAGAAAGAACCATTTCAAAATTTTTATAACTTCCTCCAAATAAAGAATTTAAATGTCTTATAATTCACCAATCAATAATATTCCACCATTTTTATTTATTGCAGAATAAAATAGGAGAGTGATACTAGCTTATCAAGGACCATTTTATGTATTGAGTATCTGCATAAAATATATTTTAAAATATCTACACAGAATAAATAAATAAATATATACATCTATTCTATTTTTCCTGGCTACATTAAAAATTCTGAACCTATCTCTATATTGACATTAAGTTACATAATACACTAAGTGGGCTTTAATCAAAAACAACACTCAATATTCTGCTAGTTGTGTAAGTACTTTGTGGTTTTCCTCCTGGAAATTGTGGCTTCAGGTTTATATTTGACATGTAGGAAGCACAGCTTGAAAAAGGCAGCTGTTAACAATGAGCACAAGTAACATAAAACAACTGACTGGCTTGGAGATCTGACGTGCTATGAAATCAATACTATGATAGAGCCCAGAGCTATCTGAAATATTTTCTGTATCTTTTCAAATCCTGGTACCACTTACTTAACTACAAATAGAGCAGCTAGTAAGCCTGGTACTTAGCATGGAATATAATGCAAATTTAAGACCCAAGTTGTTCTTGCATTTTCCATTTGATAAAGACTTTTAAAAAATATTTTAGGAGATGAGTGCAATTCGGGGACTAGAAGTGAGTGGATGGCGGTGGGGGAGGTGGGGGGTGGTGGGGGAAAGCAGTTATAGCATTTATTTCTTCTTTCCTCAGGCCCAGGTGACCCTGGCCTATATTGACTCATTTGGACATAGGAACATTGCTTGTTTATTCAGCCTGTGTGAGATGGCACTGACCCAGAACTGTCAATAGTTCTATACTGAGTATGTGGCTTCCTTTGGGTTTATGCACCCCTGTGGCAGGTTGGTGACAAGTCTGTGCATAGGCTTAGTTTCATTATGAGATTTCTGGGTAGCACTGGAAAGGCCATCTTGTCTTGATGCTACAGTTTCTCATCTCCAAGTTATATTTATTAGGACCTGAACCCCTCAGGGAGACAGAGAATGAAAGGACCTGAAAAATACCTAGAGACATTGTCTGGCAACTAGGAACCACAGTGAAAGAATCCTAAATTGCGGAACCTCTCTGTTCATCCAAGGAGAACAAGTAATGAGAAGCTGCTTAAGAGAATAGCACTTATCTTTGACTGATAGGATCCTGTGGCTTTAAGTCTACCTCTTCAGCTTATCTGAGAACAGTTGACAAGCAAGGCAGGCTGTGCAAGAGAATGAACTAGGTATAAAGCAATGGTGACATGGCAAAGATTTTCTATGCTGGGAAGGGGCACTTGAGTTATAGCGTTGTTGGGAAGGTGGCAGGTTAGGAAAAACTGCAGTTGTTGCCATCATTTTAAAGATAATTTCTCTCTCTCTCTCTGTTTAATAAGAAGACTACGATCTACTCTAGGAAAAGGAACTGAAATGGAAGAGTGAACTCTAATAAGGAAGTAAGCACTCTCAATTGTATCACCTATATTGAATTATAGAGCAAAAGTGCTGAACTGCTTTTATCATAATCAGCTGTTCCTTTTTAAATTAGTTTTCTCAGATTATAAGAGTAACAATTTTTAATGCAAAAAAGTAATCACCACACAAGTTAGCAGATTATAAATCTCTCTTGCTTTCCTTCCTTCACCCACCTAACCTGATTTCTGGAGAAGAATAGTTTATAGTTTGCTTTATGCATTTTTAAAAAAGTATTTCTTCTGTTGTAAAACCATATATATATATATATATATATATATATATATATATATATATGTGTGTGTGTGTGTGTGTGTGTGTATAATATATATATATATATACACACACACATACTATGTTTTTGTATATATACTGTATATACAAAACACTCCTTTGATATTTGGTACAGCCTTTTATGATAGGTTAAAAAATGGGGGCAAAATCAAGATTCAGAAACAGGTCTTTTTACTTTAAGTACCATGTCTATCCTCTCATAACTTCCTATCATTCCTGCTGCCCTTCTCCTGTGTGACTGTAAATCTGAAGTTTGAAGCACAGAAAGGCACCCAGGTAGGAAGAACAGGAGAGAGGAACCAAAGCAATGTGGTACATACAGGAAATTGCCTACTTGCTGTTAGCAAGAGCTTTCCCATTAACATAAAACTTAAAACTACAGTTGCGGGGTATCCAGATCGTTGTCAGCTGGATGTGTTCTGTTTCATTTGACTAAAAACTGGGCATCTAAAAGATTTCCTGACTTGCTTTACTGGCCATATGGTTTCCCTGAGAAAACACGAAGAAATAAGGGGAACTCCTACACTGGACATCATTTTTTTAAATAAGAACCATTTTCAGATGGGGAAGAAGTGTAAAATTTTGGGAAAAAGTTACCCAATTAGATTATCAGTAGGCGTGGAAGAAGAAAAAACAGTGTATAGTTATATATGCTTTAGAAAAAGCACTTTAAATGTAGAGTTTCACTTCTCATAGATTGAACCTCTAAAAAGGTATATAGTTTAAAGAGATTGGAAGGAGACTTAAAAAATAATTCAAACAATACAGAGTAGTGTTAACAAGACAGAAAAGATCTCTAAAGAACCCATTGGTCTATAAGGCTGCATTTGGGGATTAGTGACAAAGGATGGGTATTGTTGGAGTGTTGGACCCTTGGGCCCCCTAGGGACAACATAAAAGATCAGCATGAACCTGTGAGAGTTAGGAAGACTGAGCACAGAATGCAAAAAGGCAGCAAAGTGGTGGTTCTTGTTATTGTTTTGTGTGTAAGATGTTTCAGGAGAAGATGATAAGCAGAGAGAGCCATTGGGTTGGGGAAGTTGGTTCCAGGTGAGTAAGAGAAAGGTGTTGCCTAGTCCCTCTTGCTTCCTCATTTTCCCCAGTGAGAGTGTATCCTAACCTGCAAATGGTCATATAATAATATGAAAAATATTTCTCACATCAAAGTAGGACAGCAGAGCAAAAGAATGCTCATAATCTGAGTCATTGAGTTCTCCAGTTCTGAGTTCTGGAAGGAATCACAGATTAAATTATATAATTGCTATCCATAATCTTTGAGAAATCAATAATGGAAGGACTTTCAGAGGGTGCAAAGGAAGGAGTAGGGGAAAGTTCAGTAACTATAAATGAAGAATAAATATAAATGAATAAGCCTTATGTGTATATTTTTGGTAACTTTTTAGAACAGTTTCCTAACAGAGAGAATGTAAGCACTTAGTCATGAACAAGGCAATTACCAAGAATGAGCACAGATTCACTAAGATTCAACTCCATTAGCATCTTTTCAACTTTAGTTGAACCACTTAGGGAAGATCTGTAGCCATGGAGGACCATAACTTCAATAGTTAATGACATTACTTGGACTCTTTTGGAAAAGGAAAAGTAACAGGAATTAAATGACAAAGTTAAATATACTAAAAAAGAACAGCTTGGAAGAAAGTTTGTATGAAGTGGTCAAGTAAGATTAAATTTCTATCAATAACTTTGGAAGAAACTATAGATAAGCCACAAGATCTTTATATTTTAGAGCTTGGAAGAGCCATAAAGATAATACAAGCCTTTTGCTTATAGGTGAGGAAATTGAAGCTCACAGGAACTTGATAAAATGCGCAAACCATAAGTGGGAAAGCAAAAATTAAAAACCAATTTCTTGGTTTTTCCAAAGGATGTGTCTCCCTCTCTGGCAATGAAGTGATATTACAGAAGAGATGGACATTTCTGGGTTTAAATTAAAATTACACAAGTGGAGAAAGGATTTTTAAAAACTAGTAGAAAATGAGGGTATAGATGCAAAGTTAAATGTTGCAGAAATACAAAGGTGGCTAAAGCCAGAGAAGAATTAGTAAGTGGTTTGATCTCTTTAGATTCTAACTTAGATCCAACTGTTGTACATACTTTATCATCTCCTTTAACCCCATTATAATCTTGTGAAGTATATATAATTATCCCATTTTAGACTGAGGGGCTGAGGCACAGAGCACCATAGGCACAAGACCTCTAGGTGCCTATGAAGAGCCCATAGGTGGTAAAAACATGATTTGATCCCAAGGCATTTTGATGCTATGCTCAACTTCCCATGATGATTCAATTTATTCTATAATCCAAGCTCCTAACCTCTGCTGTGCTGGATTCCCCTCATTACAATGTAGCAATGTGTTTCAAGTTATAGCATTTTTGTCCTTAAAAAAAATTCTGAAGACATAAACTCCTTGATTCAAAGACCATGAGCGATCACTCCTTGTTATTAAATATATTTCATTTTCCATACTGTACTTTGTGGTGGCTTCATAAATGTTTGTCTACAGTGATAATAAGAAACTTCAGCTGAAAGGTTGAAAGCTTCAAGCTGTATATACCATGGTCAGGTTTGGCTTTATGAATCATGTAAGAAACATAATGAGATTATGTCAGAACCTATCTCCTAGGGCCTGAGAGGCTCCATACAGGCTTAGTAGAAGCCCTTTTCACATGCAGCCTGTACTAGAGTTTTATATTCAATATTCAAACTCCTGGGCTTTCCATTTTCTGGATGGTTTGAATTCACCCAGGACTGGATATTGAAATGTTTTAATTGTAACCTATGAAGTCACAAATGTATTCTTTTCTTTTCTTTTTTCCTCAAAGAGAAATGATTAGGATGCTGGTCCTGGTTAGGTAACTCTTAGGTTTCCCTTATGTTTTCAATACCATGATTCAAAGTTAGTCATTTTCTTTTCCCCAGTTTTGTAGCTGTAAGTAGGCGTTATTTAGGATGGCCTTCTCCTGCAATGGTTATCTAACACACTGATGTTACATGTCGTCAAAAGTCTGCCACCATTTTCTCATTATTTTCTCCTCCAAATGAAATCAAGGTTATAGTTTCTTCAGTTTACTGTGTTTTCAAGTCGACATGCCTTTGCACATGATGATGCTTCTGCCTAGAATGACTTTTACCACTTGTCTGCTTTGCTCAGCTAATCCACTCAAAGGCCCCTTTCCTGACTCCTCACTTTTGGCTGAATTGTGTGCCCATTCCCTGAGACCCTTTCACACCTTCACATATTTCCCTCATGATAGTAATCAAAGTATATGGTAATTTCCAGATTATTCACTGATTCCTCTACTGGGAAGAAAACTCTTAAAAACAGGGAATGTGCATTTTTAATCCCTGTTTCCTTAATACCTTGCAGAGTATAGAAGTACTACAAAATGTTTTTTAAATGAATGAGTTGATAGTGTCGTGTTTATCCAGGTCAACTTTTCTAATTACAAGGATAGATTTCTCTGGGGAAAGATATAGCTGACCACCAGCAAGTAATGTAAAGATACTCTCAAACACTTCTGATAAACAATTTTTGGAGCAATGTGTATCCCTCATTAATTATAGTCAACTTTTACCAAAAGAAGTTGATGTGTAAGACAAATAATTGGCTTAAAATTTGAAGAATCTGACAAAAAGTTTTTCACACCATTAAAATCAATTTCTCTAAATGATCTCTGTGTAACTATCTGGGAGTATACAAAAGGAAGTCTGACCATTAGACCAATTCCCTTCAGGCTAGAAAACTGCATTTTGGTTTTAAGAAAAACAAGCTAAAGGCTTTATTCATAAGACTTAATCCTCAAATCATATAAATCTAAAGCAGGAGTCATAAACTTACACCTAAGGCAGGCTGGACCAAAGGAATTGATCCTCGGGTGAGCTGTAAGGTCAGGCTTTTCTGAAGACATAGCAGCCAAATGCTTAGAGCTCTTCTCAGTTGCTAACTTATTCTTTCTTGGCAGTGCCTAAAACTTTATCTTTCCCATAGTCAATAGCTGATTGTAGAGTGATGCTGTTGTAGGCATCCAAACCCCCCCTGATTCACTGTTGAAAATTTTTGGAGAAAGACCAATTTATTTGAGAGTTTTATTTTCCTCAACTTTTTTAAAGCAAGTCCTGGAGACTCAGATGTCATGCTTCATTTCAATGATGGTCTGATCATGGGAACAAAAGGGTATGAATGATGGAAAAGGGATCAGGCAATCTGGTAGTCTTTGATGCTGTGAAAAAAGGGAATACGAATTGGAAATTTTAGAGTCATCTCTGATCATCATAGCTAGTCCTGCCACTCAGGACATTGATGATGTTCCCACTTCATCCCACTTCAAACATGAGCTTTGTGCTTTCTGTGGTGACATGTGCCAATTTTTTGTTTCAATGGAAGACAAAAAGGAGTATGAAAGTTTAGAGTTTAGTAGAAATAACCTTCCCCCTAAAATGATTATCCATCATTAGGATTCTTTTTAGAACTTACCTTGTTTACAACTTCCAAGGCTGTTCCACTTTAAAGGAAGTAACAGTTACTGGACCTGTGCTTAGCCACAAAAGTTCCAGAAAGTAAAATGCTTACTTTCTAAAAGTGCTATCTAAACCATATACAATTGCTGCTGTCTTGGAAATCAGGAGACTCAATTATCACCTCCATGGGTTTGCTTTTGTCTTTTGTGCTGTTCACATATCTTTTGAGGGCTGGTTTATAAGAATAAGCCTAACCCTTTAGTTCTTTGATCACACATATAATGCTGAATGCTTTGTTTCATTCTTTTAATTTTTAAAAATTAAATGCTTATATATAAGGCTGGAAAAGAACTGCTGAGTCCTGCACTACTGTACTGAGGGTAGTACATGCCAGTTTACTGACTGACTCTTACATGCCACAGGCCCCCGGTGGCATATTCCAGTCAGTGATTCATATTGTCATTCCCATTCAACAGAGTGGCTTGGTCCTGAAGATTTTGCCTGGGCATTCCAGGCAGAGGCTTCCTTCATCATGTCAGAAACTTAAAAAAAAATAGCTTGTAGTAACCCCGATTTCTATCCCAATCTTTCCTGAAATCATTGCAGTCAATACCTGTGGTTTGGAGCCCAGATACTCAGATACTTTGGGGTGTTTTTATTTTATGACTAAGGACCTTATGAATAGCAAGGTTAGCCATTTTGCCATTCTTGTGGATCTTTGCTGAGGCAGAAATGATATGTAGACCACACAGGATTCCTTGAGTCACTTTTTTTTTTTTTTTTTATCAGTAGACCAGTTATAATACATGTCAGGTTTCTCATCATGACAGTGCCACTCCACATTTGACAAGTGTCTATCTTGCTCCCTTACTAACAAAGCACTACCTGAGGAATAACTTGATTTCCACTGAGACTTAGCAGGTACTGTCAAGAGGAACAGGAAGGCATTTTGCCCACTAAATCATCTACATCTGCTCTTCGCTCCCTTTTTAGCCCATGAAATAATTTTCAGAGGAGACTGTGGAGCTGAATTGGTTTGGAGATTCCCATCCCTAACAATGAGTCTGCATCACATTAGTGTTTGCTGGCAACAGCTGTAAAAGCATTACTCCCAGGGGGACCTGACAACAACAGACCTGTAGGAACATGTCCTTTAGTGCCTTGGGCATTGATTTTTGATGGAGTTGAACTAATCCATATTTTTATGTGGCCCTTGAAGTTACTTGTATTACAATAATATGACAAATAAAGCCTTATCTTTTCAAAGAAAGCATTCCTGTTTCATTTCACCATTAACCAAAGGCTGAAGCCTGTTGGGTGTGCAGGGGAAGGGTAGGGAACTGAGGATTATAAGCTAATATTTAAAAAAAAGATTATTACTAGAGCCCTGGCTGTGGCGCAGTGGATAAGGCACCGGCCTGTGAACCCAAAAGTCACTGGTTTGATTCCCAGTATGTGCAAGTTTGCTGGACAGAGACAGAGGAAAGAAAACTTTTAGGTAGAAAGAAGAACACAGAGACAAATAGAAAAAAGTACATTTGCTTTTGTCGTATCAGTTCACTATTACTTGAGTACCCAGTGTCTTGCACGGATGGTGGGGTAAGGAAGAACAGAGGGCCTGTGGCTAGACTGCTCAGTGTTTTGTATGCTGTGCCAAAAATGTTGACTTTTATTCTTTAAGAGATAAAAGTAACATTGAACATTTTTAATTAAGGGAATAACATGACCAAAGTTATATTTTGAAAAGACTACAGTGGATGACATCTAACTTGAAAGGAAAGGGTTGGGAAAGAGTAATCAGCTAGACAAAATACCCATTCTGAATTAAGTTATGAGTTCTTGAAGGCCAGGCATCATGAAATGTGAAAAACAATGAATAAATTAATAATAAAAGGTCAAGATTTGAGGTTTAAAGAAAATTTTGAGTCCCCTTAAAACCAGTTATTTGATAGTAATTATTCAAGTACTTAATTTGTTCTATTTGTGTCACTACAGGTCACCTTGAATTCTTCTTGGAAACAAGCAGATCATAAATAATATTGGTTGTTGGAGACTATAGAAAAGCTAAAGAGCTTTTAAATTTCTGGAAGCATCTAAGAAAAGATAACATAAAGACTTCCTCTAATGTAGAAATAAAAGCTGAGAGTCTATGAAATAGACATTGATAACAGTTGAAATTCACTGGATGGCACCAACCTACATTTACTGTGGTATTGGTTGAAATCTTGTATAAATGATATTACATAAAACTACTGTATGAAACTAAGTAATATGTGCTTAATACACATGTGTACCTTTTTTATATAAAAATTCTGAACAAATTGTAGATTATGTGTTCACTCACATCTGTTTTCCACATTGGGAGAACTTAATTACCTAATTTGCATTCTAGGAGGCCACACTGTGAACCTAATGGCAGCCACCCAAATTGGAGGCCTGGTGCCTGGGATGCATGTGGTGCACTTTTAACCCTACTAAGTGATGGCAACTGTTTCAAGATGCTTTGCCATTCTGACTACTTGGCAAGGAAATCTGGTCTATATTTGGAATATAATTTTTGAAAGTGTCACTTCTATTGTATTCTCCCCTCTGGCAAAAAGCAGGATTTTGTCACTAGTAACAGAGGGATTTTCATAATCTACCAGGTGGTGATGTCAAAAATAGAGCCACCATAATTTAGTGTTCAAAGTCCCACTGGTATACCACCTGGAGTATCAACGCTCACTTGGAGTTTAACTGCAGGTGTTTTTGAAGCACTATTCTTAAATTTCCAATCCACTAATTAGAAAAATGTTCTGTAAATTTTCAACTGCATTTTTCACAGACCAGCCAGTAAAAGCACTTTTACTACATTAAATAAATGGACTTTGTTGTCAACTGCTAAGTGATGGCTCTTTCCATATTGAAATACTGAGCCTTGAACATATTGATCCATTAAAAAGGCACACGTTTAATAATAATTTGGAAAGAGAACTTTGTGTTGTTAAAGCAAAATCATACCTGAGGAGTCTTATTTCAATTAGCTTGCTGATTAATTTATAATTATAATCTAAGACAATTGTTGATATGTCAGGAATGTCTGTATATACCTTGCTTTTCATTTCATGACCCGCAATCACAGACATGTGGTTGCAATAGGAGCTGATTCTCAGCCCTGGGGCATTCTATTGCCTGGTGGACAGTGGTCCTAATAGTAACCCTCTTCTTTTTCTCAAGACTATAACTTTCCCAATAACACATGAGAGCTGGGGAATTAATTAAGTAATAAATTAACATAGGAAAGGAAAAAATAGTGACCCTTAGAAAGTTAACTCTGGTGAAAAATTTCTAGAATGAAGCTGTTATTAAAAGGATTTTAAGTTGCTGTTTCTGTGACTTCTCTCCTTGTAATGAAGTCCTTGAACAGCAGGCCCTGTTTTGGAGCAGGGGAGGCAGGTGTGATGGAGGGAGCTTTCAATCACCAGCTTTGTGAGAATCCTTTTGAATGAAAAGTCTGGGAAGGAAACACACAAGAAGATTCTGAGATAACTTTGGAGTTGGGTTTTTCTGAAGCTTAGATTATGTGAGGGGGTGAACAGGATAACAGTGTGGGAGGCAAGCTATGTGGATTTTAATGTGGATTTCCCTACTTTTAAAGGGGTAGAAACTTAAACATGGTACTTAACATTTATAAGCCTTAATTCCTCTTGAAACCATTCCTTTTGTACTGGAGATGTGAAAAGTTGAAAGAAAAAAAAAAAACAAAAAAAACTAAAAGATAATATTTAATAAAACCTAAATTGTTGAATGCTCATTATTGTAAAACAATATTTTTATTCTTTTAATTCCCACAATAACTCAGTTAAGAAAAGTACTATTAATATTTCCATCTTAGACATGAGAAGAGAGAGGAGGAAGTGTAAAAGGAACCCTACCTAATAACATCACTGAGCTGAAATATTTCAAGAAATTCACACCAAAAAGGTATAGTTGTAACATACCTGTGCTACTATTATTATATTTGTAATATTACAATCACTAAATGCAGCTATCATTTTGCCATTCTTGTGATAGAGACATTAAAGATAGATTGGTAAATGGATTTATAATGCTGTCACTCTGCCTTTCTTAAGGACAGGATGATGCTTCCTTCTCTTTTGTGTTAGTTGCCCAGGATCTGGCATTACCAGCACTCTGTGTACACTTTATATGAAGAGACTGCACACAACTAGAACTAGAGTATGGACAGAATTCTAACCTTCTCTGCAATGGTCCTGGGTCCCAGTTGTACTGAACCTCAGGTAGTCTTTTCTAGATAGTCAACCTAAGGGCAAATGAAGTGGAAGCCTTAGAGCTGTTCCCAAACTGAGGCACCTTTTGTGGCACACATGGGACAGGGGAGGTGGGGTAGATGGGGGAACTTTTGTTCCTCATGCCCACTTCATTACATTATCTTTATTTTGCATCAAAACCAGTTTTCCCATGTGGGCAAATACTGATTTTCATTTGTGAACATCCAGTGTCTAGAATAAGCAGATCATGGTTGTGATCACCAACCCAAGATTTGTTTAGGGATTTTCATCCTTTTAGACATATTTTAGATAATCATTCTATTAATTCCAATTCATTCAAAAGTACTCACTCTCAACATGGAAGAAAATCATTTTAGGTGCCCTGGATGCAAAGACAAAAAGATGAGGTTCCTCAACTGAAGTGGCTTACAGTTTGGTGGGAAAATATAGATACACAAATAAACAGTTATAGTTAATAATGTAATAATGGAGGTGCATGTTTACATAGTGGGAGTTTGGGAAAGATTTCCAAAAAGAGCTAGGGTTTGAGTTGTGAACTACAGGAAAGGAAGATTTGGTGAGGCCTATTAACAGCTTAAGAAGATCACATTACAGGCAGAAGAAACACTATTTTCTCTCTTTTATGAAAAAATACGCAGATACTATTTAATAGGTTGTGAGAAGGCCACTTTCTAGGAAGACTTCAGAGCCAGGTTTTCTATTTATACAGATCTAAATATCTTTTTCCGGTTCAATTCCATTCTTTTCTGTTCATTCTGCTATTCTCTCTGGTCTCCTAGTACTTATTTTGTCAATTGAGACTCAGATCCTATTCCTTTACCTGGTTTATGTATGGATCCAATATATTTTCTAAGTTGTTTATATAGGTTTCATGAGCTCATAAAAGGCCTATTTAAAATTTTATTTTACATTGTCTCTGCCTCATGTTACCCAGACTCTACACAGTAGTGTCTTGTTGTACCTAAAGTACATATGCTTAATAAATGCTTATTTTCTGATGAAAAAGTGATTTCATGGGTGCCCTAGTTGTAATACGTAAGGAACTGAGGTGCTTGATTCACCAAGTTCATAAACATACTACTGTAACCAAGTGAAATGATAACTGATTAGACTTCTTCAAGTGACCCTGGTGAAAAGAGCCTACCTATTATTTATTTGTTTTATGTTTTGGATATTTCACTCATATCCTAATAGTGGAGTATTTTGCTTGAGCAACATGTAACTTTAAAATTAAGAAATGCCTGTAAGTACCATATAGAGATGATCCTCAACTTACAATGGTTTGACTTACAATTTTTTACTTTATAAGGGTGGAAAAATGATACACATTCAGTAGGAACTGTACCTTAAATTTTGATCTATTCCAGAGCTAGCCATTTGCAGTACAATACTTTCTCATGATATTGGACAGCAGCAGTGAGATGATTTTGCCCACTGTACACTAATGTACGTGTTCTGAGCACAGTTAAGGTCACCTCCCTGAAGTTACAATGTTTAGTAGGTTAGGTGTATTAAATGCATTTTTGATTTACAATATTTTCAACTTATAATAGTTTATCAGGATGTAACCCCATTGTAAGTCAAGGAGCAGCTGTCGTTTGAATACTAATGCATTTCTTAAATTTCCTCAATATTAGACCAGATTTTGTTCGAATAACTCCAGGGACAGAGGCTTCTTCCTACACCCCCCTCCTTCCAAACAATTCTATTTCATTTCTAAGAACTCTTCTTTATATTTGTCATAACTGTACCTTGCACTCAATCAGTTTGCCAGTGGAAAAGGGGGATAACTTTGTAGTTTGGCAATGTATGAGAATATTCTTGGATGTCACAAGTTGGGTGCAATGACATCTACTTTAGTGGAGGGAAATTAGTGATGGAGCTAAGCATCCCACAAAGTCCAGGGCAGCTCCACTCAGCAAAGGATTGTCTGTCCCAATAGTGCCAAGGTTGAGAAACTCTGCTCTGTATGTAATTTATTTATCCATAAAAATATTAATTTTTCCATTCAGCAGTCTATCTGATATTTGGGCACAGCTAACTATATTGAAGGCTTTATACCTCCAAGTCCTTCAGCTATTTTTCTGATTCATGTTTAATAAGATCAGCAGCTCATGTGTGGCTCTTCTCAAAAGCATTTGACTTTAAAGGAGAAATAAAGAGTTGAGGAAGGCAATACTTAATATAAATTGGCCAGTGCTGGTCCACTTTCACACTGTGGAATTGGGTGGAGGAGGAATAATAGAGAGGAGTTTATATGGGTTGTTCTCCTTACCCCATCTAGAAAAATACCTGACACTCACTGCAAGGGATTTAGTTTAAGGGGTTCTTCTTCTCAAAGACACAGTGTGAGCAATGTACAACATATCCAAATCTGCATCATGATACACAATGTTATAGTGACCTTCTCCCAGAGTCAGAGAGTTCCTGGGATATGAATATTACCAAATAGTCTTTAAAAGGTTCTGATTAATACTGAAGACATGAAGAGGTAGTAAGATCCTCTCAGGGCTCTCTCTGCCCTTTCCATGAGCTCAGCTTTTAAGTGCTTTAGATGCCATCTAACCCAAATCCCTATTTGTTGCTGAGGTCACTTACACTACAGGGCGCAACAATAACTAGGTCAATTGATGCCTGTCATGTTCCAGCTTAAATTTGCTCCATCTAGGCAAAGGAGGCTGATACATCCTCTGAAAAGAATGAGGAACATTTTTAGAACATTTCAAAGGGCATTTTAGACTGAACACCTTAAGAGTTCTAAGTACAGTCCCTGAAAAAACCACAAACATAAACACTGATGCAAAATAAGTAGCACATGGACAGTTGCTTAGCAAAAGGCAACCAACCTGATTCTCTTCCTGAATAAATACCATTTTCCCTGAAGTGGTTGGGTTGCAGGCTTATAGAGAATAAAACAGTCTTAAAAATGCTTTGAAAAGAAACTTCCTAGAAGGGGTGGGTAGACCCCATGTATATTTGCTAATAAAGAAGGATTATGATGCTAACTTTCATTGATTACCAAGTTAAGAAATCGATACTGTTGCTTTATGGGACCACCACAGAGTGGTCTGTCTTACTAAGAGTGTTGGGAAAATAATTATTCAGGTCTTTATCAGTGGTGATAGTACTTCATCCAGCACATCATTAAGAATTTCTCCTCGTATGTAGTTTTCGTTATCTGCAAACATTGCCTATTGTAGGAATTCACACAGTGGGGCTTATCTCCTCTACTGCCTTCCAGGAGAATTCTTCTCTGTTAGTGGCTAGATAATTAAAGAAGACTAGCGAGAAGAAAACCTCCCAAAGCAATGTAGTCCAAATGGGGAGATTATTTCATCTCCCTGACCCAACCATAAAAGGGAAGATGCACAAGTATTACCATTCTCTATAATTCTCTCTCAGCAGGCAATTTTGTGATTGAAAACTCCATGACCTGGTTTGGAACTGGGTGCTACAATTAGATGATAGGAATTTTAAAAATTATGTGGTGGATTTGTACTAGTCATTTCTTCTACAGTTTCACCCTCTTTTTCAACCCCTGCTCAATTCAAGCAAAAACACTTTCCAATAAATATTCAGGAAGTCAGAAGTAGTTAAAAATGACCTTGGCCAGGTGGCTCAGTTGGTTGGGTTTTCATGTTGTGCACCAAAAGGTTGTAGGTTCAATCTCTGTTCAGGGCACATGCCTAGGGTGAGGGTTCCATCCCCAGTTGAGTGCATGTAAGAGGCAATCAAATGATGTTTTTCTCTCACATCGATATGTCTTTGTCTCTCTCTCTCCATATTTCTCTCTTTCTCCCTTCCTTTCTCTCTAATGTCAATAAACATATCCTCAAGTCAAGATTTAAAAAAAATAGTTAGAAATGGATGACAATTTTGACTGATGTGCATGGATCTTTGCAGCAAAAAGCTTTGTACTGTCACCACAGTTACTAGACGCCATATGTATGATCAGGAACTGGTCCAGGAGCAGAAGGAGATGTGTTAAAGGTACCCTGAGAAATCCTCTCTGCTAACATGTTTCTCTCATTAGTGTGTAAGAGTGCCTTAAATTTATCATTAGAATTTATTATTCTGGGTTGCTTTTGACTATATTTTAGAATTCTTATGAAGAGGCAGATATGTTTCCAAAGGATAACACAGTTAAATTATTAGCTGTATAAAAGTCCCCTGAAACCTCTTTTATTTATGATGCTTAGCTGAAAGCAAGGCCTGATGGGAAAGGGTTCCAGGGAAAACAGCCTGAAGGTCACTGTATAGACAAATTGCCCGCCTCCCAGCTACATTACTGGGACAAGCCTGTGGTTAATCAAGACTGAGCAGTCCGGACACGTGGGGGCCAGGGTGGAGGAACTGAAGGCTCTCCTTCATTTGCTCTTCAGCACACCTTCTTTACCCCTGCCAAGGTCTCTGTCCTCTTGCACACGGGTGACCTGACACAACTTTCTGATTGACCTTCTCACATCCAGCAACTAATTCACACTCTGGCCCAGTTAGCCTTTCTCCAATTCGACTTTCATTTTATCAGTCATCCTCAAAACCTTTCTGAATGGTATTTCTTACCTTCTGAGCCACATGGACACGTTCTGAATTGCAGTCACTGTTACTTCAGAGTAATATGGTATCCACAGCCAGATTTCAAGTTATTGATATCAAGGCTATGTACTCTATTACTCTAGTGGCCTCTCTAACCCTTGCACCAGTGAGACCTTTAGTCAGACTGACTTACAGATGAAGTACATGGACACCAGCCATGATTTCATGGGACTGCTGGGCCCCTGGGAGGGAAAGCCACAGAGGTGGTTTCAGATGTGGCTCTTCCTTTCCTAGAATTTTAGTGACATTTATTGAATCCATTGGTTTTTGATGAGGCATTTCCCACAGGTGCTCTCAATTTATTCTCTCAACAACTTTTTAGGATAGAAGCTATTTTCCTTATTTTATAGGTGAGCTAGTACACATTGGCATTGGAATTCAAACCCAAGTCTTTCTGATACCAGTATGTATACTGCTTTCAGTAAAGCATAATAGTAGTTTTTGTTTCATTATTTATAGTGGAGACAAAAAACTGTATCAGCATTTGTGATTTTATAGTGTTATGAACCAGATAAATAAAATAATAAGCCAGGTTCTTTGATGATTAAAAGGTGGCTTCTTCCCTTATGAACACTGCAGGATTATAATAGTCAACATTTCCCCCCCTAAAACAATCTGACCTTTTTTGAGAGGTATATAGGTAATAAAAGAGTAAAATTAGATTAAACATATCTATTTGCCTGAAATAGTTTTTTAATTACTTTGGATAAATAGATATTTATCCATCTGTGATAGAGTATTATTTACCTCTAAGGTTAGAAAGGCATATACATAATCCCTTACTAGTGATAATATTAGGTATAATATAAATATTTATAAAATGATTGGTATATAACCAGTGAAATTTTTATTAAAGTATGACAGATGTATATATTTTTGATTTTTAAAAGGTTTTATTCATTATTATTAGAGAGAGGAGAAGGAAGGGAGGCAGAGAGGGAGAAAAACATCAATGTATGGTTGCTCTTCACCTGCCTCCAGCAGGGGACCTGACTGTGGACCTGGCTTGCAACTTGGGTGTGTGCCCTGGCTGGGATTTGAATCAGTGACACTTGGGTTCACAGGCCGGGATTGTATATTTTCATTCTCTCTTTTCAAGTAGCAAATTCCATCTCTCCAAGTACAGAAATAGTGGCACATGACATGCTTTGAAATGTGAATATTTCCTATCTAAGGAAGTCAAAGAGTGTTTATGAAAAATTAATTATCTTAATTACTCATAATGCGAGACTATGCTCTGAAGAAGGAAAGATTTTAAATAGCTCATTTAGAACAGCATGGAATTGTACATTGAATTTTAAATGCCATAAATCTGTGATATAGAAATAGGTTATTCTACTACAAATAGCGCCATTTTAAGTGGTCTGTGGCATGTGAAGATAGCATGAGTATAATATGGCTTCCTTTAGTGCCTGGGGCTTTGATTA
The DNA here is from genome assembly GCA_004026585.1 of Noctilio leporinus. NCBI lineage: Eukaryota > Metazoa > Chordata > Mammalia > Chiroptera > Noctilionidae > Noctilio > Noctilio leporinus. Next base: position 203,029 of record PVIW01000793.1, read on the forward strand.
TAGTAATTTGGCAGGAAGCAAAGTATACGACTCCTAGAATCATAACCCTTTATTACTGTGACATTAACACTCTCACTAGAAAAAAAAATTGAACTTCAAGTAACATATAGAAATCATACAGGGCAGTTGAAAGAGCCCCAAAGTCCAAAGGATCTATCTGAGTCCTGGTTTTTGTGCCATTGTACTAATGGGAGTTTTATGAAACCAGTCTCTTTGGGGCTTGGGAAAGTGAGAAAGTTGAACTAGATGATTTCTCAGCTCATTTCCATCTCCAAAGTGCTGTGACCCTGTAAGAGAGCGTTGGAAGAGTTTGAATAATAAATTCCTTCTTTCCCCTACAAAATTAAGAGAACCAATTACCAGCTTTTCATCTAGTTTAAGTTGTGAGCTGAATTGTTTCCTTCTTTTTTTTTTTTTTTTTTGAGTAGTAATTATCTGGCTTCTCTGCATATAGTTTCAGGTTTATACCATGAGAAATTATTTATAATTTATTTCTGAATGGAACTATATTTTAGAAAAAATTATTGTGAAAAAAAATAGAGTTCAGTGAAATTGTACCTTCTTGTGGTTGAGTGTATCAATGGCTTCAGTTCATTACTTCACCATATAGCCACATCCTTGGTGATGTAACTTGGCTCCCTTGGCCTGTGGGCAGGACATACCTCCCTAATCCTTGATTCTGGGCTGAGCTCTGTAAGTTACTTTGATAATGGGATGTTAAGAGATTAATGCCAAAAAAGAACTGGAAGGGTAAGTTTATGTTTGCTTGCACCTCTGCCATCACTCTTAGAAAAATATACCAGGGCTAGCCCACTGATTCCAGTTAGAGGACAAGGGACAACCTGGAGCAGAGTCACTGCTGGCTGAACTCAGCCTTGATCAGCAGGTTCCTATTGATCTTCAGACCTATAAACTATAATAATTAATTTTTAAGTCACTGAATTTTGGGGTAGGTTGTTAGGCTGCTGTAGCTACATGATATACTTCTAAACAATTTTTGTTGCTAGAGAACTGTTCTGTCTGCAAACCTATATTATCAAATACTCACAGACATGAACAATTACATCGTTCATATCAGGCATTGATTAAGTTATTAGGATAGTCTTTTTTGTTTGTTTATTTCTCCAAGACATAAATCGAAAGAGACATAGTGTTTTAGCAATAGCCTTGGGTAGTCTTACCTGTATGGAAACACTGCTGTAAGAGCCACCGATGACCCCTGCAATGAGCAGGGGGCTATTTTCTTGAATGGCATAGGATCCATCAGGGCACATATGCTCAGCTTCATCCACTTTAGTCAAAGATGCCCTGACAAATTCCAGTGATTGCTCTAATGCATAGGTATCCCTTGAGCATGTGTCCAGAATGTGAACACCCAGCTTCACTCCTGGTAGCAGGTAATTGTCTTTGTTGATTTCATCAATAGCAAACAACATAGCTTCCAGGCGTTGAATCCCTCGGTCCTCATTGATTCGCCCGCATTCTTCAGTTCCAGTGCCTTTTTCATTAATAGGAAATAAGCCCCCTAAAACAAGGTCACCTTCTATTTTAATCTCCTTCCTCATAAAATTATGGTCCCCTAAAGAGAGTAAAAATCCCTTTGAAAACAAGGCTAAGGTAAGAACTTGGAGTCTTGTCAACATCTTCATGAATCCTGTTTCTGTACCTCTAGGAGATATCAATGGATGGAGCCAATGTTGCCCACTAGTCTTCCTCTCTCATTTCCAAATTGGTTCTTTGTCCTGTCCTTCATGTAAGGGAGGAACAGACTAGCAGAGCCTGTCACCAAATTCCTAGAGAGATAAAAATTATATGAACAAAAATGGTAAAGAAATCAACAATGATTACATTGACAGTACCCATTCAGGTCCTTGATAATGACCCAAAATACCATTTTCTAACCACACACTGCACCAGTGGACCATACGCTCTCCCATGGTATCCTCAACCAGTACTTACAACCCACTCTAATGTAGATCTTAGTGGTCCCAGCTCTCAGAATTGGACACTGAGGACTAAAGAGGTAAAGTAATCCAACAAAGTGTACTTAGAATGGAGGTAGTGTTCAGACTCTGGTTTTTCTAATGCCCAGTTCAGTACTCTCTCTACTGAGTCATTTACTTAGCTATTGATAGAGTTAACAACTTGGTATGAGTCTTTATCCCCTCGTTTCCAACTACATTTTTAACCAACCCCTGTTTTACCCATTCTTCACTTTCCATTTGGAAGCAAACAAAACACAATTGTAGCTCTGTCACTATTTCTGAGTTCCTTCCATCACATCCAGGTCCTTCCTTCAGAGGTGACCTCCTCAAAAGAATCATGTGCAGCATTGTCCCCACTTTCTCTTATCCCAGATGCTATCAGTCCTGTATGTGAATCAAGATTCTTCACTTTGTAACAGATGGCTTTGGAAAAACCTACTAGTGATCCACTGGTTTCTAAATTCCACATACCCGCTGCAGTCCTCATTTCACATGACTTTAATTGAAATCTTGACTACTTTCTACCCGTTGCAACTTTCTAGGTTTCTGTTCTCATGCTTCTTCTGACTACACCTCAAATTCCATTGCTGAATACCCCCATGCCAGTGCTTTCCTGAGCTGGCTCCTGAAGGGTTCATAGCTTCAGTCAGCATTTCAGTGACTACTAGGTTAACTGGTGCTAAACAGCTCCACCCCTCTGACACCTCCACATCATAAACTCTTCCTTTTCTCTGTGAATGGATCTTCTCTGTACTCAAGCCCTGAAGCCAGAAACCACTTTGGGTCCATTTCATTTCACCCTCTCCTATTTTCTTTCAATTAGCCACTGAGTTCTGCAGACTCTACCTGCTTAACACCTCTCAAAGCTGTCTCTTCCTTCCAGTCCCCACTGCGCCAGGCTCTTATTATCTCTAACAGGGCCATAGCAGTCAGTTCCTAGACAGCTGCTGCCAACCTCCAAAGCACCCTTTTTGTGAATTACAAAAAGAGCACCTTCCTCAAGTACAATGCTTTAAAATGTATTATTTTATAACCTGTAGGGTGTAGATGATGGGGAAAGTGTGATTGCTGGTGACTGCCTTCTCTGGCCAGTGTCAGGCAACTCCTGATATTTTTCCCTATTCAGGGGAGTGCAGTGAGTGTGAGTGCTGGGGTTTGCACTGTGGATGGCAGCTTAACATACTTCCATAAATTGAACTTCCTTATGCAACATAGGCTAGAAAATATACATCTTTTAGGAATCAGGCAAGGCCCTGCTGTGAGGACCATGGTTTTGATAGTAGGCTAAGTTTTTGGACTATAGAACTGCCAATGACTAGAACTACAGGAATTACTTTGTAGATATGCAAGAGAAAATGCTGCCTTTGTATTAAGAAGTTGCAGCTCTGCTGGGTCCCTAATAAGCCAAGAGAGATGCACCCCCCTAGTTGATCTACATTTACTTCTAAGTTTTCAAATCTTTCCAACGCCCTAGGGATGGAACAGCCCCATTGCATGCATAGAGACCAATGGATCGCCTGTTGTACGGTGTGTTACTCAGCTCACTAGCACTAAACTCTGGGCAGCACATTCAGCCTGCTTCCTTCTAGGTAAGATAAGCTGGTACAACATTTGGAGTTAAATGAGAGAAATGGGGCTCATGGAACATCCTCCTGATGGTACAATTGCTTGTCCCTGTGTGTGTGGTGTAGTGGGCCTGTCTGGTTTCCTACTTTAGTGCATAGCTGCAGGTTGGTGGAATGTTACGAAAGAGGCAGCTCTCCTGGCTGATCCTCTACTCAGTCAGGGTAACTGAAAGCCATACCAACTATGTGTTCTTGAGTAAATTTGCAAATGCTAACAATCTGAATAGTGTCCCATTGAAGGAAATGCTCTGTCCAATACATAATCTTATTTTTAAAGATTTTATTTATTATTTTTAGAAAGAGGAGAAGGGAGGGAGGCAAAGACGGAGAGAGACATCAATGTATGGTTGCCTTCCAGGTGCCTCCAGCTACAGACCTGGCTGGAGACCTGGCTTGCAACCTGGTTATGTGCCCTGACTGGGAATCAAACCAGCCAGCTTTGCGTTCACAGGCTGGCACCTTTCCACTGAGCCACCAGCCAGGGCCCAATGCATAGTCTTAATTGCTGCTCACAGTGGCCCATCTCCTGACAATCTATGTCTACTCCTCCTTGCCTCTAGGTTGGAGAAGTGACTTCTTTGTTCTCCTTGATCTTGTCCTTGGCTAGCTCTCAAGTCTTATTGTTCACAATGCCCCACTTTGTCCTACTTCTGCCTTCAGCTGTTTTGAACTATGTTCATGTTAGTGGACACAATACTCACAGCCCTGGCCAGGTAGCTCAGTTAGTTAGAGCATCATCCTGCTATGCCAAGGTTAAGTGTTGTGTCCCAGGTCAGGGTACATACAAGAATCAACTAATAAGTACATAAATAAGCTGAAAAACAAACTGATGTTTATTTTTTTCTCCCTCTTTCTCTGAAATCAATAAATAAAAATTTAAAAAAGACTCAATAGTCACTACCAGGAAAGGCCAAGAATTCTTTATTTTCCTTCCCCAGTGGAATTGTTTACTTCCTGCAGTAGCTAGTTCAAGAAATATTCGCTATTGCTATTATAATTCATGTTTGTTTCCTTATCTGCATGTTGGGAATAAATGAAATCGCAGGACTTTTAAGGTCTGAAGAAAGAAACAAAATTCTACAAAAAGCCAAGACATACACGAGTCTAGTGTTCAACATTTTTGACATTTCTCCTTTCTCATGTTAGCAGTGCCCTTTAAAACCCAGCTTCCCACATACTTTCTGTCCCTTCTGCATGGAGCAAGTGATGGCTTGTTTTCTTGAGACACACAAGTCCTCTGGGTTTTGTTTTGTTTATTTATGTAGGTGTGGACCTGGGCTATGACAGCAGCAGTCACTGGAATGCTCAGTGTTAACCCAAAACCTCTCTGGGAGATCCACTGCAGGGCAGCAGGAAGGCTAATAATAATGTTTAAAAAAGTTGATACTGTAGTAGGATTTTTAAATTTTCGTATCAATTTCTGGTCTTTTTTTGATCATTATGTACAATTCCCTTTGAAGTAAAATTGCCATGGAAGGCAAAGACACTGTAATCATTATCACTAATGATAAAGAAGAAGAAATTTTTCTATGATTGTTTTATGTACCTAATAAAAGGGAGTAATTAATTAAAAGAAGGCCATCAGCAGGTATCTCTTGAATATGAAATTTGACTACTCAATGGGTAAAGATGACCGTACAGTTTATGGAAAGCTTAATTCTCTCGGGAAAATGCCCTTAGTCAAAGACGACTTCAAATAAAACCTCACATTACACTAAGAGTAATAATATTTATCCATTTGCCTATTCACAAATAGGGGCTGTGTTTTATGCCATCTCTGTGTATTCAGTGACTGGCATAAAGCCCGCAATCCAGAAAATAGTCAACAAATGTTTCTGTCAGAGTATAGAGGCAGCCAGGGTGGAATGTGCTAATGAACCTGGTCAGAACTACAGGATGGAGGAATCTGCTTGAGATGAACACTTGTCACACTTGTGGTAAGTGTTGAGAGTGACCAAGGGACAATGCCCTCCCTAATCAGCCATCTGACACCAGTCCTGCTGTGGCTTCTAAGCTTAAAAACCTCTGACAGAAGTCCTGGGGAGTGGGGGCTCCCTACAAACCTGGTAGAGTGGACTGGGAATCTCCATTCCCCTGCTCCATGGACACTGGAGCAGGTTAGGGAGCAGCCCGTCCCCCTCAACCCCCATTGACCCATTGCCTACTCCGACAGGAGTCCTCCGGTGATCTCTCACAGCAAGGCTGCCCTGACAGTTTCTTTAAAACACAACAATTGTGTTTGCAAATTATTCTTTGTTATTTTATTTGTGACATAGGAAATGGGGATTCCAGCAGAGAAATGGATTGTTTATTTCATTTCCCAGTACCTAATCATTCCAAGTGTCCTTATCCTATATGCTCATTACATGACAGAACTGCCAACAGGTGGGACTACAGGAATTACTTTGTATAAATGTAGGAGGAAATACTGTCTTTGCGTTAGGAAGCTGCAGCTATGGTGAATTCCTTCAAAGCTAGGAGGGATGTGTCCCAAAGTTGACCTACATTTACTTCTTAAGTTTCTGGCTGGGAGAATACTAAATTAGGCACATGCATATTGTCCTACTTCAAAGCTTCAGAGATGCATTCATTCATCAAATATTTATTGAATACCTGCTATGTGTGCTAGGCCATGAACTGGATACCCAATTGTAAACAAATGAATATTATCTCTGTCATGAACATTCTACATGCTTAGATATATTTATGTAGGGACTGATGGAAAAGTACTCATCTCTGTTTCTAACAAGTATCATTTATGAAAATCTTAAAAATAAGTATATTGTAGGTTCCCTTTAACATGGTGATTGTTATTAAGTGCTTGACACAAAAAGCAATTCATTACAACTTGCATATGTACATTTAGAAATTAGATACACAGGTCTTAAAAACAAGTTGACCAACAAAAATGTCACATAAATTTTTTTCCTTTAAGTCCCCTGACAGAACATCTGTAAGAAATATTTAATGTAGTCTTAGAGAAGTACAAATTAAAAATCAATTAAAGTACTGTTTAAATACACTGTCTTAATATTTTCTTATTTGCCTTTCTTCAAGTAGAATTTATAATGATTAAGGCTATATGGCCAACCATAATTTAAAGTCACTTAGCATTATTTAAAATGAAGTCTTAAGAAACTAGAAGAACAGGAAAATTAAAATTTAATGGTGAAAAATAGACAAGCATGCTAAATTCAATGCAACTGTTTATCTCAGTGTAACAGCTTATCGGATTGTGGAAAAAGGCACCAATGACTTCTTTTCAGGTTCCTTTCATTATAAATCAGCCCAAAGCACATTCCACTACTGCAGCCGCATTCGTATGCAGCCAGAGAATTGCAGCTCTGCAGTCCAAGTTCTTCATTCCGGGCTGATGAGTGATGTGTTAACTATAAACAAGTGTGTGGAGCCCTCTCCATATGCTACCTGCTCACCCATGCTTTATTCATCCATGCATCAATGGAATCTCAGAGGTTTGCTGTGAATATAACCCCTGGAATGTGAGGGCAGGAAGCACTTCTATATTGTGCATATGCTAATAGGTATTTTCCTTTGTCTCCTGACTGCACAGGGACTTAGTGTTGGAAGTAAAATCCAGTTTGACTCAATGAATAGGGAGTTTACCCGGTGGAAATACAATGCCAGAAACGATGCTCATTCTTGCCTACAAATAAATCCTTGCATTGCAGAAGGGCTTCCCAGCCTGCATTCAAAGCCCACACACCCATCTGATAACAAAGAAAAGTTAGGGTTAGAACTAGCATATGCAATTTGACTATAAATTTGATTGTACATTTTTCAGCTGCCAGAATTAATTATAGGCAAAAAAAGAAAAAAGGACTAGGTCCTTGTTCTTAGACTGCCGTTTTTAATTGGGTAAACAGTCTGTAGCTATGCTGGCATTATTACTAGCAGAATGTTATCATTGCACAATTCTAATTCCTTTACTTTTGCTAGAAACAAAGGTGATTTTTTCCCCAGAAGCCATTAATTATGAGTAGCTGACTATTTCAAATCCAATAATTTTTTTTATCAGATTTTACTTACAATTTCTACTCCTTTGTAGCTTTCCATATTACCCCAGAGGTAAGGGGGTGTCATTATTAGCTGAATTCTAATACAGTTTGTTTTATGTTGACTATGATGAACTTATTTTGTTTTATGCTTATTACATAGTTACTTTTTAAGTTGAAACTTAATAATAAAAAATGGTTTTTTCTTCTCCATTAGATTGTAAGCTAATGAACATTAAGGACAATGTTTTAGACATTGTTGTGTTTTCCACAGTGCCTTGGATATAGTTATCAAATGTTGATTACATGGTACATTCCAAATAGCATGAATGTTTTTAAGAGACTGATTAAGATATTCAAACAATAATTTGGGAATTCCATTTAAAGAGTAAAGAAGATCACTGACAAGATCCGTTTAGAAAAATGTTGTAGTAGATCAAAATTCAGTTTTGGCCTGAGAAAAAGTCAGCCCAAATACCTCCAATCTTTAAAAAATTTTATGAAAAAATATTAAGTAAAACTTGAAAAGTTGAGAGGACATGGAGAAATGAGAAAGATCGGGACACACATTATTGACCTGATAGAGATGGGGAGGAATAGAAAGCTACCCGGCAGACAGCAGGCCAAGTTCTTGGGAAGCATGAGTGACAAAAGAATGGAGGCTGAGCCTCTGTGTTAAGGTTTGAAGTTTGGGAGAAGAGTTCTGCATATTCTCAAATTTTTCTGGTTTGGAGTCCCACAATGTACATAAAACTCCAAATAACTGATAAAATAGTTTGAATTGAGGAAAGAAATTGATCAGATCCTTTTGGGAAGCCTGTTTTATTCATAGAAAAGATAAAAAAAGCCCAAGAACTCCAGGTGACTACCTGGAAGAGGGGGCACTGCCAATTTTGATGATGATGAAAAGCCAGAAATGGATGGTGATGAAGCCAAAAGGAAAAATGTCCACTTCACTATTTTGCCTTGGGACATGCCCTGCCACCCCCAACACACACACACATGAAGTCATATCTCCTATTTCCTTTGTCTTCTGAATTTAGAGGGAAGTGTTTTTATGAGGTAGGCAGACAGATTTACAGTTGTGCTAAACTTTGGTCCTCAGGGTAATTGCTAGTAATTTACTTTTAATCAGTATTATTAACTCGGTTACAGCCTTTCAAAGGAAATCGTTATTTTTCTAAATGCCGACATGAACAGTATTTTCCTCTGTGTGTGTGTGTGTGTGTGTGTGTGTTGCCATCTCAGCTGTTTTTTTCATCTTCAAGTTTCCTAACCTCATTACAAAGCCTTGGAATTGGAGCCTCTTCAAACTCCCTGCAGTCTGCCTTTGTCCTTTTCCTCTTAGAAACTGCCAAGTCTAATAGAAGTTACAGGTTTGTCAGCGTGAACAGAAAGTACAGAAACTGGGTTTGTCAAAAGCTGTCTCTCTAGCTCCGGACAAAATTCTATTGGGAAGAAATGGAGGATTACTGTTCACAGGGGAACATTTTTACCCGTTGGTAGTATAATGCATTAAGCGGCCATTATTAATATGTAATGTCTTATGTATACACAGTCCTTTCTCTTGAATAATGCCAAACTGTTTTTGCACAATGAATGAACTTACTGCTTCCTGGTGAGGAAGGATTACATTATATATTGCTGAATAGAAGGAGAAGGGGGGGTGGGGAGAAATTGTTCAAGGTAGTATTGAGAAGTAAATATAGAATTAGGATTTAAGAAGGCTTTTTATCATTATCAACCAATCGAGTCTCATGAATGGAATAAATACATATTTCTGCAAAAATATCACCCTCTTCTCTCTAGTCTTCCTCAGTATGTGGATGGTAAAATGTTTGAAACATCACCATCCTTGCCCAAGCAAAATGAAGACTTTAAAGTATCTAAAGCCAGCTTCTGCTTTTGGCCATGTTAGAGTAACTGGTTTTGGACTTGCCGTCCTTCTGAAAATAGCTATGAAACTGGACAAAACATAAAAAGCAAACTATGATCCTTGAAACAAAGAAACACAGGAGAGAAGCCCCTTGGTTACACTATGAATTCCCCAAACATGCTGCAGGGAGGCCCTTCTACCATAGTAGGAGTCTAGCTGACCTTAACAAGCAAAGATCTGAGTTTTTAGGCCTAAAGTGGTTGCAAGTTGAGGGGCAGAAAGCTGCATGGTAACAATAACCATAAGCATTAGTCTGGATTTTTCCTTACAGTTTGACTTCTTAGTATCCATTTCTAGGTTTTTTTGAAACCATATTACAATTTCTCATTGGGAACCAAAACACAGGTTCATAAGGTGAGGCGAATCCATCCCTGGCTTGGTAAGTGGCTTGTGACACACATGATTGAGTCTAGTAGACTTGTCCCTGGCCACAGTAATTGGTTCCAGGGTGAGCCTGTGACTGAATCATTGCCAATCAGGGTAAATTAGAGAACATTGTTTAGAAACACTGGAATAAAAGCATCCTTTTGCTGTTAGAGTGACTGGGAGAAATGGATATAAGGCCTAGAGCTGCTGGCAGCTATCTTAGCACCCTGAAGCAAGGCCTGTCTGATGCAAAGCAAAGAGAGAGAAGAGGTGAAACCTGACAATACTAATATGCTATTTAATTCAGCTAAACTTTCCCAGTTATGTGAGAAAGTAAATTCCTCTTTTTTTTTCCTAAGTCAGTTTGAAATCTGTTTTATATCACTTGTCAGTAAATGATTCCTGCATAGACCCTCTTTTCTTTTTCCATTCCTTTTCTTTAAAGATACTAAAATGTATTAAACACCTACTTTGTGCCAGAAACTATGATTAATGTTCTACGTGTATTATCTTATTTAACTCTGTTTCTTTTCTCTTACCTAGTATGTCCTTCCATAGATGCCTGATGTTGTCCTGAATCTCAGAAGGCCTCAGGATTCATGATGGTTCCCATCGTGGTACCCTATTTATGATAGTTTTTTCCAGAAATGCAGCTACTCCAAAGCTATCTCTTCTTTCATTCTCATCAGATTCCTGTTTTCTCAGTTGTTGCATTTATCACAAATAAGATGATCTGTTATATGAAGCCATCAGTTTTTAGCACATTAATGCAAATTAATTTGTTACCCATTTGGGGATGATCAAATTTTTAAATATGTCAAAACATTGGCTTAAGAAAGAAAAATAGATTTAATCATGAAGTTTTATATACCCCACTGTACAGATAATGAAGTATCATGGCTCATTTGATGTTCTTCAAGTTAGAACAGTTATGAGCCCCATGTTCAAATAGAAACAATGTGTATGTACCAGACACTGTGAGACTGTGGTCTTAAAATAATTGCCATTGACATGACATCTTCAGCTCTTCGGTCATTAACTTGACTTTGAAATATTTCTTTAGTTCTTTTTTGTTGAAGTTTTGGGGAGAAATTATTGGTGTGTTTTAGTTGGCTGGTATGAGCTCTCAAGAGCCATTTATACATATTTCTTCCCTAGTCTGTTTAGTGGTATCATATTGATAGCTTCAAATTGGCCACAGGGGGAGTATTTATATTGCAGAAACCAGCAAACATTAATAACCATTCCCCTTATAAATCATAAAGATCTAGTTGTGAAACATTGACCAGCATACCACTGGTGGACAGTTTAACAATGTGGTCTTAAAGTCCGTTCCTAGAGATTCAGACTGGAAGCCTGGGAAAGCAATATTGCCTGATGCTTTGGATTGTTGTTTTTTTATTTGCAGATCACAAGCTGTTTGTGTGTCAGGAAATACATTAGTGATTTGTAACATGCAACTTAAAAGGTAATAGAAAAGGTAAAATATAATAGAAAATATCAAAACACTGATCTAAGGCATGTAGTAAGGCTGAATATTATTTTCTAAAATGTTTTGGGGTGTGTTTATGTATGTATGAGTGTATGTTGTGGGTTACAAGGTAAAATAATTTCTCCATGAACCATGGTAAAAAAGAAAAGTTTGATAATCACTGTTTTACAATGTGGGCTCTGTGATCAAACAAATGTTTGAATCTACTTCCTGACCTTGGCATAGGGCCACCTAAGTACTAGTACCTATCTCATGAGGTTGCTTTTAGGATTAAATGAAATGATTGATATATAACAGTAGCTCAGTAACTGTTAACTACTAATGGAACTGTTAATAGTGATGATAATTTGTTAATGGCTCTAATGACATTGAGGCATATTCAGGACTCTCCATATAACCACCTATAATCCCAAACCACCATTGTTCCTACCTAGTCTTAATTCCTCATTTAGTGAACGGAACAAGCCAGTGCTAATCAGTCAGCATCCTGCCTTTTTCCTGCCTGATTCTTAGGAGCTATGTGATCATGGGGAATTGCTTGTTGTCTGAATGATGCAAAGTGGGGCCTAACGTCTAAGATGTTCAGTAAATGCTGGTGTTTATGGGTACTAAAGACCATAAAATGCCAAAAGAAGATGGAAAGTGATCACTCATGAAAAAGATGCAAATTGATTTATTCTGTTTCTCCAGCAAAACATGTTTTCATCCCTATTCCCTTGATCCTCCCCTGTCAGACTGAATTTTATTGGGACGGGGCTGGGCACCTCTTATCCTGAGTCTGTCTGGACAAGGGCATTAACTGTCTCCTCTGCTAAGGGCAGAATATTTTCTAAGACACTGCCAGCCCATTTGTCTGAATTTTTATTATCCCAAGGCATTAGGGGCCTCAGTTACAGGGGTTTGGGCCCTTGTGGCTGCAACAATTTAGTTTTTTAATTCCATGGCAACTACAGGGCCTGTGCCAGTGGTCTGGATGCCTGCTGCCCTCTGACCCAGCCTCCGCATGTGTTTCAGGGAGAGCTGATCCCTCTGCTTCAGTATGCCTTCAAATGTGGGAAGTTCCGAACATATAGCTATAACTTGAATCAGATTTTCAAAGAGCAGGCCCAACCTATCTCTTGTACAGCTTGAACCTTTAAAATGGCTCTGAGTTTATCTGTGTGTCTAAAAAGACCAAGAATAACACAAAGCTCTCTTGTAACACAGCCTCAAGGTATGCTTTCCTTTCTTTGTGCTACACCCAAGTTATCAGCATGAAATTATGGCACTCCTGATGCTACACAAAGGCCCATTTCCCCAGGCAATAAAGGGAGATGGCAGACACAAAAGAGTGCACACTGTGTGAAGCTGCCTTACATAAAGGCCACAACCAAGCAAAAGAAATATAAAGTGCTGGAAGTCCACAATCTCTTAGGTTGTGGAGAGTTAGTGACTGGAAGGAAGCAGGCTTCGTTGTGAATGCTGAGAACGGTCTATTATTGATCTGGATTCTTGTTTCATGGGGGAAATTTCAGGTGGTGAAAATTCAGCAAGCTGTGTAATTATGTATATTTCACATCAATGAAAATTAAAAATGGAAAAGCCAGGCTAAAGTGAAACCGGATGGCTAGCAGATGACTGTGTATTTTTTTTTAATGGTTTTACATGACAAATTGGCCACAGGAGTATTGACATAAACCTGCAACTGTGGGCTGATTGAGGGCCATAAGCCTGATGAGAGATTCCCTTAAGGCAGGGGTGTCAAACTCATTTTCACCAGGGGCCACATCAGCTTCAAGGTTGCCTTCAAAGGGCCGAAATGTCATTTTAGGGGTGTATAAATGTAACTACTCCTTCACAGTTAAGTGAGCCGGGTAGAAACAAGGTGCTGGCCGAAAGTGTCAGGCTGTATAAAACGAGGTGGAGGGCCAGATTCAGCTGGGGGCCTTGTGTGTACCACCCTAAGGGCTGATGGGAGCAGTTTGGGCCAGGTAGAGGCCTCCTTCTCATTGTAACAGGAACACAGCCCCTTTGTTCACCTTCGTGTGTGGTGTGTCTAGGCGGAAGCCAAGAATCTGAGTGTAAGTGACAAAAACACCAGTCACAGTATGTCCGATAATCAGTACCTGTGGACTGACAGCTCATGCTGGATGAGAACAGAAAGGTGAAAAGCCAGTTCCAACCAGAGGACCTGAACTTCAGGCCCATTCTCAAGAGACTGCCTGCTGCTTTCACAGTTCGAGTTCTGAGAAGTAAATGGAATTCATCTTTGTCTTTATTATGTTCCAGCATTCAAAACATTTTGTTTGATAATTTAAAAAAATACATTATTATAGTATCTATTATGTGCCAGGACCTCTGACAGGTTCTAATGATCTAAGGAAGAGTGGGACAGCATCCTTGCTAAATACAGTTAAAAAAAAAAAAAAAAAGATGAGGGGGTAGTCTTGGGGCTATGTTAATCATCAAAAGCTAAATATGAAATTAATTTTGCGACAAACCTGATGAGGACCAAAGGTTTTCTCTCGCTATCATGATTGTTTGCTTCCACCACACAGGTTGGGACAGATCACTATTTTAAGGCAGGATGGTCAGCCCATCAGACAGAGTTCCAAGGGCCACAGACGCCACTGCTCTTTCCAGATACGGTTAATCGTTGAGTGCCACTGTCTTGCCCTCTGGGATGCCTGGAGCCAATTTAGGTAGCTGAGAAACAGGTGCTCACAGAGATTGATAACTCGTGGGCCTAAGATCAAAACGTTAGTAGGTAGCAGTTCTGAGAATATGTCCCAAGCGTCTGCTCCAATTATCTTCCTCATGCTCCATAGTTCTGGCTACAGCAGACTCTGGTATTGAAAAAGGCTGCAAATTGTTGTATAGAAAGTTGATTTTAATTATCCTTTGTATCCTGATCTTTATGTAAACAAATTATTTTCTCTATAATCAAACTTTCATCAAATCCTGGTTGTTGTTTTGATTGTATTTGGCTTTCTTGTCTCTGTTGCACCTCTTAGATTTTTGTTTCTGACACTCAGCCTTCTGTTGGGACTTCACATACATTTCTTCCCTCTACTCAGTCTGCTCAAGATACTGGTGTAAACTTGCATTTTTCACCTGTGACCGCTTGAACAGAATCAACTATCTCTTGTCATTTTAAATTTAGTGCTAGCATCACCAGTTTCAATTCCTCTACCCACTGACTTCTTTCCTCCGCTCCTTTACAGCCCATTTTCTTTAGCTCCTAAGAAGCACAAAGACACTATCGTATGCTTTCTCTTTTCATTCGTTTTAAAAAATCCTCATCTGAGGCTATGTTTATTGATTTTAGAGAGGGAGAAAAATATCTGTGTGAGAGAAAAACAATCCATCAGCTATCTTTTGCACTATCCCCACTGAGGATTGAACCCCACAACCTTTTGGTACATAAGAAGACGTCCTAACCATTGAACTGCCTGGCCAGGGCTCTCTTTTTATTTTTGTTTTTTTATTATTTTATTAATTTTATACAGAAGGGAAGGGAGTGAGAAAGAGAGGAAAAAAAAATCACCAGTGTGAAAGAGAAACATCTCAGTCAGGTGCCTCTTGCAGGCACCCTGACTGGGGACCAAACCCGCAACCCAGACACGTGCCCTGACCATGAATCCAACAAACTTGCAACCTTTCGGTTTGAGGGATGATGCCAACCAACAGAGCCACCCTGTCAGGGCTCTCTTTTCATTCTGAATTCAGAATATTTTTCTTTCTAAGTCCAAACAAATGAATCCACTTGATCAGATCAGGGAACTAGTAAAGTCTACATTATTTGGTCTGTCCAACATGTATTATTCTAGAGAAAACTTGTGCTACATGTTTGGCCATAGTGTGTATTGCAAAAACATGTCATTGGTGATAAAGTGAACTGTGGTACACCTACCCGATGACCTTGGAGCAAACCAGTTATTATGGCTAAACTTGTAAGTTCCAGCCAATCTGTGTACATTAGTATGATCTTTCCTTGTGATGGATATTGCATTGCCAGATACCACATAGCAGATATGGGAAAAATATCAACTGACTAAATAAATATTTTCTTCTTTGTTTCATAGTTTGCAGTAAACCCTAGTTTTCTTTTACACTAGATCCTTTATTCCTGAATGAAAAGAAAATGAACATTTTTGAACTTACATGCAAGTTGGTTTATGTGTACTCACTTACTCCTCCCAAGATTTCCATTACAAATTGGTGAGTAGTGAAGCTGGTTTAGTACTACTCACTCAGAATTCCCCAGTTACTGAGTAGTGGAACAGATATCTGTTTCCCAATTTTTGGGCCTTTCTTGTATTACTCTCTGCCTTTGGGAATTGTGTCTGATCCTCACAGAGGACTCGGAAAGGCAGATAAACAGAGCATGACGTGTAGGCCACCTTTGATGGCTTGTCTTTCTGGTGTTTCAATTTCCTTGAACACATTTGTGTTACCTTCACTTAAATCCCTAATATATTATTGTCTCAAGCCTATACACATTCCAGTTTAGTTTCAGGAGACCCTTTCCTCTAGGCCATGACACTAGGCCATGATTCCAACCAGGAGGGGCTCTCTGAACAAGGCACCCATTAGCCTCCTCATCACGGCCATCTTCAGAGCCGACTCCATCCACTCACTCTCCAGATGTGGCTTAGCACAAGGCATTTGCACCTTGCTGTTTAGCATTCATATGGAGTAATAACCTTGGGGAATTTCCAAAGCCCTGAACTGCAATTCCTGTGAAATCGAAGGCAAAATTACCCCCTGAGAGTGGATATGGAACTAGCCAATCATCCTCTGCCACAGCCTACTAGTGACCTATTTCACAGTGGGAGAGCTGCCACTTTATAAGATCTGTGGTGGGACACGCAGATGTTACCCAAAGGATGGCATGTCACGTGGCACCCAGAGGAAAACTGAATAACCAAGGGAAAGCAGAGTTTGTTTATAACATTTTTTTTCTTTCTTAGGTAGAAAACTGGTAGCAATAGTAAGAATTAGAAAAAGAGCTCTGATTTTTTTTTTTTTTTTTGCTAAGAAATATCACCTTATATTTTCATTAGAACTGCACAAAAATGAGCATATGGATTTCTTTATGGTGTTGCATGGACTTTATGTGAAATCCCTTGCTGGAACATTAGCATCTGAGTGTGTTAAGTGATGTATGTGTGTTGATCAAACCAAATTCTTAAACATTTGCCCTCAAATACTCTTCGGGGTCATGTTTTTGTTAGAGCTTGGAGGCTCCACATATGAGTGTGAATGAAAAACATTGGTTGGTTGCCTCCTGTATGCACCCCAACTGGAGGTGGAACCCACAACTAAGCCTTTGTGCCCTGATTGGGAAAGGTTGCCCTTTGGTGTACTGGACAATGTTCCAACTAAGCTACCCAGCCAGGGCCACAATATACCTCTTAATGTAGTAGTTCCAGTGCCTCTTTCTATAGCCACTATACCTTGCATCACAATTAAATGTGTTCTTGTTTTTAAAATCTGAATATTTATAGATTATAAAATGTGTTAGTAGGAATGGTTTAGGTATCATCCAGCCTGACCCTTGATGCTCTCAATTTTCCTACGAAAAATCAGAGTCCTATGGGGTAAGGCAGCCCCTATATTAGGGTCTTGCTTTAAGACTTGCAGGCTCTTGTGTTGGATGAAATCTAGCCTGCATGTCGTGCATGCTTGGGAACATCTGTGGATGTAACACACTGTTTTTCTTCTGTTACTTTCCCCCAAATGATTTGGAATTCCTACTGACATTTTCCTTCCATTAGACAGTCTTGTCCCTTCCTGAGGGGACAATTAGTTAAAGAAAGAGTCAAGGATACTAGATAGGGTAGCCAAGGCAGAAAAAGGTATTCTATTGTTTAAACATAAGGAGGGAGAGCAGCCAGCTGTAGGAAACATAAAGTATGTGTTGGCCACATGCTGCTGCTCTGAGAACAATGGCGAAAAAGTGAAAGGTTAAAACAAAAGCAAAAGGCAAAATAATAGGTGTATCCATGGGCTGTCTCCTGCCAGGTGAGGGGGAAAAAAGGAAGAGCATTTCCCTGAGGAAGGCAAATACTTCAGTGTACTGAGCTTTGGAGAGAGAAAAATTTAACCACAGGGAGAGAGCAAAAACACCAGTGGAGAGGACCAAATACAAATGCTAAGTGTTTCCTAGCACAAACGTTAGCTCCAGGCTGTGCTGTTTAGTGGGGTGTGAAATCACAATTAACAGAGCAAGGGTTTTGTAAGTGAGCTGAGGCTGCTTCAAATTACATCCTGCTATTAGCTGCTTTTAGAACAAACACATTGAACAACTCCATGTTTATTGGGCTGTGATACGGTCTTGAAGAAATCATTAATAAACACAGTTGATTATAGTTACACTTACTGTGTTGGTATTTTAGATCTGAACAATTTAGGTTGTTTCCCGGTGTGATGCAGAAGCAGGAAATGGGTAGAGTTGATGGCAACCAGAGCTGCTGGTACCCAGGTATTCCAATAATCTTCCTGAGGTTTTCATTTAACTATTTGTGTACTTCTGTTAAGATTATACCTGGACTTCACTCAGTGTGGCTTAGACACAAACTCTTTGGTATCTAATGGGTAGACAAATGAGTGGGAGCTCAAATAACACACCAACCTTGTTAGAAAAAAAGAGGCTTTGATGTATGAAGAAGATTAAAGATATTAAACATCACAATTGCCCATGTAAAAGCCTTTTTATGAACCCATGGAAAATGTGGCCTAAAATATAAAAATTAAATCCATGTCAATTTTCTTCTCCTAAAATAATGGCTTTGAAATCCTTTTTTGGCCTCTAAGATATGAGACAGTCTATTATCATTTCTCCTTTGATACATGTTAGTGAGGGTTTAGAAGCTGTAATAAAGAGCATGTTTTGTGGATAAAACATTGTTTAGTTGAGTGTACCAAAATGTAGTTAAGCTGATGTGACAGCTAACTTTTCACCACTTGGCTCGTGGGTGGCCTGCTAAATTTTTTCTCAGGGTAATTGGATGTGGAATGGAATCATGGACACTTACATGTGGAAGTGAACTTATAAACTGCCTCTTCCAACTCTGAGGGCCTGCAGCAGTGACTGGCTTTGTGTACCTTATTAAATCATTTGAAACCAGAGTCAGGACTAGGACTAAATTTATGATCCTGAAGTCCTCTTTGAGTATGCTGTCTAAACTGAAAGGTGCCCGTGGTCTTTGCTATTCTCCATCTGCAGATCAGTACAGAGTTGACATTAGAATGTGAAGCCAGTTCAAGGCACATGGCTCCTTTCAAGTTTTCTCAGGCCCATGTTGCCTGACATTTGCCAACCCTATTATTCAAAGAAGCTGATTCAGATGGACTGCTTTTCCTAAGAGTCACTAAAAGTACCACTGGATCTCTGTCCAGTGTTCCTTTTGAGTAAAGTGATATAAGCTCTTTGAAATCAGCTTTCCTGATTTTGGCATTAGCAAATGCATCAGGCTAGGAATTCATCCTGGCTTAGAAGGTGAAACAAAGGTGATGAAGGCCATGGCTGGCTTCTGATCTGTTATATGGCCTTGGGAAGTTTCCCAGTCCCAAGAACAAAGAGGTTGGGCTGAATGATCCCTAAGGTCTAAGATCTCTAACTTGCACATGTTTTTCCATTCTAAGTTCAGTGTTGACAAATATTTCTAGAATTCTGGCAGTTTATTTAACTTAATAACACTCTCCTTTCAAATCCCACATAGTTTTCTATGGAAACTTCATATATTTGGTTTGGTTTCCCAGGGGTAGGCTACCTTAGATCCATCTTGCCATTCTTTCTCATTTGTCTACCCCCTTCCCTAAGAATGGAACACAAATGAATTAGTCATAAAATAAAGATCAGAGAGCCAGATATGGAAAATATTAGAAAAATATGCTCAGGAACTCAATACTATTAAAAGATATTTAATATTTTCTGCCTACCTATAAGAAGCTTTTTATTTTGGGTAACACTGGAAGAAAAGAAAGAGAGGAAAAAAAGGGATAGAAAAATTCTTATTAAGAGCTTACTTTGTTTTAAGTGTGGGGCTAGAGCTATGCACACAGTTCTAATTTGGTCCTCTTGTTCATTTAAACTAACCTCAATCAGTACACTTACATGCCAGACACTCAAGATGCAGAGGTGAATGGAACAGACATATTCTTTGTCCTCTGTGAGTTCACTTATATCAGGTAGACATTTTATCATCAACTTTACACAAAAGAAGTTCTTGTGCCTTTGAAAAACTATAGATTTTTAAAGAAACTCTGAAAATGTGGCCCTTCTTTTAAAAATTCCTCCTAACCATGAATGTAAAAATAATTAAATATGTATACACATTTTACTATAATGATGATACAAAATATTCTGTCCAAAATTTTCTCACTCCAAAGGTCCAATTTTTAACTCTTCTAAGTTCTTGGCAAGCAGCTCTTCAGGAAGGCATTCATGACATACTGGAATAGTGCAACCAAGTGATTTATCCAAGGTCATAGAGTGAGGTGGCAGGAAGCCCTTGGTCCAAGGTGTCTGTGGATGTCTGAGAAAGACACCTCGTTATACTTCTTCTACCTTCCTGATGGGTTAGCTAGATTTTCTGGTGTCCAAGTTTCCAGGTTTGGAAGGTGGTGTTTTACACCTAGGCCTACCTTTTCCAAGGTGGGCCAGGACCAAAATGAGAGAGGATTCTCACTTTTTGGGCCAGTGCCCCACTCTGCCCCAGCAGCGTGCTGTGAATAATTAGATAAAGCACACCTCCCACTGCCCTCAGGGGCTGTGGGCACACCTGGCCAAGTCAAATGCACTTTATTTCAGTCAAGCATTGCCTGTCCCTCTGCTGTGGCCAACTGCCCAGACATTTTGCTGTTGTTGAACAAAGCCGATTGGAGAAGAAAATGACCTAAATGCCAGCCCTTGGGAGAGTTATGAGATCTAAGGAAAATTTCCATAAGGTAACATATGCAAATGAGAAAGCCTGGCTTTCCTTTTCCTCATAAATCAGTCTTATCACTCTGGCCATGAAATGCCAAGACCACCAGGGCACCCAGATTGGGCCACAGCAAAGGGAACCAACATGAGCAGTTGGCTAGGGGCCCAAGGGCCTGGGCCTGAGGCACAAAGCAGAGCTCATTTCTACTTCTGCTGGTCCCAGTTCTATACACTTCCAAGATCGCTTTCCTTCTATCTCTCTACTTGTTTTCCGGTCCCCATACGGGACTTTCTTGAGGTACCTGAGGAGCATATCTCTCAGCTCCTTATTCATCTGTTCCTGCACCAGAATGTTGACACATGCAGTAGACATTTGACGCTTATCTCTGAACTGGCAATGCTCATCCATACCCTCATGTTGCAGACATGGAGCAGGAGGCTGGAAGCTTCCCTAATGCCCTAGTGGAACCTAACGGAAACCCATGGCAAGGGGTCTATTGGGGAATCTTTGTGACACCTGCTCTGAGCCTCATGCTCCAGTGAGCAATATTTCCTCTTGGTGGGAAGCTCTTCACAGTCTTTGTTGTAGAATAGAATCAACAAATAGCCTTCTGAAGATTTTTTCAGGGCCCCAGAGTATCTGGGAGAAACACCAATATTACATTAGAATGCTATAGAGGGCAAGAGTTTCTGGCGCTGCACATCTGCTATTTTAACCCTTGAAGAAAAACATCAGCACTCTCTAACATGCTGCTTGGCTCCACCTCAGCCATAAGCATCCTCCCAGTGGGGGGCCAGTGAGTTGTGCTGCTGGTGAAACATGAGGGGCAGTGCCCATAAAGGGGGTGGGGAGCTTTTTGTATAGAAGTAAAGGAAGAAGAGCTAGTTTGGGGCACTGATATTGCAAAGTTGCTTTAGGATCTTAGACAACTCTTTGTGTCTGAGTTTTCTCATTTGTAACATAATGCTAACAACACTTACATCACAATGTTGTTTGTGAACTTAAATGAGATATGCTCATGGATGTGCTGTGTCAATTATATAAAACCTTACAGTGGGATATCTTATTATCATTGTCTTAGCAAGCTCCCTTTTTGAAGAATTATATATAAAAGTGGTTTGGGTCAGACTTGAAATTAATTAGTGTATTGTGTATGTACTGGTTTTGGAGGAATTACTGATCACGCCCTTCTAGCCCATAGAAATCTTGATCCTCAGCCTCTAAATCTATTGCTAGGTTTATTCCTCATACCCAGGAGTTTCTTATTTTAATATAAATTCCACTGGCAAGAGTACATCATAAACTTTTTTTTTTTTTTCCAATCAATAGAGGACATTTTAGATGTCTGGGGTGAATAGTTTCTATAAAAGTTGTAAGAACAAATATTGACAACCCAATGCACCCTTGTCACGGGCTGAGGTGGAGCCAGGGCAGGACGCACACTGAATCTCAGAACAAGGGCAGTGTATGCAGCTTTGAGATGGAAGAAACATGAGACATAAACCTTGTTTTTGATAGAAAGAGAAGATTAATGACCATAAAATTTTACAAATTCTCTTCACTTGATTATAGTTTTCTCTTGTTTTTTTTTTTTTTTAGAGAATACACTTTCATGAGTCACTTAGTTGTATCTCTCTGTGTGTGGCCAGGGAAAGGATGTATTGCAGATGGTAGTACCTCAAATTTAGCTCCCACCTTGCCAGTTTCTCTCAAAAAGTTCTTACTCCAGCCCCAAAGCAGAGAATTTTATTTGAATATTTCTGTGGCTTTTATTTTCCATTAGATGACATTGAAATATATACAGAGAGGGGCTACTACATTGTCTTGTGCATAAAATGTGTAATGTTATATAATTTTAATCTTCAAAATAAGGAGGGCATGTAGCATGCCATAAGTAGAAAAGCCCTTGCTTTGCAGTCAGACTTGGGTTTTAATCACAGCTAGATGATTCTAAGCTATTTGGCTTTGAGTAAGTTATTTAACACTTTTGAGCTTTAGTCACCTCATCTGTAAAGTGGGGACAATGATACTGACCTCTGATTATTCTTGCATGTTTAAATAAGATAATATATTCAAAATGTCTGGCCCTATAACAGATATCCAAAGTATTCCCATTGTCCCTTTATAATTCAGAGCTGTAGAAATGGCGAAAGGTCACAGAAAGGAAATAAAACTTAGTTCTTTAGATTTTTATGAAACACTTTCCCTAAGGTGCTTTGCAAAGCTCACCTTGATTCCCACTAATATCTCTTGCTGGCATGGAATTCAATAAGAATTCCTTTACTTGGAGAAATCTTTGATCAAAACCCTTTAGTGGGTCAATGTCCTATCTAAGCATATCTAAACTCTTCTGCCAGTTTCTCATTACTTTATAACCTTGTACACTGTACCTATCTAGTCCAGTGTCTTACTATCCTCCACTATTCCCCCTCACACACCTATGTTATTCATCAGTATGGCAGACTGTATTTTCCAAACATATTTCTGGTCCCCATGCTCTCCCAGAATCTCTCTCCTAAACAGGTAAAGCTTATTTTCTTTCTCCCTTGAACCTGGGGAGGACGTGTGACCTCCTTGTGAATGAAATGAAACGGATGTGCCAGCTGCTGTGTGACCTAGTGACTGGCTTGTGAAGAGTGATCGGGCTACCTACCTGCTCCTGCTGCTTTCTCTTTCCCAAGGGGCTCCCCTGTGGAGCTCAGATTCTTGCTATGAAGGAGCTGAGCAGCCAGGCGGAGAGGCCATGTGTAAAAGTCCAAGTGGCAGCACCTGGCTGAGGTCCCAGGAAACTTTCAGTATCAACCTCCAGACATGTGTGAGTAAGTCTTCAGGAGATTCCAGCCCCCAACCTTGAGCTGCCCAGATATGGTGAGTGGAGGAGAAATGCATTGTTTTCATCAAGCTCTGCCTAAATTGCAGCCTCATGAGAAAAGTTAACATCTCCATGTCAGTTGTTAAGTTTTGGAGTGGTGTGTCAAACAATAATAGAATATTGAAACAACTGGGGAGTTCTGCTTTCCCTTTTCATTTACAGTTTTTTGTTTGGAAGGGGGAGAAGGTGGATAAAAGCCATTTCTCTAGCTTTTACTTGGAGGACAAGTCAATGCTGGGCACACAACAAATGATACAAAAATGATCTCTATTGATCATCTAACTTATAACCTCAGAGCCAAACTTTTGGAAAAGAGCTATCCTGGACCCTCTTTCTTGTGATTTGGATGAAAAAGATCTGGGTTGGTGCCAAGGAATATAGATAAAAAGCCTTCCGGTAAATTTCTCAATTTGGAAACCACTGCTAGAGATTATTCTTCTCATCTTAAAGATGCAGAAACAGTGCCCGACACAGGAATTAACTTGTC
This sequence comes from Noctilio leporinus, assembly GCA_004026585.1. NCBI lineage: Eukaryota > Metazoa > Chordata > Mammalia > Chiroptera > Noctilionidae > Noctilio > Noctilio leporinus. The sequence continues at coordinate 226,717 of PVIW01000793.1, forward strand.
TTAGGTGCAAAGCACGCAAGCAGATCTGCGGGTGGAACTCAACTCCTGTTTCTTCCCCTGGCTCATCTCTGAAAACACCTGTCTTCATAGGTAGCTCAACATAGCTGGTTACGGGTACCAACTTGGATCCTGCACCATTTATTCTTCAGAGGAGCTCTCTCGTACATCTCTCTCTGTCCCATAGTACAAACTGTTTTTTTCAAGTGGATGAAATGTTCCCATGCTTTTGCAAGGTCTGAGCTGGAAAAAGCTCAGGATTTCACTGCAGGGGGGTTAAATGGTGGGATAGAGATGGCTGCTTTCTCTTTGCCTGACTGCCAAGGTCAGTCCCCCTACACATCAATGTTTCTTCTTTCATCTGCTTGTGAAGGTTGAGTCAGACCTGAACTGTAAAGGTTGAGCTCTACAGCTCCAACTGACTTGCTCACAATACACTCAAGAATAGAGCACTACAGGGAAAAGTGCATGAGGTGAAAACCATTTCCATTGTGCTGGGAGGAAGATGACAGGTCAGTGAGACAGGCTCTGGATGAATGAAGCCAATGAGTTGGAGGCCCTTGAAAAGCTTCTTTCTGCTCTTCCATGTTTTTGCCTAGTGATAGATCGGTTTTTGAAATGACCTAAGAATTTTTGAGTGTCTTCTTCACCAAAATCAACACTCAGCCTGCCTCTGCCAGAATGTGACTTTTAAACCTTGAATTATTTTTTTGAAATTTTCCCCAGGGACTTTTTATTTTTATTCAGTTGGTTTTGGGGTTACAAACTTTCCTCCGAACCTTGATTTTGAAAAGGCAGGGAGATTTACCTTTTTACTCTGGTTAGAGCTTATTTTATGTTTTTCAGTGGCAACTGAGCTGATGTTTAACTTTTTTTCTTTTGTTCAAAGTCATTGATTTTTAAATGTATTTGTTTCCATTTTTGAACCAAGAGAGTATTGCTGTGGGATATTTTATCTCATCTTTTGATCCCTGGTCTTGATTTTCCAGGCTAAGAGAATATGAGTTATCCCAGAAAGAGTTACTGCGAGCAAGTTACATTTACCTTTCCCTCTTCAGAATGAAAGCTGGACCAATGAAATGGTCATCAGATCTAATTAACTACCTCTCCTGTTGTTACTTCACAATTGGGGATTTCCCCCATCCCCCAGTTTGTAAGATTTCTCATTTATGTTTGGTTTGCTCTTCTTAATTTATATTTGGCCGCTTTTTCTCCTGATTGGCAATTTTTACTTATTTGCCCTTGGTTTGCTTAAACCTGATCATCTCTGTGGGCATTTTCTTGAGGTTTGTATGTTTTGTTTTTATATTAATTTGAACTTTTCATAATAATAGCTAATATTTCTGAATGTTCACAATTGTGTTATGCACATTTTATTAATACATGCATCTTTTTGTTTAATCCTAACAATATCCTAGTGAACCAGGTGATATTATTTATTTCCATTTTAAAGATGAAGAAACTGAAGAAAAAATGAGAATATGTAAGTTGCCAAGAAGACAAAATTGGTAGAAGGGCTTAATTATGTACTATTTTGCCCTAGTAATAAGTTTACTTTTCCTGTCCTTTGTGTGTACTTTAGGTTCTGATTTTACCTTAGTTAAGATTTATAAGGTGCATTGAAGATGTCCTATTCAATAGTTACTAGTATCACCTGGAAGTCTTGTTAAAACACAAATTACCAGGCTCTGCCAGAGTTCCTATTTAAAGAAGTCTGGTGTGGGCTTGAGAATTTGCATTTTTACCAGGTTCTCAGATGGTGTAGCTGCTGCTGGTCATCTGGGACAGCCCTCTGCAAACCACTGGTTTAGTTCCTTCCTTCCAGGTAACATTCAGACTTATCTGCTTACCAAGTTCCATGTAAATGTGGCAAGTTATTAAGGAATTTTTTTACCTCTTGTTTTGCTTCCTAGAAACATAATTATGCATGATTTATCATTTTTTTTTTAAATTTCTAAAGATTGCAGTGGTGTCAGTCTCAGACTAAGGCTGTTTCCTTAAGTTTAAGGAACACGTTTGTCTGAATGGGCCATAGGGTAGCATGGATGCAGAGAACTGGAAGACTCTTTTGTGTCTGCAGTTGAATATGTCATTCACTTCAAGGGCACTGTCTAATCCCAATAATTCAACAACCGCAGGCTGTTGCTATGTAGGTGAAACCATTTTCTACATAGCTCTTTAATTTTCATGGGTAGCATGGGTCTAATTTTACTAGGAAGTGATGGTTTTTTCAAGCCTTTCTATTATTTATTTTCAATTCATTGATCATTCTCATAATTGGCAGTCAACTTTCTTGTCTTTATTTTTATCGTTGACACTTATTACACGTGTCGCCATTTTCCACACCTCTGTCAGAGCATCATTTTTGGCTCACTGTTTCATTTGGTCTATTGGAATAATTTTGAATTCATTTGTGTTAAATGATTTATTATGTGAGGTACTCAAGAAAGATATGACCAAATCAGGGAGATGAGAGGATCCTGGGAGTTCCAACCATACCATGTATGGGTAGGAGACCAACGTTGGTATAAGAGATGGACATAGATGCCCAAAGGGCGTTGCGGTGTGAAGAGGCCCAGGTGTGCCTTCTTGAGCAACATTACTGCCCTTCATCCACAGCTCCACCACCTGATAAGTGTTGGGGCCAGGAGATGGTGATGGTGATGTATATTTTGTAACTCTGGGGAGTACATGGTGTTCTAGGCTACATTTCCTACCATGGATCGTGCAATTGATTATAAAGTCATTCAAGTTGGCAATTTCAAAAAATTTCCAAAGCGCTGCAATGCCTGCTACGCCAGGAGGCTAGATTCAGAGTAAAAATGACTTGTGCTTTGATGCTTAATATATAATATGTGATCTTGGGCAAGTCTTTTAACTACTGAGTGTCAGTTTTTTCATCTGTAAGATAAGGAAAGAACAGTTGCTTCACAGGAAAATTGTGTACGTGAAATAAACTTAAGTGAGTTAATATATGAAAAAGCATAGTGCCTGGCTATATATTTAACTTTCAAGTTTTATCATCTGATCCTCAGAATTAATTCAGCTTTGTATCTCATATCCTAAAAAGTGACTTCTGCCCTAGTCAGACTGGTTTCTGTGAACATGCCACTCTGTTCTCCTTGACTTTATTCAAAAGCATCTGTGCATTTAACTTGCTGAGCCAAAACATGTAATTTTGGCATCTCTCAGTTTAGTTCAGTTTAACCACTCTTTCTGAGAGCAAAGAAGTTAGCATGAGGAGGGGAATGACTGTGGATATAGAGTCAATGTGAAATCTCTCAGTCACAAGTTTCTGACCAAAGAAATAAATATATGGATCCTTCCAGTCCTTGGCTCCTTGATATCAATCAGGGATGCTTGCTAACTTTAACAGCAAGACAACATTGCTGCCTACAAAATGTTCCCAGCAGAGCGAGACTTTGAAATCTGGGAAGTGCTCTGTGTCAAATCTGACAAAGGAGCCTCTAAATGGTGGGGCAAATATGCACCATTGATTTCACATAGAACCAAGCTGGGCATGCTGCTTTCATAATGAAAGTATTTGTCTTTCTCATCCACCAGCTGATTGATGAATAGATTGGCTGATGTTGACTGTTTCATTATGGATTTGCCATTATATTTCCTCCTCTTTTCTTCTATAGATGCTTTAGAGATCATATTTATTTTGTAATCTGACCAGCCCCTGTAGAAACTGTCTGAACCCTTATTAATAACCAGCAAAGCTGCCCCTTGGTCAATTTCTGGAGACCTCTGTGTCCCAAATGGATGTGTCATAAAAAATATTTTTATTAGTCTCTCAGATACACTTTTGAGGGTGAAATAAGTAAACTGTGGTATGATAGATGAAAGTTCATAGTGCGAATGCAGCTATCTATTGTGCTCAATAATAACTGTGCCAAATGGAGTCCTTCATTATGTTCCTGGCACTGCATCACACACATTTTTATTAATTGTGTGCCTGCCTCTCATCCGTGGGGTAGGTTTCATTGTCCTGTTTTGTAAGTGAAGTAGCCAGTTTTTGGAGAGGTTTAGCAAGTGCCTGAGAAGTGCCGAATAGGAAACTCAGACTTTAGGTCTGCGCTCAGTGCACTATCTCATTGTGTCCTGTTGGGCAGGTGCAGCAGACTCTGAAGTCATGCACCAAATCCATTCCCAGGGTGCTGCTGCGAAACGCGTGCGAGGTGCTGAGCACTGGCTTGGTTCTTAGAAAGCACTTCCTAGATGTCAGCTGTTACCAATAGAAGGCACGGTCAGCATTCAGATCTGGAGCTTTTTGTCATTTAAGTTTATCCTCTTGAGCCCAGGCTGCTCCTTGTTTCTGTTTCATGATAAATTCAAACCATACCTAGCAGGTATGTTTGACTCTTTATGAAGGAACCACAGACATTATTGTTTTTGAAGTGGAATTAGAAGGTTTCAATTCTTCATGGACTTAGTAACAGTGTTTGGGGTGTCTGCTGCAATAATAAAAGTAAGTACTATTTTTCTGATGAGCCTATTGGGGGGATTTCATTAGATACAGATGTGATTTTAAAGAACCACACATATGCAAATTTTGTCTTACAAAAGAAAGCAAATATGGTGCAGTAGAGTAGAGAGATAGTGCATTAGCACCTCCTCCTCTGGAGTGCACAGTGAGGTCAGGATCCCAGTCTCCTGTGTCCTGGGGTTGCTTGTTTTCCGCAGGCTCCAGGCCCAAGTAGCCTCTGGTAAGCCGGCGTTTCCTCTGATATATGCAATTCTGGACTAATTCCTGTGCTGTTTCTCGCCTAAGATGCTTTAAGGATGGGAAAAAAGTTGATGAGAGTGTTTTTAAGGAATTAGGAAGTGCTCTGTGGGGCCTTATAACTGTTATTTATGTAAAATAACCATCAAATTGGAGTCTTCATAGAAAAATGGCAATTGCTTAGTCCCATTACAAGTTTTTATTTATTTGTGTGGTGTGCTAAAAGAAACTGATACAGTTTTATTTGACTCATATTCCGCTGCTTACTACTTGTGTGAATTAGCATTTTGTTGAACTAGGAGCTCTATGACATGCTTTTATTTTATTTTATTATGACATGCTGTAAGTTTTGGATAATACCTACTTGGCAGAGTGTTGTGGGACCACGTGAGTGCTTGCAAATTAGGCACTGAAAAATATAAAAATTAATATGATTTGCTACAGGCCAGATCTTTCCAGCATTTGTAACTGTTTACATGCATATTATCAAATATTTAACCATGGAAATAAGGGAATAGAACAACTTAACTTTGAAAAATTGGAGGTCAGATAAATTATCTTAGAAAGTATAATGCCAATCAGTGGGGTATTTTTATATCTGACTTATAAAGTTTCTAATGATTTGTGATGTCTACAACAGCAATTATTTTGCATAGGGAGTTCACATGTAGTAGGAGTCCCGTGAGTTTTCCAGCCAGGTGTATTTGCTATTAAGTGAGGACTGAAGCCTAAAGAAGAGGCTAGGGCGCAGCAGGAAAATGTGTCATCATCAAGTATATCACTAGTCACCAGTTCCCCTTCCAGCTGTTTCAGTATTTTTTTTCTTCAAACCCCTGTGGTTCCTAGTACATTAAGCCTAACTGCCCCATTGAAACTCTTGTGCAGTTTCACATGCTAATCAAGACTAGCCCTCTCTGCTCTATTTATTCCCTTTCCTTTAACCATTTTAACAAACCGCCTGAGACCATTACTGACAGTAATAATGATAAACTTCCACACATTTTTAGTTTGAGAAAAGCCTTTACAATATTCCCATATTATTCTTCACTAATTAGAGTGGAAGAAAATAGAGTTGAGAGTTCACATATAAAGGAAAGAACCAGGGCTCCAGTTGAAGCCATATATGTGTTGCTGGGGGAATGTGAAGTGAGGAGGGTGCTGTGGAAGTGAAAATGCACATGAAAATGATAGGTGAGGAAAAGATAGAGGAGCAGTGGAAGCCAGTATGGTGGGAAGAATATTACCAGGTATCCCAAACTAGCAGGAAATGGAAATGCATCTGTCTGTGTGTATGTTCATCTGTGAAGGGCATTTGTATTGTTTGAAGGCTTTATTCTCAAGGCTTATCTGTGGAGAGATTTCCTGCGTGACATTTATGGGAATATGAGGTTCTTTTTCTTGACAAGTAAATATTTGAGGTATCTAACCCTAACATACCTGTGAAGAGATTAATGGCTTATGACTAATTCCATGTTATTGATGGGCAGAAATAGGAGAGGGAAGTGGAATTCAGAAGTAATCTTCACATTTTATTTTAACCCATAGTTTCAAAGGTGAAATTGTTAACAAGTAGCAGAACTGATGGATTTAGTGCTGCCTCCTACCTGACTGGCACGTCTCCCAGAAAAGAAACTAATTCAGTAATGAAATGGCCCAAATCAGTGAGCAACAGGGATGATGGAGGGATCAAAGGCTTTAGGAACATCCGTAATTTATTGCTGAACTGATCTGTAACTATCCTTTTATCATTCTTGGACAATTAGTAGTTTGTGGTGGAAAAAGTGCCTCCTCACTATCTCAGGACTATATGTGACACCATTTATTTATCAGGTACTACAGGGAGTCCCAAATCTGGCATTCTTTTTTCCTACTTTCTTCAGTTATTTTTCTGAATAAACACTTCATCTCAGCACAACTGGATGACTCCCTATTTCACGGCTACATCTTTGCTTGATTAGAAATTCTTTCCCTTTCCCCGTTCTTTAAATCCCTCAGTTTCTTGAATATCCATGTCAACTCTTATCTCCCCCATGAGGCCCTTTCATAACCGAATGTTTGTCTATTTTTGAATTTTGGATGTTGGCCCATCTCTTGCAGAGTTACGAATGCTCCCTACCTGTAAGTTCAGTCCTGCTTAATACTTCGAGGAAGGAGGAAGGATAAGAGCCTCAAGCCTATCAATCATATTCTGGATTTCAGGACAGCCAGCTTTCGATAGACTGGGGATTCAGCATTCTAGGGAGTGAGTTCCTACATCTCAGCCTTTTTAACTGTCTCCCCTTCACTCCTCCCTTCATGAGCCTGTTTATATACTCTTCTGCCTCAATTTTTTTCTGCCTAGCATTTCAGGACTTTTTCTGAGTTTGGATCCCATTGTTGGACACAGACTGACTTGGAGCACGCTAGCCCTCTGCTTTTGCGGATTGTGGGGCCAGAGGTTATTTCAGCTCTTTTTATATTCTGTGAAATGAATGATTACCCAGAATGATCTTCCATCTTTTTTCAAGTGGCGCTTAATTCCTAGTTGCCTGCTAACTATAGAGACTAAATCTTTTTAAGCCTTACTTTCCTCATGTGGAAATTGACACATGAATAATACCTTCATAGGACTACTGTGAGGATTTGTTCATCCTTGGGGCATTGCCTGCCAGATAGTGTATGCTCAAAAATATTAGTTATTATTGTTTATGTGCTTAATATCATTATTTATATGCCATATCTGTTGGGCTATCATCTCTGAATTAAAAGCTTCTGCTTGAATCACACTGAAACTTGCTGTGTTCTTTGGATAGTAATGACTGCCTCTCTCACCAGGATTATTTCCCATGTCTCATTCTAATCATTAGACTTTTTTTTCTTCTACTGCAGCTTAGATCTGCCTCATACTTAATGTTCATGAATCCTGACACTGTAGGACTTTGATATTTTTGTTCTTAAGGCACTTAGTACACATTGCCTTCAAACTTACTCATTTTTTTTCCCTTCTCTACCAACTTGTAGGCTCATCATAGTCAGGGACTTTATCAATTACATTCTGTGTTGCCTAATATATCTTACATGTGAAAGATCCTCAATGTATATATCTAAATAATGAAAAGATTGTCCATAGAAAATATAATAAACATCTTAAAATTTAACACTTTACACTTCAAGTCAACACAGCTGTTGTAAACAAGGGTTTATATTTCTAATTCCAGGTTCATTGAATATTTATAAGCTTCCAGTCTTCAATACCTCAAAAACTGCAGTTAAACTAAGTTCAACAAATACATATTTAGAAGCTAGTCACTGTATTAGACTTTGATGATAACAAATAAAAAACAGATTCGGTTATTGCCTTAAGCGTATATGGTAACAAAGAATAAACATATGGATTCAAATTCAGAGATGTACCATTTAGTCAGTCAGTTAATAGCTATTTGAATATGTATTATGCTCCTAATGGGAAAACTGAAAAAGAGTAATTCCTGGAACATGACACAGAAATTCACCATCAAGATGCTCACATTCTATCATGTATAATATTACTCCTTAAGGGTTTCAAACCTATTTTCTGAACATTCAAAAATTTTACAACATAGGTATGGCAAGCCCAATTAAACCATGTTTTCAGATGAAGAAATTAAGAAATAGATATATTAAGTAAGAGACTTGTCTAAGATCACATAATGAGTAAATAGCACAGCTAGGATTTAAAAGGCAGATTAGTTAAATAAAAAAAATAGATAATGTATCAGGTTAAGCCATATAAACTAGTATTTTTGTTCATTCAAATTTGGTTGAATATTGTTAGTTTCATGCGGTTATCAGATAAACAGGGTTTGTATAGTTTCAGACAGATGTAAAAATCATGGGAAAAGTAGAATTTAAAGTACACACTGGATATAACTTCATTGGAAAAGAACATTCAAGTAAACTGAATAAGATGTTTGGCAGAAATTTTCAAATTTTATCTGAGGGGATGCTGAATGAATTATTTTGTGAGATTTGGGATAAAAATGTGGACATACTGGGTTTTGGTTGTGGAGAGTCTTAATTAAAAAACCAAAAGTCTAATGAAAGTTGTTTGGTGTTTGGTAGGTCCTAGAGACACTTTCTTGTGTTGGAATAAGAATATGGAAAGCAGCCCTGGCTGGTAGCACAGTGAGCCTTGGCTGGTAGCACAGTGGATAAGGCGCCAGTTGTGAACCCAAAGGTCGTAGGTTCGATTCCCCAGCCAGGGCAATAACAAGGTTGCAAACCAGGTCTCCAGTCAGATCTGTGGCTGGAGTCAAGTGAAAGGCAACCATACATTGATGTCCCTCTCCTTCTCTGCCTCTTTCCCTTTCCCTCTTTCTAGAAATAATGAAATTTTTAAAAATCTTTAAAAAAAGATTTTTTTATGGAAAGCATGAGCCAGGAAGGAAGTGAATACGTACATGTGTGGGCATGTGAATGCACAATATAGATCAGAGTGGAGAAATACTGGAATGTCAAGATCAGAAGTTTAGGGATTACTTAATGTTTGTGGTGGTCCTAGAAACCAGAAGGAAAGCTATAATTAAGAGTCATTTCATGAGAAAAAACAACAACAAAAGAATTTGGTCATTGGTTTCGTATATTGAGTAGGGAGAGAAAAAAATCAAAGATGATTCCTAGGATTAAAACCCAGGTGACTAAAGAAAGAGGTGACTAAAAATTGAGATGGAGTTACAAACACAAAATAGAAATTTAGGAATATGAGCTTGTTTGAAGAAGAAAAGATATGATAAATTTAGTTTTGGATTTGTGCAACCAGAATTTAAAAAAGAAGTATCCAATCAGTAACTGGAAATGAGTTACAGTTCTAGAAAGGTTGGGGACAGAGTCAAGCTTGTAAAGGTAATGATTAAAACTATGGCATTAAATGAGCTCATTGAGACAGGTGACATTTTACAGGATGGCAGCCAAGATAATAATTTTAAAATGTCTAGATGTGAAAGGACATGTAGAAAGCACAGCCAGGCCAGGAAACAAAGTAGGAACATTCAGAAAAGCATCATCATAGAAGTAAGTTCATCAGGAGCTAATGATGACTGACCCTATCAAATTGTCTTGGCTGATTCAGTGAAATGACGGCAGAGAAAGGGTCATTTTGAGAGTATTTGGTAATCAGGGTACCACAGTGGTCCACAAAGGGTTTTTAAAAATCTGTATAATTCAGTGGAAGATAGAATGTTCAAGTTTAGAGAATAAGTGATGAAAAAGTAAAAGCAAGGAGTGAAGGATACCATACAAAATGGCTTATTATTAAGATCTAGGAGTCTAAAACTATTGGAAGAAAGTTGATCTAACCAATACTTGTTATTTAATTCATTTGAAAGTTTTCTTGGGGTGTGTTTCTTTATATATATTTGAAGGTCCAAGAAATACTCAAGGTTCTGTCTTTTCTGTCAAATTTGGCTGAAAATAAATGAAAGTTTCTAATGTTATTAAGAGGAGAGCTAGGGCATGATTGCCAAAATGCTACTTTTCTTTATGAAAGTGCACAAAATAAGTGAAATGGAGTAATAAGTGTGATCCCGCAAAAACAAATTCTTAGGTGGTAGGGATACTGGGGCAATTCTTTCTGGTGATGTCCATGACAGTTTTCACAGTTTTTGCTGTGGCAACCAGTTACACTTTTTTAGCAGTAATTTAGACACGCTAGGTTATTGAAAGAATATAGTTGACCTTATATGATCAAAACAATGAGAGACTATAAAGAGACAGATTGTTTCCCATATGGCATGTAGAATTATTTCTTTTGTTTTACAATAACATACATAACTAACTTCCTTATATTCTGTTAGAAAATTTTCTATTTTTATGCATATAAAATCATGGTTTCCCTTTAAATTACAACTAAGATATAAGCCATAAGTGAATTGTTCCATTGGTAACAAAAAAAGATAAAGTTAACAATTTAGAAATCTTAGCTTTCCTCCATGTCAGAAAAGAATGTATTTAGAGTAAGAAGCATACAGCGACATTTTGTTCGAAACTATTTTTCTGCCATTATTAGGATAGGGTCACTTCTGTGTTGAACATTATGTAGCATAAGGATACTCTCTAGAAAAAAATATATATAAATGTGGTGTGAAAAATAGTACCATTAGTATACATAATATGCCAGGCACCTAGTCTAAGAATGTTAGGTTAGATGCATTGACTTGCTTCAGCCTACTGGTTTCCTCATGCAATAAACCCTATTTTCATTAGTTTATAGGTGAAGAAATTGAGGTATGAAGATGGGAAGTAGTTATTTGTTAGAAGTCAGTAGAGCTGAGATTTGAACCCAGGCAGTCTAGGTTTAGGATAAAAACTCTCTTAACCATTGCACTATGTGACTGTAAAGACCATCAGCATTCTTCAACTAAAAATTTTGCTTTGAAATGATCTCACAATAAGAAGCTAATCCAAAGTAATGGGGTGACTGCATCTAGACTCACTCTATAAAGGCAGAATCAGAGCAGATGAAAGACTGCTACTTTCCTTTGGATTAAATTGGCTGTGACAACTCCTTGTCTTGGAAGGTAGTCTTTTGTATTAGGAAAAGATAGTATATCCACAAAATCTCCTCTGGAAACGAAGGAATGGAGTTTCTTCACACTCTATAATGATAATTGGGTATCTTCACTACTGCACTTTACCGTGAGAAGTTTGAACTTAATTCAGTTACTTTACCAGTTTTATTGTCTGCATATTAGCTCAATGATGAAATCCCAACCAAAAGAACAGATATGGATGGGGATACTCTACCCTGTGTGTCACACATAGTTAGTCATAGCTGAGTGTCACAACCAGTAGGCTATGCGGGAGCCTGCTGGAAAGAGGTAAGAAGTGGTGGTGCAGAGTGCAGGAGTCCCCCTTCCCTGGAAAAAGGGGGATGCACCTCAGAATAATACTGTTTCCCAAGTTCTCAAGACAATCAAGTTGGTCCAGACTTTCTGGAAGTAGAAAAATGATGGGCCCAAACCATTACAAGTCCAAATATAACAACTTCTATTCATGGTTTTATCCATATTCCATGGAACTGCTGCCCTGTCCCATAACTTCCTCCTCACAGGAGGTAGAGGGGCTGCTAATGCTCCTATAAGTTACATTTTTTGTCCTAAATTTAAGTTCCCAAAGGGCAGTGTCTACGTTTGTTTTTTTTTCCCCATGCCATTGTGCAGTGTCTGTTGTAAGAGACTGGCTAAGCAATAGGAGTGGCAGGTGTGGAGCCTGGTCCTAGTAGGAGTATGTGATGAAAGGTAGTTAGAAAGTACAATCCCTGGCTGGTGGCTCAGTGGCCCATGAACCCAAAGGTCGCTGATTCGATTCCCAGCCAGGGCACGTAACCAGGTTGCAAGCCAGGTCTCCAGCCAAGTCTGTAACTGGAGGCAGGTGAAAGGCAATCATACATTGCTATCTCTCTCCCTCTCTGCCTCCCTCCCTTCCCCTCTCTCTAAAAATAATAAATAAAATCTTAAAAAAAAAAAAAAAAAGTACATAGAGGGATATGCATAGGAAAAATGTGGGTTTTTTTTAGAGCCAATATAAGTTGTTTTCAAAATGTAATATGCCATTTTGAGACACTACACTTTATTATTCTAAATAATACACATCATGATTGACAAACTTTTTCTATAAAGGACAATATAGTATATATTCTAGGTTGTGCAGGTCATAAGGTTTCTGTTGCAACTACCCAACTCTGCAGTTGTGGTGTGAAAGTCACAACTGATAATACAGGAAGAAAAGGCTGCAGCTGTGTCCCAATAAAACTTGTATATAATACAAAGCTGAGTAGTGGGCCAGATTTGGTCTACAGGCAAAAAAGTTGTAGACTTCTGGTTTTGTTCACACACATTTAACTTATACTCATACATATACATATACCTTATACATATACATCTGGGGACTGAAAAACAATTAACTCCTCATTGAATCTCTTTCTTAAAGTGTTTCTTACTTTGATTGAACTTATGACCTGACATATATATATATATATATATATATATATATATATATATATACATATACATATATTAAAACCTTGTACACTCTGTGCTAATGAAGGCTAAGTTCTGCTGTGGGTGCCTTGCCTAGGAAAGGGTGTCCTTTTTGCAAGATGTTCTTACCTAGTGAGAAGCCTCCCAGGAAGAGAGTTTTATATATGCAGGGTTTATAAAAGGAATCAACAGGATTTTGCTAATTTGTTTTCAAGCAGGATTGGAGGGATCTATTGAATCTATTTATCTACGTATCTTCTGGACACAATTGGTTTATACACACATATCCAAGCACCTCTTCAAGAAAATCTAGGGGGAAAAAGGCATTTTCTCCTTGGGTTTACCTCATTAATAATTAATGAACCTGAAGTGTGGATCTATAACTGTAAACATGCACGATTTCAAGTCCATTTGTTTATCGCACCCACTGTCTTTTACACAAATGTTGCATTTTGCATCAGCCAGGAAGGTTTATCAAACTAGCCTCCTAAGAGTCACATGAATGTCAGGTCACAGCTGGGGAACAAGGTGAAGACTGCAACTGGAAGAAAAGAAATCCTCAGAATTGAGAACAAGTCCTCTGAATTATTTTAGCTTAATTCAATGACATTTTGTAGTCACTTTATCATGTCCAGATAAACACCTACCCATTGCCTGAGAGAACTATCCATGCGGTCCCAGCTACTGGACACAACCTGTATCTTCACAATGAGATGCAAATATATATATTTAGGTTGTTTTTTTTAACTCTGATAGTAAAATTTTTTTAACAAATGCTCCATTTTGAAAGAAAGATCCAATGTTTAGGAATGTTTCTCAGCATCAATTTAATGCCAATTTAAGGTTAGCTCTAAGAAACAAATGAGTACTTAGACCCATTTTTTTTTTTTCTGCCATCAGTACAAATGGGCTCAGCCAGCCACCATTCTGTTGCCAGATTTTCCAGCATACTAAAAGAACATCATTACTCCCCAGCTTTCTCTTTTGTAAAGCTGCTAATTCCAATTTCTTTTGCTGTTTCTCACAGTTGTTATTTTTCTTCCTTTTAGTTATCATTGTGGCTACCATCTGAACCATATTCCTCATGTTGTTTTATTTTGTTTTTAAATAAATGCAGACCTCAATAGGAGATGATATATTGCATAGAGTTCTGCCTATATCAAGAATAATGGAATGGTTATCTCTTTGGGATTCATTCCAAAAATGCGATTTCTGTATTATCTGTGAATGCTTATTACAGTTTAAAGAAATAACATACCGCATACACAATCAAATCTCACAGTTTGAGTAGTATTGAGAGTTATATTATTTGAGGCTATTAGGACTGTTAAGAAAGGTCAACTCTAGCCCTGATCCAGTGACTCAGTTTGTTAGAGCATCCTTCCGTACACCAAAAGGTTGTGGGGTTGATTCCCGTTGGGTATGTACCTAGGTTGCTGGTTCAACCCTTGGTCAATGAGTGTAAGGGAGGCAGCCAATTGATCTCTCTCCCTACCCCACACCCCTTTCCCTTTCTCCAAGATCAATGAACATATCCTCAGGTGAAGATCAAAAAAAGTTCTAGGGAATTTTTAAAAATGAGTAAAGAGCAATGTAATAGAAATATACTGAATTATGGTCAGAAGTCCTGGCTCTCTAATTAAGGAGTTCTGTGACTTTAGGACTTGCATGTTAAGGCTAGCATATGAGCCTCCTGCCCAGGGTAACTCACACTTGGGGTATTCCATTCATAAGCCATTTCAATTAGCATCATGAAGAAGCTGAAGTCTGGCTAGGGGCCAGTACCTAGTAAGCAGAGGTTGCATCTTTACCATTTCCTGTAGCCATGCATACAATCCTTACATGTATCAGGTGCTCAGTACAGTGTTTGAGAAAAGAAGTAATACATTAATTAACTAGATAGTAGTAAGTCTGGCAACTAGAATATATCAGTTCATATGAAGGCTGCATGATGAATAAAGGACCTAATAGACATAATTTGAACATCATAAAGATAATTTTTTCTCAAATTCGCTGGATGATAGAAATCAATTTTTAAAAACAGAACTTTGTGGGGGACCATGCAAAATACAATGAATGAAAATTGCTGGTGGTGGGAAAGGAAGGAGCTATGGATTTATATTTGTCACAAGCATCTCTGAGGAGCCTCATGGCCAAGTGAGTATAAGATACACTGATATTTAGAATTTTGCCTATTCTGAAAGGTCTCTAACAACTTTCGGTTCCTATATTCTAAGACACCTTTTCCTCCAGGGACCAAGTTCTTCACGTGAAAGGGTCTTGACTGGCTGTGTAAGTTTCCTGCCAATTCTGATTTTCCAAAAGTCCATGTTTTTCCTGCTGTCTTCTATGCCTCCCAATGCTATCCATTTCCCAAGGTGCTCAATGGCCTCACTGTGATGTGGCAGCTCAAGACTTTCTCTGGTATAGATCAACTGGACCTGTTCTTCCTGGAGTGCCATTCTGTGTTGGTGGAGCCTTTCTCTTTTGCTCTAAAATGCATCTGTGCCAGGTGTCATCTCCTTGACAAGGTAACACATACATTTTAATGAGGTCTTTATGAGATAATAAGATCCTTACAAGGATAGCTGAAACAAATGTCAACTGGTGGACATTTAACCTTTTGTTCCCCTGGTTGAGAGATGTTTTATAGCTCCTTTCAAATCTCGTGCTATAGCTATGTGTTGTATTCATATCCAAGTATGTATATATTTTTCACACTTAAGTTTAGATTTAATCCAGTGCCTAAGTTTAAGATCTGAATTACCAATTTGGAGTTCCAGAACAATAATAAAATTATCCATTATGAAATAAAAGGCTATTCTTTTTAGAAGAGGATGCATGTTATGTAGAGATATGTAGATATTCTTTGATTAGATTCCTTTCTTATTTGTGTCAGAAAGGACAGAAATTTCCAGGTTTTTAGGGGTCAAATAAATGTCTCTTTGATTTTTCCCTGACTTGATATTTCATCCTAGAAGCCATGAGGAAGAAATTAAAAACTCATCAACAAGCCAGCATGAAGGCTGGGGTACTGGAAGCTCTCATCTGTTACATACTATGCTCCTATGTAACCCCTTTTGAACTCATTTTCTGCTCAGTAGGTTAATTTGCTACCTATCAGGTCCTGAGCTATGGGGATGTTTGGAAGGACAGCTGTCTATATAGCCAGTGAGAATGAATGTGAGTGCATAATATGCAAGGTGAATGTCAGTGACCAGACAGCTGATGCAGTAGAGCATCAGCTTCCCATTGGGGTCTGAGATAAGCAAAGGCTTGACCAAACCACCTAAATCAGCTTGCTCTCTGTGTCTAAAATTTTGCTTATTTTCTCAAAGCACACAAGGCTTGTTTGGTTGTTTATTGTTTGTCTGATTTTCTCTACCACAAGGTAAACACTAAGAGGCAAAGTTTTTGCTCACTCATCTAAGCATTTAAAATATAGTAGGTACTCATTGAATAATTGTTGAGTCAAGGAATGAACAAGTGTATGTTTTCACACAAGTCTTGTTGAGTGGACCTGTCACTTTAGATATTGAATACTTATACATACTGGGATATGGTGTGTTAGTTCACACTTGATTTGCCACTTTGTTTTGCTTTGATGTGGCTCTCTCTGGCACAATGCAAGTTGAGGAGGGGTAGGTAGTTCAGAAGCTCGGCTCTGTCATATACATCTCAGGGTGTGGCCAAAACATCCAGACTGGTTTTTTTTCTTTTTCTTTTTTTAATTTCTCAGTATTCCCTCTCATGCATTCAGTTTTCAAGTTTGCCTTCATCTACTCCCATGTCTTCATTTGTTAACTCTAGTCCAATTTCCATTCCTCTCCTGATGCCAAGATCGTTTTAACCAACTGTTCGATGGCACTGCCATGTTGGTGCTTCATTGCCACCTCAAAGGCAACATGCTCAATATGGGACTCTGGATATTGCCCCCTTCCAAATGAATTCAGACATCTTTTCCAGTTCAGCTTGCCAGCCAGCTGGTGCAATTCAGAACACAAAAGCAGTGATGGCTCAGTTCTGATCTCCTTTAGAGAACATAGGTGGGCCTCCACTTTTTTGTCAATGCAATAATCCTGACAAATCAAAGTTTTGATTTGTAAGGTTCCTTCACTAATGGTTATTTCAACTCCCTGCGTTTAGTATGGGATGTCAAGACCTGGGTGGGGAATTGCCCTTGGCCACAAGCTAATGAATAGCATTTATGCTGTCAGCACCCCAGGTGTCCTGACTTCCATACTCCTTTCTCTACATCCTCTCCCCTACTCCATAGATTTGTCTTTACAGAGGGTGAGTAGTGGCTGTGGGAGAATGTTGGAATAACTGCACCCAAATCAGTGTGGTTGGAAACAATACATTGCCCTCTCCTAGCAAACCAGCAATTAGTCTCAAGTGTTTGGAAACAAATCTGACTATTACCAGTAGAAATGATGTCTGAGATTTACCAAGGAAATGCAGAAGTGTTCTTTTAATTCTCTCCTCTCTCTTTCTCTCTCTCTCTCCTTACCATCTCCCCCCCAAACACACACACACACACACACACACACACACACAAACACACCACCTATAGTAAATCTGAAAGCAAACAGTGTTCTGTTGATTTTTCCAGTGTTTATTTAATAGACTAGATTTTTACATTCAAATCTTAGATGATGATTAGTTAAGGTAAGTTGTGATGTGGAATTTACAGGAGGATTGAGAGTGCTTGCTTGCTTTACAACACTGAGATAAATGCCAGATTGAAATAACGACTTAAGAGGCAGGTGAAAAGCAGCCATACATTGATGTCTGTCTCCCTCTCTGCCTCTCTCCCTTCCCCTCCTTCTAAAAATAATGAAATAAAATCTTAAAAAAAAAAAAAAAAGAAATAACGACTTAAGGTCAGGTAGGCTGAAGGATGTAAATGGTAGCAGATTTACATTTTCAGTTTTATTTTTTAAAAAACTGCTAATAAGGCATATATAAAGCCCAAAATGTCACTCTCAGTGGTGAAGACATTAATTTTGCTTATATAACACTATTCACACTTGTAGAATTTCTGACAGTTTCATAAACCCATGAGAATTAAGAGAACTTGAGCAAGTGAAGGCACATCAATAAAATATCCTTAGTTTTCAAGCTGATCCCACATTTTCTACTTATAATCACTGACAATGAAGTTAGTATGTGCAATGTTTTACAATGACTTTTAGATTTTTTTTTTCATGTTCTGAATATTCCCCCTGTGCTTTTGAAGTCAATAGTGCTGCAGAGTTTTACCTGCTCTTTAATATTTCAGAAGCCCTTTTCTCAGTGCCTGTCTCTTCACTCCTAGAGTTAGTAAGCCTGACAAACCTTTATAGTCCATGTGTTTTATGTATCAGGAAGGACCTTCTGCTGTTTCAGTTTGCTTTGAGGTGAGGCATTTAAAAATGGCTTATCGCATTCCAGTAGCCTCATCATTTCTAGAGAATTTGATGCCTTTTAAAAATTATTCATGTTACTTTAAATGAACAATAACACCTTCCAAATACCTGGATAATAGTTTCATAAATTTGTATCAGTGACATAAGACAAAAGTTCTCTTTAAGGAGAGATTGATGAAGAAAAGTGGACAGAAAAATAAAATAAGAGCAAATGATAGCCACTTGATAATGATGATTCTGCTATCTGTTTGTATCCATCAGCTTATAGGTAATAAATGCATTATGAATTTAAATAAAAGTCATTTTTCACCTATCATACTTGAATGAAAGTAAAAGGAAACAGTTTGGCAAATTTCACCGTGGGGACATGGCACTTAAATGTATTCAAATTCATCTCTTTGACTATGAGATCGTAATTTTTTAAATCAAAACAAAATGAATTCTGTTTGTTCTGTGGTGGGTAACAAGGCTTTATAGAATATTACTTCAGTCCAGAGGTAAGAGAACCAGACTTTGTTTATTTATTGTTTAAATTTTTTAAAAAGATTTTACTTAGTTATTTTTAAAGAGAGGGAGAGGGAGGGAGAAAGAGTGGGAGAGAATCATCAACCTTGGCTGGCGGCACAGTGGATAAGGTGCCGGCCTGCAAAGCCAAAGGTCGCTGGTTTGATTCCCCAGCCAGGGCACATAATCAGGTTGCAAGCCAGATCTCCAACCAGGTCCATAGCTGGAGGCAGGTGAAAGGCAACCATACATTGATGTCTTTCTCCCTTTCTGCCTCTCTCCCTTCCCCTCTCTAAAAGTAATAGATAAAATCTTCTAAAAATAAATAAATAATTTAAAAAAAAGAATCATCAATGTGTGGTTGCTTCTCATGCTCCTCCAACTGGGGACTTGGCCTGCAACTCAAGCATGCGCCCTGACTGGGAATCAAACCAGCGACCCTTTGGTTCACAGAGGTGTGCGGAATCCACTAAACCACATCAGCCAGGATGAGAACCAGACTTAAAACTAAGCAAGTAATACACTTTATAATATGACTAATAGATAATTTTTATTTTCACTTACTATGTATTTGAACATGTATTGAATCATTTAATCTTCTTTATAACCTTCTGACATGTGTACTACTGTTATACTCCATTTTACAGATGAAGAAACTGAGGCATGAAATAACATCTAGTTAGCCCAAGAAACAGCTTTAATAAGTGGGGGAGCCAGAATCTGAACCCACATAGTTCAACTCCAGACCTTTATGTTTGTTGTCTACTTTTACTGAAAAAAAAAAAATCAACCTTTAATTTATAAATCTAGAATAATCATTGATCCCTTTAATAGTGGTGGGGATACTAAAGCTGAAACTAAGTATTTTCTTTTTCTCAGCTGGATTGCTCAAACTCTTCACAGAGATATTGGAGATGTTTTTCCTAATTGTTTTATGGATATTATAAGCCTAATTTTGGGCAAATGAACAAGCAGAAACTATTTTTGCATACAACATCTGGACAGTGGCATATTGGGTTACAGCAGTGTTTTCCTTCCATGATCTCATTGGACTCATACATGCACATGTATGTCCACACACATGCTCACTTTTGCCTTGCATTAGATGCCTCTTATTACCATAAGCACAAGTCCTTGTGGACATCATACGAATAAGGACAATAGGAAAAATCTTGGGCTATGGGTCAGATGAAACTGGGTTTGAGCTCGGCTTTCTTATGTACTATTTAATTTGGGCTAATTTCTTAGCATTTCTCAGCCTCAGTTTTCTCCTAATAATATCCAAACCAAGGGTTTCTTTGAGAATTAAGTGAAATAATGCTTATAATATACTTTGGAATATAAGTACTCAGTAATTATTTTCTATTCTAGTTCTTTTTCTTTTCTCTCTTCTCTTTCCTCCTCTGTCTTTTCCTTTTTTCTCATACCTCACCACTATACTGATTTTTTATTTAAAGCCCATGATCAAAGAAGGTCCAATGCTATGGGCATAAGTCAGGACACCCATCCTGACTATTACTTAGATTCTTGTATGACATTGGAAGTATATTCAAGGGTCTCTAACTCCACTTATCCAGCTATAGTATGGTGTCAGTATTCCTCATTTGCATGCAAAGAGAGTATGTTAATGGTTGATCCAGGACCTTGAGGATGAAAATTGCCATGTAACTGCTTACTATTATAATTTATTAATTGGTGTTTGAAATGAATGTTTTAAAAGATGAAATCACCACTGTTTTAGTATATTTTCTCTGGCTTTCCCATTGTCACACCTCCTCTCACTCCTACCCATTGAGCTGCTCATCTTTAAGTGACATTGTAAAGTGATAAATCTGAACTTATGTGCATTGGCCTTTTAGAGTAAGCTGGCATTTTGAAATTAGGCTCAAAGAGTTATTAGAATTGTTTTTGATAAATCATGGCTGAAGCTACATTTGATCTGGAAGGTCATTCATGTGAATTTTCAGTTGGAGAATCCACTATGTAGATCACAAAAGATTCATTCATTTATTCATTATATAAGTAATTATAGAACATCTATTCTGTACCAGGCACGGTATGGGGTGCTTAGGATATATGTCTTGGAACTGTGTCTGGAAGAAGCCTATAACCTGGAGGGGAGGTGGATTCATAGTGATGGTTAGAGGTAGTTTTAAGCACCTACTCATAATGCCAGGCACCTTACTTACAATGCCTTGTTAAGTTCTCATATATGTCGAGTAAGGAAACAGAGGTTCAGTGAGGCTAAGTAATATGCCTGTAATCTGTGTTAGTAAGTGGTAGGTGCAAAGTCAAATCTGTCTGATGTTAAAGCCCAATTTTCCACTATTTTCCACTGCTTCCTAAATTAATAAATTCTTTTGATGTTCTGTGTAAGTGCAACCAAGATAATCAGAAGGTGGTAACTGGTATTTGAGACATTTTTTCCCCCACATTCTCTACATCCTTTAATCAGTGGTATTTGAGACTTTAACAGCATCTGTTCCCCACATTGTCTTTGGCATTGATCGTGACCTTCTATACTTCCTCATGTAAGTGATCAATAAACAGAATGACACCTGTTGGGAGGTGGAAAAATATCTGAGGTCTTCTGATTTAACTAGCTATTTCTGATGAATACATCATCAGGGTCCTAGCAGAAGCAAACTCATCAAAAGTAATGATTCTAAATAATAAAAAGTTCAAGGAATGGGTCAGGATGGGGGAGGTTTTGACCCAAATCTTGCTTTTGTGATGTGATAAGATGGAAATCAGAAATTTAGAATCCTTTTGAAATAGAACCTTAGCTTTAATAGGACTCCTCTTTTTAAAATCTTCACTTCTTTAAAGACACAATACTTTTCTTTATTATCATTGCCCATTGCCTGATACATGATTGTCACTCAAAATATATTTGTTTAATGAAACATTAATGAGTGTCTGCAGCATCAAAAATGTATTCCTGAATCACAGCTAGGTGCAATGCCCATACGCCTCCTACTATATTTGGGAGTTTGGGGGCACTTTGAGAATAGCTGTGATGGGAATCACAGGAATCAGGTGAACCTTTGTAAATTTTCAAATGGATGCAAAGATTACAAATTAATATAGATGTATTTGATTTGGTAGGTTAAACCACTTTGCTGCATTATGTTGGTTAAAAGATGTGTCCTGGAATTGGATTTTATGCACAAGTTTTTTAACCTCTAAGTCTTTTCTCATACCTTCCTCATGTGGTCAAATGAGAGACTGAGTGCAAACTGAAAGGTTCATTGTTGTTTGGTCTGATTGCTAACGTAGTGACAGAGGCAAGGTGCCTACAGCACAAGGTTTAAAAGGAAAATGCAGGAAAAATGTGTAATTGTGTCAGATATGAAATTGGGTCAGTCTTGGTCCTCTGAGAGGCACAGGCCAGAATGAGATTATATGTGCAAGAAATGTTGTTGTGATAAAAATGGGGAGATAGCAGGACAAACCAGGAGATTCACCAGACTGCTATCTGTTTGATGAGCAGTGAAAGAAAAGCGAAAAGACTGTTGGGTGGGTGTACCCAGTTACTCCTCTGTGATGTATGAATGATCAGCAAGGCTGTCCAGGAGCCCTGAGGCAAAGGTGGCTGTGACAGAAGTTCCACTCTCCCAGGCATAGGCCTGCCTACTGTCACTGCCACAGTCAGTTAGGGGCTGGTAAGATGCCCCTTTTCTTCACCTTATTTGGCACAAAATGAAGTCAGCCTCATGTCTGAGTTCCTTATGCCCTGGGAACAGAAATTTGTCTTGACCATTTTCGTATCTTCCACAATTTCCAGGAAAGTAGTTCTATGAACACAGAAAATGCTAAGCTGTTAAATTAATGAGTTAATTGCTGTGGCAGCAATAAGAATGGGCCATGCAGATTTCCAAGTCCAGGGAATATAATTGACCAAGCTCTCTTACCACTGGGCTTTGAACTATAGACTGTGTTTGCTATGCTTCCCAGAGCTTTTACTAGCCCCTAACAGGGAAGTTTAGAGGGAGGAAAAATTGGACTATATTACTTCTTTTTTAAAAATCTTTATGGATGGTCATTAAGATGGCCAGTGATCTGAAAAGATGGTGAACCCTAACAGACCATCTTGCATTCCATTTCAAACTGATTCTTTTTATAATGGGAAGAAAAATGTAGGTAAGAGGTTTGGAATTCAGGGGAAAAGTTAATCAGATAAAAAAACTGCAGCATTCTATCATCTGTTGACTGGTCTCTATGTGTATCCTGGACTGTGGATTACACCCTGGAGAATAATGGTTCAGTTAAAACTTACATTTTTAATTGGTTGCATTTACATTATGAACAAATGCAAGTAAATTAAATTGTCAGGATCATAAAAGAAGATTGAAGCTCCATTCACAGTCTACTTTCCTAATTATGAACAAATGGTCTTTGGACTATTATATGGCTATGGGTACAAGCCACATTCAAAATTGGCTTTGAGATAGAAGGAATTGCTCATTTTTAATTGCAGGATAATATGAAAGGTTAGTTCTATGTTTTAATGGGAAGATACTTTCCGATATTTGTTCCTCAAATAGGTTATTCATGCTGCTTGTCTATGCAGTCAACCCTAATGAGGACAAATGTTTTCCCAAAGCCAACCAAAGATAGTTTACACTTCTTGCATGCTGTCCTCCCATCCTTGTCTCTCCATTTCTACTACACCTTGAAACATCCTCTTGATAGGGATCTTGCAGTTACAGCTGTTTATGGTAAAACTCAGATATGTATCCTAATTTTTAAATTTCAACATTCCCAGATCTGTAGAACTTACTTGACTTTGGTAGCTACTAATGTGATAACACTTCAAGGTTTTGAGTAACCTGTCAGGAAAGTAGAAGATTTGCCTGGCTGACAGGTCTGAACTAATTAGAGATGAGGTGTCATTCATCAATGGGGGGCATGCGAGGAAAGGTACCTCATTTGGTTCACCTGTGAAGTTTCCCCAGGGCAGGAAGAGGTTGAAGAAATTGTGAAATTAAAGGACTATGTTTGGCTGATGATGAAAAGCCCAGTTAGATATGCCAAAGAATAAAATTCATGGAAATCACCAGACTAAGGGCCTAGAAGCAGCATCTCATAGATCAGTGGTTAGATGGTCTTAGAGGGGACAATCTATGAAGTAGTGGGTTCTGATGGGCAGGGAGTTGGATGTCTGGGGTGACTCATTGTGGTTACAGGAACTGAAAGGAAATCAGAGAATTGAAGGAGTTGAAAATTTTTAGAATTCAAAGGACAACTAGAATTAGGACTCAAGGTCCAGAACTGTGAGTGTGGGGCCAAGTTCAGCTCTCATTGCTAGTTAAATATGCTCAAACCAGAGCACATAGGAAATCTAAGTTTGGGATTACTTTAAATATGAATGAAAGGGAAGGTTTTTAATGTATCACTTAGATCACAATTCAAGTGTTGAAGCAAAATAACCTCTATAACTTTATAAAAGTGCTTAAAACTAAGACACTTTCTTTATAATAGTGAAAGAAGGAAAGAGAGAGAAAGAGAGAGAGAAATTTGAGCTATTTAGCTGATTGTCAAGGTATTCTCCCATTGCTTGTATGGATACAAAGCCTTAAATTAAATCAAGTTGATCACTATTTTAAACCTTTAAAGGTATGCTCAACTAGATTCTGGCCAGTCTCAGCTTTGCTCTGGTCAGGAAGCCTTGCTTAGGATGCATAATTAGGAGTTCCTTTCTCATCACCTTAAAACTGTTTTGCTTCTGGATCAATTTCTTTAGCTCCATTCTTCCAGTAGGAGCCGGAGCAAGCTCTTGCATAGTACCAAAGGACAATGTGTTTCTGTTCCGCACTGGGTTGGATGAGTGGATGTGGCGTCCCTCTGATCCTCTGCCAGATGTCTGTCCCCAGCTGGAAAAGCTCCCTGCCTGCCTTTCAGCAGCTGTTGTCAAGGCTGAGCTTCCTGCCAGCAGGAACTGGTCTCTCCTCAATGCAGGCCAATATGCCTTCAATCAGCATTTGGATTCTTGTGTGAAGATGTTCATGGATAAAACTCCCCACTGTTTCTCATCTACCTTCTGTTTTTGGAATTTCCCAGACATCTCTGAAATTGTTAGGCTTCTGTGTGTGGCCTCTATGGGGTGGGAGTTTGGGAGTATCAGTGATACGAACTGGAGGAGACTGAGTATTTGTGGATCTTTTTCCCATCATTCTTAAAATGTCAAGATGGGGCCTGTGGTGTTTGGCATGAAGCCCAGGGGATTGCTTGAGAAAAGGCTTACAGGTTGAATGTCTTACATTCCTGGGACCTTCGTAGTGCTATGGTTAAGCGTATAGGGTGTAGAGCCAGAGAGCCTGGATAAGAATGCCAGCTTTATCAGCTGCCTGCACACATGTGGTTAATTGACATAGCACCTCTCTATGACATTGGCTAGTTATAAACCTCTGTGTGCTTCACTCTTCTCATCTGTGAAGTGTAAAAACAATGGCCTTTTGAAAATTAAATGAGCTACTTGTAAAGTATTGGGCTGGCCAAAGAGTTCAGTTGTTTTTTTCCCCCCATAAGATGGCGTTAGTAGTGCTTAGTCGTCTTTAACTTCATTTGAAACAATTTTGTTAGATTGTGTTGTGACAACTCTCGTATCAATATGCATTAAAAAAACTTGTCAAGATTGGTTAATTTTTGTGTAGCCATTTTAATATTGAAGATGATATGAAATAAGCAACATTTTTGGCATGTTATGCTTTATTATTTCAAAAAAAATAAAAACAACTGAAATGCAAGAAAAGACTTATGCAGTGTATGGAGAAGGTACTGTGAATGAACAGCCATGTTAAAAATGGTTTATGGAGTTTTGTTCTAGAAGATATCTCGATGATGCTCCATGGTCAGGTAGACCATGTTGATAGTTGATAACAATTAAATGAAGGCATTACCATGCAGGAGATAGCTAACATACTCAAAATATCCAAATCAATAAAGTTATTGGTAAAAAATGAAAAATGTCTTTTATTTTATGAAAAAAATCATATGGACTTTTTGGCCAAACCAGTACTTGCAACAGTGCCTGGAAGTTGGTAAATATTACATAACTATTTACTAAATAGGTTCATGTCCCTTAGGTTTAGTAAGTAAAAACACAAGTTGATTACTAGAAGTAAGAAAAGTATTTCGCTTGAATACTCAATAGTAATATCTAGCCCTGGCTGGTAGCACAGTAGATAAGGTGCCAGCCTATGAACCCAAAGGTTGCTGGTTCAATTCCCAGCCACGGTACATAACCAGGTTGCAAGCCAAGTCTCCAGCCAGGTCCGTGGCTGGAAGCAGGTAAAAGGCATACCTACACTGATATTTTTCTACCTCTCTGCCTCTTTCCCTTCCTCTTTCTCTAGAAATAATAAAATCTTTTTAAAAAATAGTAATATTTGTAGTTATCACTTATTGGCTGGTTACCATAATCTAAATAGTATGCTAGCCATTTCTTATAATGATAATAAAAGTGTACACAACATTTTGCATGTGCAGGCAAAACTCCAAGCCACTTTACCTACTTTATTCCTTTTCTCCTCACAATAACCCACACAAGAGTACATATATGCCATGATTATTATTATCCCTATTGTATAGATTAGAAAACTGAGGCAAGAAGATATTAGATAACCTGCCCCAGATGCCATAGCTAGGAGTAGAGCAAAATTTTAAATCCAGGCAGAGTGGTTTCAGAATCTGTACTCTTACACAGCCTCTCATGGGATCCCTTAATTCATCAGAGCAACCTTATGAACAAGTAGTATCACCTCATTTCAGAGATTGAAATTAAGGCTTAGAGAAGTTAAGCAAATTGCCTAAGTTCACACTGCAAGTCAGTAGGAGCATACTTGGATTCAAGTAAATTTGCTAAAAATATAGAATAAGATCAAGATGAATAAAGAAAATCTGACAAGCCTGAGTGTATTTAAAGTGAAGAAGAAGGGGGAGAGGAGAAGGTCAGTAGAACAAAATATGTGTTATCAGTGCTGCTCTGGAAAATTAATGTGGAACATGTACTATATGCTTAAGATCCTTCCATCTTGTTTGGGACTCTTAGTGCTCCCTGGACTGGTATGTCTATTTCCTTTACCAAATTAGGGAAGTTTTCCTTAATTATTTTTCAAAGAAGTTTTCAATTTATTGCTCTTCTGCTTTTCCTTCTGGTATCCCTATGATTCAGATGTTGGTATGTTTGGAGATTTCCCAGATGGTCCTTATACTATCCATGTTTTTTTGAATTCTGTTTCCTTCTTGCTGTTCTGGTTGAATGTTTATTTCTTATGTTCCAAATTGCTGATTTGAATACCAGTTCCCTCCTCCTACTGATGGTTCCTTATAGATTTTTCTTTATTTTACTTGCATAACCTTCATTTCTTCACTTATGTTGTTGCCATATTCAATGAGTTTTCTGAGCATCCTGATCACCAGTGTCTTGAACTCCTCATCTGATAGGTTGGTTATCTCCATTTTGTTTATTTTTTTTCCTGGGGTTTGTTCTTTCTTTCATTTGGGGCATGTTTCTTTGTCTACTCAACTTGGCATCCTCCAAATTGTATTAGGTAGAGCTGCTTTAACTCCCTGTCCTAGTAGCATGGCCTATTGTAGAAGAGGCACCTGTAAATTATGTGGAGTGGAGCCTTAGGTAATTACAAAGGCAAGCAATCTGCTTTACTGTTTTGTGGTTCTGTGTATGGGGAGGGCTCAAAGAAGGGACCATGCTGCTATCTAGCTTCTAGGTTTGCCTGGCACTCGCCCCATTTCTGGTCACTTCACCCATTCCCCATATGTGACTGGCACCCTTCCAACTGTTGCCCGGGTGGTGAAACCCAGAATGGGTGGGTTTGCATACATTCTAAGTCCATATACGGTCTTTAAAAGGAGACTTCTGAAAAATCCAGCAGTTTCTTCCACTGCCCCAACCCCCACTAGTTTTTACAGTTAGAAGCTATAGGTATTTACCTTCTTGGCACTGGAACCCTGGGCTTGTATGGTCTGGTGTGGGGCCAAGATTGCTCACTCTCAAGGTATCCCTCCAGATTTTGTTTACCACAAGTAAATGTGACACTGTCCATTCTGCAGCTGCCTCTTTATGCCATCTGGTGTCTTCACAACTCTCCACCTATCTTCATGACTCCATCCCTCTTACCTGTCTAGATGAATATGGCTTCTTTAGATCTTTGGTTGTCTGTCTTTCATACAACTCAATTTTTTGAAGGTTCTGGGTATTATTTGTTTTGATATCAAGTTGTAATTCTATGGTTATGCAAGGAGACAAACCATATCTACCTATGCCTCTATCTTGAGTTGAGGGAAATATATTTATAAAAACTGATCAAGCAATAATTTCATTTTTTTAGCTACCCTTGCTAAAGAAAAGTCCTTTTCTGTGTCTGTTTTCAATTTCCTAAGTGTCTGCTATAGATCTAATTCTGTCTTCAAAGGAAGTATATTCTCAAAGAACAGTTTTAAAAAGCAGCAAAGATATGTTCCATGTTATAATATTCAGTGAAAAAAATCTGAGTGCAAAATTGTATGACAACTTCTAGGTAAAAATACTCAGCCATATGGACAAATCCCTGGAAGGGAATACAAAGTAATGAAAATACTTGTGACTTGTGTGAAAGTGGTGAAAGCATGAGTTACAGAATGGTTTTCTGTTAAGTTTGCTATTATTTGCTATTTAAAGAAAAGTTTTTAAAAATCAGCCCATAGTATCAATAATGATTGATAGTATCCCTAGTTCAAGTGCATGTGCCTGGAATATTATAGAAACCTCTAATTTTCTCCCCCCACCTTATTTAACTACTGTGCACTTGGTTTGAGGTCCATATAGTCCATGTAAACCTTGTATTTCTTGACTACATTTTCATTCATATTATCAACTTGATTTGTAGTATCCTCTATTTTACCATTTGTACATAGCATACCCTTCTGTAAACCTTCTTTGGCCCAAACCAACTGGAAGTGATCACCCTTCCTCCAAACTCTTACTGTCTATAACTGCCATTCTATACACATGGCATATGATATGTCCATCATCTCCATTCTTTTAGATCATAAGCTTCTAAGACCATGGTCTTCTGCTAGTCCTTTTTGGACTTTTTGAAGCTTACAAATTCCAGAGGAATTTCTAGATACAGTTTTGTTGGTGGAGGTGAGAATAAGTTAGGAAAAATTAGGAGCTCTATCAACCTTACTTTAAACCTTAAAGGATATTATGCCTTCACCATAGAGGTTAAAAGAATATCCCAAAATGTAAGATTGTCATCATTGAACTTGGGCTAATATTTCAATGAATTCATTTTATATTATGTCTTTTAGTAATTTTAATTTTATTCTTAGAATTAGAAGTAGTAAAGTGTATAATTTTTTTGGTTCAAATAATCCTTGGATCTATATAGGCAAAGGGTAGGTTTTATCATCCAAAGCAGTTTTGTTTCAGATGGGCTGAGGTCTGATCAGCATTGATGGTGCTTTGCCACTTTTGTGTTTGCTTTTAGTCTTTTATGGACTCACTTTTCAGTTTTATGTCTTAGTAAATGTCATTAGTATAACCTTGCCTTGAAGGAGATAAATTCATGGCTCACCAAACAAGAGAGGTGAGACCCATCAGATGAGATTTATGTCTCACAGACATACTGGTACAAGATTATTAGGGAACCTAGAGAATAAAAATTATCAGTTTGATTTCATAATTTATATCTATTTTCCTTTTTTTTCTCTCTCTTTTTTGTTTTCAACATTTTGTCCAAACAGTTGTTACTCAAGTTGATGTGTACAAAACAAAGGAAAAGTCTCTGGCCAGATTTAATAGTGTCAGTGTTTACAGATGGGTTGGTGTAATTTTGTTTAAAGTTTGATGGTTTTTAAATTTCTAGAGCTTTGTCTACTTGCTCACATCTTGGTGTATAGTAGACTTGAACCATGTTGCCAGTTCAGCCTTAGTTTCCTCTTTGAACAAAATGATCATTTGATTCTCAAATCATTTATCTCTTGTGAAGAATCTGTCTCAAAATGGGGAATAGAGATGACTCTCTGAGTTATCCAATGAGGTAACCTATATGTTGGTGCCAATTGACCAGCACTTCACATCTTTGAGATGTAATGAAGGCCACTCTTTGTGTTTCACTTTAATGGGAAAATAAATGGTCCAAAGATTGAAAAATAAATGACATTGAAACAAAAAGGCAAGGCAATTTAAAAGAAAGAAGGAAGAAGGAAGGAATGAAAAGAGAGATGCTGAGTATATATAACTGAAATAGTTTTATAATATCCACTGATATTTTAGCATTGCCTCCCAGACTCCATATTTATATCAAAATATAATTCATGTTATACATAAGCTTCCTTATTAAATCTCTTTTTGATACCCCAAAATGCTGCATATATGGAGGAAGGAACTTTATCTGATTAGAAAATAGATGCCTATGTCAAGTTAACCTAATAAAATATTCAACACCACCCTCAATATTAAAGAAATTATTTCATAGTTAACATTGGTTGACTTTTTCTTAGTTTCTAGACTTTTGTACATTTGAAGTTTCTTTAAACCCCAAGACTCTGAGAAAATAAAGAAAAGGAAACTATATTAATGGATGTTTGATGCATTTTGAACTAAAGGAAGAAAGGTAATTTCTAAAGAAATTTCAAAGAAACAGGAGAAAAAACATGTTAATTTCCATGCAAATGTATTCAGAAGTCTAGGCTTTTCAGTCTTCTAAGGTGTAAGAATTAATTATCAGTTTTGAAGAGCAAAATTTATTCACGGTAAGAGCTATAGCAAACAGAATCCTTCAGGTATAAAATTCATGAAATTAATACTGAGCTTATTAAAGTTCAGTAAATAACCATTCTCTCTTTTCCTGTACTATAAACTTCCAAATATTTGATGGTGTCCTTTGGTGCATTTTGAACAGTAGTTAAAAATTGCCTCCTACATTTGGAGTTACAAAGAGGTTAAGTATGTTCTCATTCCTGGCAAAAACACATTAGAAAGGAGTTCTCTTTGTGACCAAATATTATGTTTGAATCTTTTCAGCTGACAACTATTCAGTGTTGCTATCATTGATGACTATGAATGCATTCTTACAAATTAATTATAATAGTGCTTCTCTAGACAATCCCAAAGACTTATATCAAAACTTAAGAATAATATATTTCACTTTCCTTAACATATCTATAAAAAAAAAATGCTTGGGCCAGATGGAGGGGACAGAAGAGCATCTTTATCCTGGCATTTGGGGCTTGGGCCTGTCAGCCAGTGGAGTAGCAGCAGCAAGAATGATTGGGACAATTGGGGGAAGATATGTTGCTTTTCGTGGAACAAATCACATCTAAAGGAACTGGTTTAACTCCTAATGCCAAAGTGTGGCAAGAAATTCCTCCTGGGAATACTGATGCCACGCCAGTAACTCATGCAACTGAGAGCTCTTGGCATGAAACAGCAGCCACATCAGGGTCTCATCCTGAGGGTAATACAGAGCTTTCAGATGATATGTGCTGATATGTATATGGATGAAGTAATGTATTCATCTTGTGAAATGACATTCTACAGGCATTGAAGAACCAATAGATGGAATGATCTTAAAGTTTTCTGGAGAAAGCAATTCAACATGTTCTACTGAAGATCTAAAAATGTCTGAAGAAAAAATTAGAATTCATTTCTCTTGAGAAAATTTGTCAAAGGATCTTTACCTGATATCTCAAATGGACAGTGATCAATTTATCCCAATTTAGACTGTTGCCAATATAGAAGAAATAAAAAAGCTAACAGGAGACCCTGATCTAATTCTTGAAGTATTGAGATCTCCCATGGTACAAGTTGATGAGAAGGGTGAGAAAGAGAGACCAAGTCATAAGCCTTGAGTTGTGATTCTTAGGGAGATTCCTGAAACAACACCCATAGAGCAAGTGAAAGCCTTGTTCAAAAATGAAAACTGCCCCGAGGTAATAAGCTGTGAGTTTGCACACAATAGCAACTGGTATATCACTTTCCGGTCAGACACAGGGGTACAAAAAGCTTTTAAATTCTTGAGAAAAGAAGTTAAAACATTTCAGGGCAAGCCAAACATGGCAAGGATCAAAGTCATCAATATGCTTTTTGCCAGGAATTGCTATCGATGAATGAATTCTAGTATGTATAGTCAGCCTATTCCAACTCCAGCACAGTATGCCTCACCAGTCTTTCTGCAACTTGTATATAGGCCTCACCAACAGTATTCCATCTATAGCATTGTGCCTCAGTCTTGGTCTCCAAATCCTGCACCTTACTTTGAAACATTACTGGCTCCCTTTCCCAATGGTAGTTTTATGAATGGCTTAATTCACTAGGATCTTACAAAACAAATGCTGCTACTGTGAATTTGGGTCGACCATTCCCAAAACATGGTGTTTAGGTCATCAAATGGTTCAGAATGCTCAACAGAGGGCCCTGTATCATTGGCGGATGGACCATTAAACATATCCGGTTCAAGGAATTTTCCAACTGAACGGCACAACCCTACAGTAACACGGCATCAGAAGCAAAGCTACCTTTCAGAAGAGACTTCCATTTTGCAGAGTAAACAGAATGGAGACTATGATAGGGGTAGGAGAACTCTTTTCTGAGGTTGAAGATGATGAGAAGATGACAAAATTCTAAGACCCCATCCTTCAACAACTGAAGCAAAGGTTCCAACACCAACGTTGGACTTGTTAGCTTGAAATTTGCTTCCTTGGGAGTTCACCAAGAATGCCAGGTGATGGCTGGTAGCATAGTGGATAAGGCGCCGGCCTGCGAACCCAAAAGTCACAGGTTCGATTCCCCAGCCAGGGCACATAACCAGATTGCAAACCAGGTCTCTAGTCAGGTCTTTGGCTGGAGGCAGGTGAAACGCAACCATACATTGGTGTCTCTCTCCCTCTCTGCCTCTCTCCCTTCCCCTCTTTCTAAAAATAATGAAATAAAATCTTAAAAAAAAAAAAAATAAGAATGCCAGGTGAATTTGTTTTGGAGACAGGGATGTCTGATGTTGTTAAAGGTGTCTACAAAGAAAAGGATAATGAAGAGTTGAGACAAGTTGCCCAGTGCCTGCAGAGAATGGCCAGAGAGAATGCTGCTCTGCCCAGCAACTCAATACAAGTACCACCCCTTCATGTATAGCTGAGCTTCCTACATTAAGCACAACTGAGTAAGAAAAGGATCCAATACAGGATTCCACTGTTCAGAAGGATGTTCTCAACCAGACAACCTATGTCAGTTTCTTCCCTGAGCATGGCAAAGCCATCAGGGACAAATACTGCTTCACCATGCAATAGTAATATGAATGCAGCTGTAACTGTGGCCCTGCGGGAGCCCTGAAGGCTAAGCTATGCTGAAGTGTGCCAGAAACCTCCCAGAGAGCCATCTCCAGGTCCTGCACAGCCACAAGAACTTCGCTCCAATGTAGAATCTCCCATCAGAAATGAAGAGAATGGAGCTCCTGAGAAGTCCACTGAGAAGCTGCATGGGAAGCCAGAAGCAAGGGCTGGTAAGGATTATTTTGCCTTCCAAGGCAACACCATTCCCAGGGGGACAGCTGGGAAAATCAAGGAACAGAGATGCCAGTTTGGCCATAGGGTTATCCCCCAGGGAGTGACTCCATCCCATGACAAAGAGCAGAATGTGCCACCCAGTTCACCAAAGTGAAAACAAACAACTGTTCCAAAGCTCTCTTTCTCCCCATTAAATTTCAGCTGCGGCTATAATGAACTGCTTTGGAGGGGAGTGGGTAACCAGGATGGAAACAGGAGAAAGTATACCCTTAAGTCATTTAAATCATTGTGAATTTGGAGTTGTGAGCTGTAGAATCCCAAAATTCATCTCTGAAACAATATTAAAATGCTGACGGAGGATTCCGATCTGAATAAAATAAGTAAATAAATACATCGACATATATATAAATATATAATTTTTTCTATTTTTGCTTTTGATTTTAATTTGCAGAGATCTTCTGCCTGGCATCAATTTTGAGGTTTCAGATTTAGCTTGGGAAAAATACATATTACGCACACACCCTTCAGTTTAGGAGATAAGGGAGTGAGAGAAAATATTTTTTGAAGAAGCATTTCTATAAAGTTAGAAATGACTTTTTAAAATCTACTTAAATTGTGGTTTGGAGAATGCCATCTCTGCTTATATGGCCTTGTTGCAAAGCAGGTCAGTGGCCAGGGTGCCTATTGAGGTGTGAATGTGTACAAGAGTGACTGAAGCCAAGTCTATTATTGCCTTTTAGTAAATGATTTGAAAAATGAATGTAATATGTACTTGAGTAGATTTTTTCCAGTCTAATATGTAGTCTCTTCTTGACCTTACTAATATTTCATTCAGCAAGCTTTTAAACTTTGATTGTACTTAGAGATGTGACTGCCAATCAGTGTGATACTCAAGGGGAAAATGGGGCTATTCAGGGAATTGAAAAGTCTGTCTCTGATGTGAATAGGTAGGTCAAATGCACTTCACAGGTATTAACTGGCCTGTGATTTTTCCCCCCTGAAATAGGAAATCAGTTTTTGTTGTTGTTACTTTATTTCTTATTCTCTTCTTTGACTTCCAATCCTCAAAAGCAAAATAACCAAACATCTACATAATTGTATATTTCTAACTGCCTTGACCAGTCTAGTTATATCATATAACTGTTCTAAATTTCTGCATTAAACAGTGAAATATTTTGCTCTTTTGTTTATGAATTTAGAACTTTAGATCCCAGAATGGTAGGGCAGACTGACCCTACAGTAACTTATTTTAGTGTTAAAGATATGACATTGTAATTGGCTCGTAATGTGTTAAATAGTGTAGAAGTAAAATAATTTAGGCTTAATTAGGGGGCAACTTTCTTTGTCGACAGTTTATTTATCACCTGCATTTCTTCCCTTTCTCCCCCAACCATAAACTAGCAGTACAGTTTGGAATTCACAGAGACATAGCCAGCAAGTCAGGAGAATTTTTACTTAATGTTGAGAAAGATAGGTGAAGAAAATTAGTACATAATTTTTCAGTGAATAAAGTTTTAGTTCTCATTATTTAGGCAAATTTACATGCTGATGTTTTTAGAAAATGGCTAAAATATTAAAAACATCTTGTATTAATCTGTTCTAAGTCATACCACTTTCCTAGTTCTGTGTATGGAAGAGTTTGCTTTCTTTTTAGGGATAGTTTGTAATCATAACTGTCTGTCAGGTTAGTGAATGACATGTACAAATTGAAACTAATTTGTTGACACTGGAAAGTACCATTGTGACAGAGTAAACATAGTAATATACTAAAATGAATGTGAATGGAGGTTAAAATTATTTGAGTGAAACTCATCTTCCAACTCTAAGTTAAGCTTTGAAGGTTTGCATTAATAGGTAACTGTTCAGAGTTTTGAAAACACTGCACATTTCTGTACAAGCCAGAATTATCATTTCTTTCTAACTTATTCAGCCTGGCAATTGTATTCGATTTGGTGGGTCAATAACATGATGTAATGCATTTAAGTAAGGAAAATAATTTCTATACAATATTTTTAAAAAGTATCGACTAGATGAAATATACAATTAAACTGCCTGTGCTGCAATATGGGGGAAGTTTAGGTCATTAAAAATTTATTTTTATTTTATTTTAATTTATTCTTAAATTTAATATTATTGTTGTATTACATCCATCCCCCTTTTACTCCCCTCTGTAGGTCATTTTAAAAAAATGTTAATAATTATTGACATGTCTATGATGAAAGTGCTTATTTTGGTTTACTTAGATAATGTTGCAGTTGGTGGAAATGATAAACATTTAAAGTGTTAACATTGTGAATGCATTAGATTTAAGAGAATAATCATTTTATAAAAATAAAACTTGGTTTAAAAAATATGTTTTAATACCCATGGAAAATGAGAAAACATTAGTACTTTTGATTAATCAGCAGTGCAAAAATATTTGGTTGTACTGTTTAAATGAGGCTGCTGTGTGAAATTTGAACAGGGTCAGAACTGAGGGACCAAGGGAATACATAGTATTTGCAATCATTACCTGATCAAAGAAATGACTAGAGATCAACAAGGAGGGAGAAAATAATGGAGTTAAACAACTTTATAGAGGCAAATCAGGTAAACTTTATTGGTTGTTGGAGGGATGTTTTTATAAGATCTCAAAGTTTCAGTTTATTTTAAAGGTCATTGAACAGTTACGCATGATGTCCTCTAGGGGCAGATTAAGAGTAGAAAAGACCTTGTTAAAAAGTATAAACACATTTGTTGGCTCCAATTAAAGGGACTGATAATGAAGTCATGCTTCAGTGGAACACATTCAATGGAGCTGTGATTTTCTGAGTGTGCCATAGCTTTCCATGTGCTTCCTGATGCATCATTTCACTTGGCTGAGTTGAAGTCTAGTTTAGTCAAAGGTGAGTCAGGATGAACAAATGAATGCACATCCCTAGAGAACAAAGGGAAAATTTCCCTCCTCACTTTTTAGGCAATTGTAGTACAGAACATGGAAACGATATTAGTTTCAATGACATTCCACTCCTGTAGTGGAGGTGAGAAGGGGACAGGTTTTGCCCTTCTCTAATAGATCTTTTATTAAACCATCATTTTATCTTTAAGGGGCAAGTGGCTCTTTGTTCCCAATTAACGCTACAGTTTGAGTAAGACTACTCAGGCAGTTTATGCGTGAGAGGAGACCAGATATCTGAGAAGAGGCAGGTGAAAAAAGTGGGAAGAAGTATTTATAATGAAAATAATCATTATAAAATTACTGAGCCAACCTGAGTAAACTGCAGCCAATTGCTTAAACCTGGATCTCACCCAAGACTGAAGCTTTTCCAGTTATGTATCCATATGGATTTAGAGCCAAGGTCTTACTTTGACACTGACATGTTCTTCCAATTTTTTTTTTTAATGACTTGGATGCAAGCTACTTATTATCCTAGGATATTTAGTCACATGTCTCTTGTTTGTATCTACTCAATCTCTTTGCTCCATTACCTGGGGTTAAATTTCAAAAGTATTCTCTCAAAGTGCTCAGAATATGTTGAAATCCCATGAAACTTTGACATTGCTACTTACTAAAGGGTAGGTTCTCCCACCTCTTTGAGAGTATTAAGATACATTAGTGAAGTGGTTCTTAACAAGCTTTGCTTATCTCTAGGTGGAATTTTGGGGGCATGACTTTGAGGATTTGCTCTTTGACATAAAGTTGTATTTGATGATTACATTAAATCTATATTAAATTTTATAAATAATTCACTAAGGAAATGTTCAGAATCCAGAAATATCTTTTTAGATTATTCTGCTGGGAAAAATAACCATATTTTGTCTCATTGTCAAGATTTCCAGTGAGAAAAACCATAGGTAGTCATTATAACATGACCCCAAATATGAAAACAAAAGTTCTTCTCTAGGATTATTTGTTTAGTGAAAGAAAGTTTGTACAGCTTGTGAGAAACCATCTCGTTGGAGGTTGTTCTCTTTTATGTTTATTCTGCCTGATTTTTCCTCCTGAAGAATAACACTGATGTCTCAACTGTCAGTGACTTTTCAACACATAGGCTTCCTGTTGAACCTGGCACTGTATTATTTCTCTCAATTTAGAACTGTCAGATACCTGAGTACCTGCCACAGCCAAAAAAGATAAAGATAAAAAAGGAAGAAAGAAAGAGGGCAAGGTGAAGATCAAGATCATTCTGTTTATTTTTGCCTAGTCTTTCACTTATAATGTGGAGTGGCTTGATTTTTTGCAAAGAATAATGGCAAAAGGACAATGAGCACTGAGTCCTTTAAGGAGCCTAAAGTTGATCTTCAGCTCCTGGTTTTGATCTTTATCAGAACCTCATTGAAACAGAAAACCTATACCCTTAAGCACTATTTTAGAATCTTAGATTCTTAAAAATATAACCCTGTGTTTTCCATGTTTCCAAGTAGACATTGAAAGCTTGCTTGTTGGGGTCATCTAGTAGTAGGCTTATCAGCCACTTATAAAAGCCTGATGTAACAGCCCTCTTCCACCTGGGTACATTGCACCCTGTCCCCAGAAGAGTGCATCCCATGGGATGCAAAAAGGGGTACAGAGATGCAGACCTGGCCAGTTTGATCAATCCCATGATCCTCTGGGTTATAACGGCCCCAGCCAAGGAGTGAAGCAAAGGGTTGAGATGATTCCCCAGATAATCTATGAAATGGTCTTCTTTTGTTTCTTTGGTTATATGGTCTCATCATTATTTATGCTCAAGTAGGCTTAATGTCTTCTACTTTATTAGAATAAGAGCTATAAGAAGTGCTTTTTCTTAAAGACCTAGGTTGAGTTCTGGCTGGCCCTGTCAAATATTTTCTAGCTGTCTGATCTTGGACAAAGCACTGACTCTCAGTATAATGAGGCAGAGATTGACTCCAATATGTTTATCTTGCAGTATTGTTGCCAAAGTCCAATATATATGCATACAAGATAGGAATATCTATGCAAATATGAAACTGTGCCAATTTTAACAGCATAATTCTTTTTAATTCAGGGAAGCTCAGCTTCAGTCAATAAGGGTATATTTAAGGGTATAAAACAAATGGCTCTTCTTAGAAATTTTGTGCCATTTATAGATATATAGATTTCTATTGTCCATACAATTTTCCTTTTGGATCCAAAAGTTGAAGGCCATTGAGTAAGTTTGAGTAGTTCTGGTGGGGGTATTGTTTCCCACTTTAAATAAATAGGATTTAGCAAATAGTATAATAAGCAGTTGGGCAAATTATGGGTGATTTGAAATCAGTTACTTTAAAAATAAAGGAAACATATCATGTAGAAAATAGAGGAGTGATATTTGCTATAGTAAATAATAAAACCAAACCTAAACTGCCTTAACCTTTAAGGGCATGGAGAAGAGATTTCCTTAATTTCTTCATTATAACATCTCTATCAGTCAGAATTTGTCTTATTTTATACAAAAGAAATTAGCCTTCAACATTAATCTCTGGATTCTGAGTTCTGAGGCTTTTAAAATCATTCTTTTGAATCTCTTCTCAATTGTAGTAAAGTTGCTTTCACCCAGTAGATTAGCCAATTGTTGTTCTGGTTATTATAATATTCCAATTAAGAGTTACCCTGTAAGATATCCAAAAATAAGAATATTATAAAATACATTTAAATTGAATATTGCTTATCTTTATCTGATTATATTCAGTTTCTTACTAGGCCTCAGGTTATTATGATGATAAATAGTGTTAATAAAAACTTGTTTTCCAGTTTAATTCTAGGTAACAAAATGTACTTATGGTTTAAAAAGTAGGGAAAACCCTTACAAATTGGGGTGTGTCTGAGATTATAAAAACTCAAAAGTATAAAATAATTTAAAGTGTAGCTTTATTGTATATAACTTCAACTAACCTCAGGTTGAAAGCACATTTGTAGATTAGAAGAGAGTAAATTAATAGCACTGATGTTAATGTAAATGAAATGCTTTTGAGTTTATATATCACAGATCATTAGTGGTTTTTCTTCCAGCCATCAAGAAGGACATCCGACAGCAGAAACAATAACATTTTTGAGTGATCCCAGTCACGTACA
The DNA here is from genome assembly GCA_004026585.1 of Noctilio leporinus. Classification (NCBI taxonomy): domain Eukaryota; kingdom Metazoa; phylum Chordata; class Mammalia; order Chiroptera; family Noctilionidae; genus Noctilio; species Noctilio leporinus. The sequence goes on from PVIW01000793.1 coordinate 265,891, forward strand.
TTGCTATAGAAATAATAATGTTCTGTATCAGAATTGCTCAGTGTTCCACTTTCTAGTGTCCTTAATTGCATTCTCTGTCAAGATATTGGGACATAAATAAGATAAATGTCTGGCTTTTCTAAATAGTGTGAGGCAATTTTTGCTCAAGCTGAGAAAGGTAGAAAGCTGCCTTTCCTAGGCAGCTTCAGAGTTGCTAATTAAAACACAAGTCAAATTGGAGTAAAAAAAATAAAGTTGTAGTTAGTAGTTTGGGCCTGACATGATGCTCCTCCCAAGAGTTTGAAAATAAGACTGTAGGCTCTATACTTTCACTCCACAATACAGATCAAGAATCTTCCACATTAACCACTTCAGCAGAAACACAGAGGCCCTGCAGAAAAGTTGGAAACCCATCTTTCAATGAATTTCTTTAGTTTTAACTAACCTTGTTAATTTTGAATTTATGCTACTGTGGACAACAAAAAGGAGGATAGGGAAGCACATACTAAACTTGACAGGCTCAGGAACGGCCTTGCATGGTGGGCCCTTGCAAACTGAAGTGAAAATTTCCCAATTAAAAGTGAGACAAGGCCTATGTCTTCCTTGACAAAGGTCCGCTGTTATCTAAACCTAGCCCTTCTATTGCTTTTTTGCTTCTATGATAACATACCTTTTGAATAACAGAGTAATCTCCCCTTTTCCAGACCCCTGAGGACACAATCTCCTGTCAGAGCTTGAAATCTTAGAACTCCTCATTGTTAACTTGTTTCCCCACATACCATCTCCGCTAAATGCTGTGCATGCTAATTGTTAACTATCCTCTACCCACCAATGTAAAAGAAATACGTATCTATCCCTTTTACTTTTTATTCAGTCTCAGGGGGTTCCCCACTTTGCTTTCTCCCACCTCTCTAATCTACCACCAATGGATTTCATGTCACCCCCCTTATGTCTTCTTGGATTCTGATGTATAAAATAAGTGTAAAAGTGCCATTTTTTTTCAATCAAATCAGATTTTGCTTTCCAGTAATGTCAGTTTGGCTCAAATAAACTCATAAAAATTCTGTACAATTTAAACATTCCTTATGTTGACACTAAACTGTCCTCTGATTATGAAATAACCTCCTGACCAGTCTGTTTAAAAGCAAGAGTTGGGCTAATTATACAAACGTAGGTATTCAGGCACTCCTGTCTCCAAAGCTATTGTTTCTTTTTGCAAATTAAGAAAATGACATTTAGACTTTTACAGTTCTGTGAATGTGGATTAATGGAAACCCCATATAGTATAGATGGGCCTGCTCTCACTGTATGGGAAAAGTCTGTGGGACACAGCCAGCCTCTGGACTGTGGTAATTGACCAAATTCATGAAGACCATGCTGTGAAACCTGCTCTCATAAGCGTATCTGCTAGAGATCTTTGCAGGATACCCATGGAAACTACAATAAAATTGTAAATTCACATTGGATCACTTCAAGCTTCTTTTACTCCCCCAAAATGGTGGATGATGTTAATAATAGGTGTAGTTTTCTCTCTCATTCATCCCTTGGGAAATGCTGATTCTCCTCCCACACAGAACTTTTTCTCTACTCTGAAATTTTCCCTTGACCAAATTCCTACAAGATCATTTTGTTCATTTGGCTGAACTTGTTAGATCCATTGGCTTTCTACTTCAGCATGGGATAGAATGTATATTTTATACTCCTGTTAAAAATAACTTCCTGCCCTGGCTGGTGGCACACTGGATAAGGTGCCAGCCTGTGAACACAAAGGTCGCTGGTTCAATTCCCCAGCCAGGGCACATAACCAGGTTGCAAGTCAGGTCTCTAGCCAGGTCTGTAGCTGGAGGCAGGTGAAAGGCAACATGTATTGATATCTCTCTCTCTCTCTGCCTCTCTTCCTTCCTCTCTCTCTGAAAATAATAAAATCTTTAAAAATAAATAAATAACTTCTGAATAAATAAGTAAAGCATGTTCAAATTTAGAAAACAAAGGAAAATAAAAAGGATATACAAATTCCCTGTATTATCACCTCCTATGGACATTCTAATCTCCTTTTTAAAAAATCCTATTTGCTTCTTTTGGCTGGTATTCGTTTGATGACTCCTATCAATATGCTTTGTCACTCAGTGGGAGACACATAACATCAGGGAGGGAGATGGCATTTTAGGAATAGCCAGTAAGAGCACTAGTTAGTTGCTCAATTGTTAAACCATGAGAATAAACAGTGGAAGAACTACCCAGAGTCAGGTCCTGGGGAAGGACAAATGTCCACATAAGAGGTAGAGAACTGAAGATTTTAAACAAACACATGATGTTTCTAATTATCCTGTATAACCTGGTAGGTTTCCCCCCAGATTAAGAAAGTAAATCAGAGAAAATTCCGTTTATCTGTTCAAGTAGCTGATGGGATTAGAGTGAATGTGTCACTTTCCTAAAGCGATCTAATGATCTAACGGCTTTTCCTTCTGTATTTCTTTCTTATGGTTAAACTTTTGCTTTTGACTTTAGAATCTCTGGTTTGTGTATGTCATTTAAGATCTGCAGAAGTGTGTAAAGCACTTATTAGTTCCCCTCAATTTACAAAATTGAGCAGCTTCCTGGTAAAGAATACACCTTTGTTAGGGAGGGGGTAGTTTTCTAAATCTCAAATTAAGACATGTGGTTTGACAAGACAAGACAGACAGTACTGAATGTGAAATGGAACTGTCTCAACATTCAGGAGAGGAGAAAGCTGTAAACATGGCCACCCTGGTTCTGTTCTGGAGAAGTATTCCCTGGGGCTTTCTGGGGTCACTTCAGGAACCAATCTTGTTCTCTGTCAAAGTTAGGTATTAATTAAGGCTTCAGCAAGCATTCACCAGTTTTTCCAGCTTTTAAATAGAAAATTGGACTTTACAAAATATTCATTTATGCCTTAGGATTTCAGATATATATATTAAAGATTTTATTCATTATTTTTAGAGAGAAGGGGAGGGAGGGAGGAAGAAAGGGAGAGAGATAGCAATGTATGGTTGCCTTTCACCTGCCTCCAGCTATGGGCCTGGCTCGAGACTGGCTTGCAACCTGGTCTCGAGGTCACTGGGGAATCAAACCAGCGACCTTTGGGTTTTGCAGGCCGGTGCCTATCCACTGAGCCACCAGCCAGAGCCAGATATTTTTAAATTAAAAAAAGAATTAGGGAGTTTCTAGCAAGACACTTTCATGTTGAGTGAGAGGGCTTTGAGGGACCCTTTGCTTTCAAACTGTTTGTTAACAGCCAACTGCAACTGTGGTGCAGACACAAGGCTTCTTTGTCAGGAGGGGCCTGGTAAGCCTTTGTAAATCCCCTGCTTCAATTGTTTTTTCCCAACAATCAAAATGTTTGTTATTTTAGAAAATGGATGGAGAACAGGACATTGTAGCTGAAATGTTGGTTTTGGTTTAATCTTCTGGCCTGGAATAGACATGATCTTAGCTCAGACCTCGCTCTTCTTTTTAATATCTGTAAGACTGGCCAAGTTCCTTAAATCCTCTGAACCTCAGATTCTTCATCTGTAAAATGGAGATAATAAAATTACTCTATTAGTATTGGGAGGTTTGAGAGGCGTAGATAAAGTAGTCAGCAGAGTTTTGCATCACTTCCCTTGCTCTCTGTCCCCAAGCATTTCCTGAACTGGAGACCAGAGCTTGTGTCTGTTTTAGAAGAGCTTTATAATTCTATGCAGGCAGCTATTGCTTCTTGGAGCTGAGTAAATATTATGTAATACACTGTGTATATAGTCTGTGAAAATGAGTTTGCAAGGTGATTTCAGTTTTATAGTAGAGAAATCATTTCAAGTTTAAGTAGTATTTATTACCTCTAAATTGTGAACTTAGAATATAAATCAGTAATAGTGCATTAATGTAAACAATGAAAAATTATCTTCATTTGAAGATTAATTCTGAGCTTCAACTTTTAGGAAGATTGTATAGACAAAAGCAAAAGCTTAACAAAAGTGACACATACCTCCCTTCCCTTCTCACAGCACGCCCTGTCCCCGCCCCCCAAAGGGTGGTGGATGGAGACTTTCCATCCTGTGACAAATCAGGTCTAAATTCTGGCAGTTAAGCTGCCCTGAAAACTGACCTGACTTAACTTGTGTCAACATTTTCTGTCCTTTCCTAATTTGAATTTGCTGCTTGAGCAAGGCTGGTTTTCCGTTAGTTCTGCCTACAAACCATGTCTATTTCTATCTTTTCATTTTTTCCTTTTGGCTGGTGCTGAATCCTACACTATGAATATCCTTCTCTTCACCTTTTCAAGATGTTCTCAACTTTCAGAGCCCTTGTATGCGAACAGACAATTAAATTTATTTGGGGATAGAGTTCCAATTTTTTCTATCCCCTACCCACTCTATATCCTTCTCTCCTCTCTTCCTTTTCTTCCTTTTAAATATAAATTTAAGAATAGCTTGATTGTTTATATGAGATCTGTCCCAAAAGTATCAATCACACAAGCTTTTAATTATATTGACATTGGCTCGATACTTTTGGGACAGACCTCATGTGTGATTATAGGCTAAGGTCTTAATCCTTTAATCCTCCCTTTGATGAAACAGTAAGAAACAGGCATCTTTTCCTTTATCTCCCTCTATGGAGTGGGATCTAAGAGAAAGGGAGAAAAGATGGACTAGGGGGAGGAGGTCCAGAACAGCACTGTGACTTAGATGATGATGGACTTTGGCATCAGATAGTCCTGGGCTGGAATCCTGGTCTTAGCTGTCCCATCTGTGAAAGGGATATAATGAAGATTGCCTTAAAACACAGTGCTGGCAAAATGTCTAAGTGCCCAACACAGATTAGGAGCTTTATAAATGCCAATCATTGTTGTTGTTATTATCTTTATTAATACAGAAGAGCCAAAAGCAAGAGATGAACTTCAGTTCTGTAGAACTGGTGAGCTGTCAACAGCATTGATGGTGTATTGGTTTCCCATTGCCATTGCAACAGATTACCACAAATTTGGTTGCTAAAACCTCATACAGTTCTGCAGACCAGAAATTTGAAATGAATGTTGCAGAGCTAAAATCATGGTATCGATAGGCCTGTGTTCGTTTTGGGAGGCTCTGAGGAACTATCGAATCCTTGTCTCTTCTAGCTTCTACAGACTCTCATTCCTTGGTTTGTGTCTTTAACCACTCGAGCTCCTGTTTCAATTGCCCTTCCTCTTTCTCCTGCCTCTGACCTTCCTGTGTCATTCTTACAGGACCTTTTAATTGCGTTGGACCCATATGGATAATACAGGATAATCTCCCCATCATGGATTTTAAATTTAATTACATCTGCAAAGTGCCCTTTTCCATGTATAGTAACATTCACAAATTAAGACATGGGCTTTTTGTGTACACATTGTGGCACAGGGTAGGAGGGAGCAGAATTCAACCTCCCTCAGACAGACTGAGCACTCTGGTGCAAAGGAAGCAATAGAAGGCCAGTTGGTAACTTGACCACTAAGTTGAAGGGCAGAAAGTATTTATAGAAAGAATGAGTTAACCAGTCTTGACTGTTAGTAAAGTTGACTCCAATGGCTCTCTCTGCTATGTGGAAGTGGAAGTTAAGATAATATGTACTTTTCTAGGCAAATACGTTTTTGTATGAAAAACTTTACCTGTTACAGGTGGTATCACTTTTCTCTTAGGAATTTTTGCTGTTATTTTTCAACAACATGAAAGGGCATCATGCATGGTTCTCTTCATGGAATACTCTATAGGCTGAAGACAGTGTATTCTGAGGGGAGAGGACTGTCTTTTCTGACCACTTAATTAGGCTGGCAAATTACTATATTTATCTATATTATCACACCCATTTTTCTGTTGAGGAAACTAAAATTTAGAAGCCTGAAATAACTTGTTTACAATCTTAGCAAGTAAATGACTGCTTATGATTCGAAGTAATATTATAACTGATGCTTTTCCTTCTTGCCATCCTGGAGTAAATTACTAAATTCACCTGTTGCAGAAGTAGCTAAATGAGTAAGAGCAGGGCTAGAAGCTAGGTTATTTTGTTCCAGGCTCTCTATTGAGATCCTTCTCTGAATTATGTTTTACTTAATGTTTGTGTTACATATTCAGATTTTATTAGATCTCATAGTTCTATATAGTAGTAACACTTTAATTATTTTACCCTTTTCAGAGTTACATTAATGTTACTGTATTAAATGTAAGAAATATACTCAAAGTTGAACAGAATGGGAAGATTTTAATTCCAGGCCTTATGTAATTTTAATTTCCAGATTTGAAACAAAACCTGCTCAAGCAGCTATCAAATCAGATATTCTTTTTATAATGAAACACCTTTTCAAATTGCTCATCTATTTAAAGGGGGAAGGAAATGGATCATTTTCTATGACAACTTCTCTATTTTTTATCCACCACCAAGTTCATTGTCTTTTTTTGGTCTACAGTTCAATGAACTTCAATTGGGAGAAAAAGGGATAACTAAGTCATCAAGGTAATTGAAGTACATTTATGGACTCCTTTATTTTAGGCGACTTGTCCAGGAATCAAGCAAATGAATACTTTTAAGAACTAGATAAGCATTGGCACAAAACATTATTAAAAATGCTCTCAGATTGCAGTAATTAACTTTGTAGCCATGAAGGGGAACTCTTGATCTTCCTTCATTATCCAACACAAGTGTTCTGAAAAGAATTAACATGAAAGGAGCCTATGAACAAACATAATGTAAGAGTAAGTGAAGATGCCAGTTATTTCCCTTTCCATCCATCGATGAGCAGCCATTGTGTAGCTCATTACACAAGAAGCACTGTCCTGGGATTAGCAATTTTCCCCAGGAACCTAAAGAATGACCTACCTTTCACAGCCAAATAAAAAAGTCACTTCTTAAACAAAACCAGATATTTAAAAATAAATGTACCATGCATCTGAATTTAATGCTTTTTATATAATTTTCTCGTTTCATGTATTGTCACTTTTTTCTTTTTCTTTTTAAACAGCTAAGAGAAAGCAAAATTCGGCTCTCTTTTCCCCCTTGTGACTTTTGAGGTTGGTACAAAAACATAAAGTTTTATGCAGAGGGAGTGATTTTATACTTTATCTCTGAGGCAATTATTTGGCTAGTTGGTGTTAGAGATTAATCCCATTTTCATTCTCATTTTCAAAATCGCATGCACCTTGGTGAGGAGAGTAACTGGTGTCAATCCAAATCAAGAATTAACTTCTCTCCTTCACTATCCACATTGGTTTAACAACCTTTATTATAATTCAGTTGTCTTTTATAACTGTTAATGAAAACCTCTGGAAATGATTTATGAACTAACTAAATACAGAACTACCTACATGAAACAGTGAGTTGGAGTGAAAGGAAAATTAATTTTCATTTCCAGTTCAATGATTTGAAAATAGGCAAAGCAGTTATTAAATGACATGCTCTTCCAAATTCAAAGCTCAGCTATGGTTAAAGGACTCAGAGGAGATAACCTTTACTCCTTTGTACTATCAGGTCTGGCATGAAACGCTGTAGAGTATATGCTAAAAAAATACTTGTTACAATAAACTGAATTTTAAAATAGTCTAGCTCTCTCCCTATCACCCCCACTTCTCCCTCCCCCTTACTCTCTCTCTCTCTCTCTCTCTCTCCCTCCCCCTTCCCTCTCCCTTTTCCTCTTTTCCTGTGACCATCTCTCTACTATTCATGGAGTTACGCTGCAAGATACATTAGTGCCTGTTCTTGGCTGTGGTTGTGAGGATTTCAGGAATTCTAAATGCACTTGAGAAGATTCTGCTCTAACATTATTTATTGGTTTCTTATGTTGTTTATTGTGATCAAACCCTTGTTTCTCATTAGAATTTAGGATCCTGTCTTCTTGATTGTCTAAAAGTTGGCTATTTTTCTATCCCTGATGACTTTGGTGGCTACCATCCTGCCTTATTTGTTTTGATCACCCAGCTTCTCTGACCTCTCCTCCTGAATTATAGTCCATATGGGTCTGCAATCTGCAGGTGGGTCTCCTAAAGTTAAAGTGCCCCTATTTGACCAACTATCCCCTGCTATGTGTATGGGGATAGGGAGTGGGAGCAGTAAAGATCGGTATAAACTGCATGGACTTCAGATTGATGCACATCCTACTGTAGGCTCTGCCACTTTCTGGTTGTAGGTAACTTTAAACTCTCAGACAATTGGTCTCCTTATTTCAAAACAGGTATTATATTACCTCAAAGGGTTTTTGCTGAAGATGAAATAAGGTAACATAGGCCCAGTCCCTGGTACAGTGTCTCAGACAGAGCAAGTTCTCAGTGAATGACAGTGGTCTGCTCCCCAAATGATCCTTAATCTATGCCCACTCATCATCTATGACACCCATCACTAGCTGATTACCAGAGAACCCTTTCTGGTGAGGAAAGCCCACCTATCTGGATTTGCTCCTATTACCAGCCTGAGAGGGGTGCCTTGATTTTTTTTTTTTTTTTTTTTTTTTGCCATTTCACTGCAGATCTGTTTCATCCCCAGGTCCTGAACCACTGTGCTCCGTCCCCATATTACCTTCCAAGAACAAGAAATCTTTCCTTGTCCTGATCTTGTGAATGACATACTTTACTATTGTTTTCTGGAATTAAATCTTTATTTCTTCTTTGTCTTTTATGAAATAAGAAGCAATGTTAAGAGAAAGCGTTTTCCTTTTGAGACATTGTTATTAGTGCCTATGTGTACTTCAATCATTAATTTTAAAAAATTGTGTTGATTGCCTATTAATAGGCACTAATAAAAAGTATCAGGAATACCTTGAAGAACAAAATAGGCAAATATTCCTTAATAGTCCAAAAAGGAGATTAATAACAAGTAAGTAGAAGCATAAAAAATTATGACCCCAAGTCATCTCCTTCCATCACCATTTATCCCCCCTTTACCCTCTTCTACCTTCCCCACCCCCCTTCCCTCTGGTATTCACCACCATACTGTTGCCTGTGTCCACAAGTCACTTTTTTCTTTCCACAATACAATATGTAGATGATGTATTACAGGATTATATACCTGAAATATATATAATTTCACTAACCAATGTCACCTCAATAAATTCAATAAGAAAGAAATGTACAAAGAAAGTGGGAGCAGTACTGCTTTCTCAACTCTCATCATATTAATAAAAGTGCATTCACCCCCCCAACACAAAAAGAAATATTACATCATATGGTAAACTCTATAAAGAAAAATTTAAAAAGCAGTGTGATAGATATGGCAGGTGTGTGTGTGGCATTTGAACAGAAACTGGAGTAATATGAAGATGCAAGCAATTCTAAATGTGGTGTGAGAGCAGTAGGCAGAGAGAAAAGCAAAGGCAAAGGGTCTGAAGAAGGCATGTTTGAAGAGCAGTGAGATGAGTTGGTCGGGCCATGACTGAGGAGAAGAGTAGAAGGAGATATGGTCAAAGAGAAAGTAAAGGGTGAGATTAGGTAGATTTCTGCAATATATGACAGAAAATTTGTATTTTGTTCTAAGAAGGAGTTTTTAAATAGAAGTATAGAACCAATACCTCTAAGATTTACACTTTTGAGAAAAACTATCACAAACTTGGAAATAAGGCCCAAGGATGACTTTGTGTGCTTTCTGGATTATATGGGAGCAATGTCCAATAGGCTCCTTAAAGGATTATATAATTCTCTAGGGGAGCATACCTTTGTTACTCTTTTTGTTTAGGGGCCAGACTCTGAAATTGGTGATGATGTGTAGATTTTTGTCCATTAGAGATGCAAATGATTTCTGACTGGTAGAAAATATAACCCAAAGATTACAGCTCCTTTGCCTGTAGAACATCAACAAGTTTTGTCTCAAAATGGACAGTTATTTCAGTATGCCTTTCCCATTTACCATATTTCCCTGATTACCCTGTGAACCAGCTGTAAAATTCTTCTGGCCTGCCATTAATTGGTTAAAAATGTTTAATGTATAGCTTTTCTACATTTGCATGAGAGTTATAGTTTTAACATTTTGAAATTTTACATGCTTCAGCATGTTAATAAAGCTCACTTTGGCTGCTGAGTGGACAATGGGAGGTGTGAAGGTTTGGGCTAGGGGTAGGGCAAGCTGTCAAGAGTGGAAGCAGAGACACAAACAAATAAGAAGAAAGGTTCAGTGAACCAGGCAACTGCTGTGGTCAAGGTGGCCTAGGTAAGTTGTATGGATGAAGATGGTGTGAACTGGCTGGATTTTTACATTTGATTTAAGGGTGGAGACAAGACATTCCAATGAATAGGCATAGGTGACAGAGGAATCTAGTATTTTTGCTTGGGCAACTGGGAAATGGTCGTAGAGGAAGAGCAGAATTTTGGGGGAGAAAATTAGGAGGCCTTTATCTGGATATGTTAATTTGAAATGCAATCTATATGTTTTTGGCAAATTCCCTTATGGTAATGATATCAAGATTAGTATTTTTGCAATATTCAGGCAAATCTTAGTTTTAACTAATGTTTATAACTATGTATAATTATGCGTATATTCCCTAAACATAAATATACTTATAAACACATATATTTTATTAATCTGATGAGTGTGTATGCATACACACTTATTTGGCATAATTTTATATGGAATAGGTAAAAATACTCCTATTTTTCTAAAATATAAAGTTCAGTTATAAGTAGCACAAATTGTTTCATGAACTAAAGCCCCTTTTGACTTCATTAATCTTTTAGTCTATAATGTTACCACTTGTTACTCAACTGACAAAAAGTTGCTTACAAAAACAGAAATACCGATTCCTTAATCTCACCGAGCCTTGTTTCCTTTATGATATAATTTGTCTCATCTATTTCCGTTTCTGTATGCATTTATCCAATGAGACAAACAATAGTGTTGGAAACTGAAAGCACTAAAGACACACAGATTATTATTATGTGTTACTATTTGGAGAGAACTTCACTGAAATTGTTCTTGAGCCTCTCAGTGAGGCTGACCCTGACAACCTCCTTTACATTGCTAACCAACCTTCCCCATACTCCGGCAATGCTGATTGCTTTCCTCTGACCTTTGACTTTTTGTTTCCCTGCCACTTACCTCTTAGTTTGACTTTCTGTTTCTTTAGGTATTATATTAATTATTTATCTTTCCTTACTAGAGTGTAAGCTACTTGAAGGTAGGAATCTTTATTTCTTTTATTGACTGAAGAATGCTAAGTGCCTAAACACACAGCAAACGCTTGATAATTTTATGACTACATAAATGAATGAAAGAGTGTTTCTATAACTGGGAGAATACTATGTGATCTTAATCAGCAGAATATGAGGCAATTCATTTTGGCTACAAACAATTTAGAATAATAATTTACATCATAGACTCACCTTACTTTTTCTTAGATCAGTGTTAAAATTGTACTTAGTAGCTTAAAAATATAGTATCTAAAATCAGTTAAATTATCCCTGAATATGCTTTGTGAATAAGAAACCAGTTGCTTATTGTATGTGTGATTTAATATTGAGCAGTTGATTTAACAGCTATTTTTTCTATTTCTACCTATAAAATGGGATTAATAATAATCTGTATCTACTTCATAGGGTAGTTATAAGAATTAAATAAACCAATGTATGAAAGACTGTAGAACGGTATTCTGGTACATAGTAAACATTTATATAATAATAACTATATAAACGAACAGTTTATTATAGAAAGGGATATAAATAACTGCTACTTAAATCCATAAAAAGTATATATTACAAAATTTGGCAAATGGATATAAAAACAAACAAAAAGCATATAATAAATCCCAGCATGAAACAGTATTTAAAATATACACATAATCCAGGAAAATAACAGAAATTTTTGTATTCTAGAAAATCAAATTAGGATCATAATAAATTTCTATATCCTTAACTGAGTTTTTGACTGCTTTTCTTTTCTTACTAGTTATTGAAATAAGTGAGCTAAGGTCTTCCCTACAATTGAGGTTTTGGATATTACCTCTTTAGTTCTGTGAAATTTTGCTTTATATAATTGAAATTTATGCTATTTAGTATTTACAAATTTAGAATTTTACAACTTCCTATAAACTTGACTTTTTATGACTTTGGAGTGAAATATACACCTTTATGTCATGTAATTCTACTTAAGATCTACTTTGTCCAATGTTAATATAGCCATATCATTTTTATTTTGGTTAATATTTACATAGTAGATCTATTTTCATCATTTTACTTTCAAGCTATATGTCTATCCAGAAGTTACCTAGACATGTAATATGACAAACAGAGACATTTATTGAAGAAGATGCAAGATATAAGAAACTTTGTATAATAGGACAATGACACCTCAGTCTCCTTCAAAGTAGGCGCTTTGGGACCTCACATAGTTCTCCCAATCTCTATCAGCTGCCCAATTGTATTTTTCTGAATCTCATCAATAGTCTGAAATGTCTTCCCTTTTTAAGGGTGATTTTAATTTTGGGAAAAGCCAGAAGTCATTCTACACTGACCATTAAATAAGAATTAAATGCTCAGCCTGGGAAATAGGGACAATTTTTCTATTGCACTTCATCCCTTGCTTGACTCTACTTCACACTAACGTCCTCTGCATATTGAATTGCAGTTCACTGCTCCTCATTCCACCTGGTATATTGACTTTCCTTTGTTTGGCCAACTCAGCCTTCAAAAATAAGTTTAAGCCACATCCTCTAGGAAGCCTTCATGACATTTCCCCTAGTCTTGATTCGGTATCCCTACTATTAGCTGGAGAAAAATTCTGGGCTTATCCCTATCATATTCGTATCATACAGGAGCCTACATTTTTACTTAACCATTTTCTACTTTTTTTAAAAAAGATTTCATTCATTATTTTTAGAGAGAGGGGAAGGGAGGCAGTAAGAAAGGGAGAGAAACATCAATGTATGGTTGCCTTTCACCTGCCTCCAGCTATGGACCTAGCTGGAGACCTGGCTTGCAACCTGGTTATGTGCCCTGACTGGTGACCTTTGGGTTCACAGGCCGGTGCCTATCCACTGAGCTACCAGCCAGGGCCATCTTCTACTTTTTTACTTAACCATCTTCTTTCCCTCACTTTCTGTATTTTGAAAGAAGAAACCTTTATATCTACACACCATGATGACCAGTTTCTTCTCTGGTACTTTGGAAGAACTCAATACATAGTTGCTGAATGAAAAGATAAAGAATGCCTGATGAATTACTAAAAATGTAGTCTGAGAAGAAAGAGTTTATCATTTTTAATATGAAAATTGAACTTAGCTTATTATGGGGCACACTGCGTAATTTTCTACTTCTTAGAAAGAAACCTTTGATTTCTTAATTTTCATCAATGCTCCACAGAATTCTCCCAAAACAAAAATACTGCAAGTGTAAACTAAAACACGATACAAAATCAAAGGTAATAAGCAAAATCTTCCTTAAGTATGCACTTACCTGAATCCAATGGTCATGAATTTCTTTGTAATTTATTTTATCTATTGGTTACACAGATTTGCAACCCCCACAAGCTGTGGATTATTTAGTATTGTGATGGTATTCACATACTATATGTACTTGACATGCATTATTACATTTTAGTTCTATTATATTTTTGCAACTCCAGACATTTATATGAGATATCTATAAAGCTATCTGAAGTCATAAAATAGCAAAAATATAATAGAATTAAAATGTAATGCATATATATTATATATCTATGTATACCTATCTATCTACCTACATAACCTACATGTAGGTTTAACTTGCCCAGTATTAAATATTTATTAAATATGTATGCATATTTAATAAATATTAAATGTTATGTTCCCTGCTCTGAAAATGCACTGTTAAGTACGAGACTATTTTAACCTCTCAGCGTGATTATTAAAAAATCCTAGCCCTGGCTGGTGGCACAGTGGATAAGGAACTAGCCTGCAAACCCAAAGGTCACAGGTTCGATTCCCAGCCAGCCCAACATAACTAGGTTGCAAGTTAGGTCTCCAGCTAGGTCTGTAGCTGGAGGAGGTGAAAGGCAACCATACATTGATGTTTCTCCCACTCTCTCCCTTCCCCTATCTCTGAAAAATAATAAAATAAAATCTTTTTTAAAAATCCTAGATATTTTTTTTATAATACTGGCCTCTCATGTTAGAGTTAATGAACTGACCACTGAAACAGAGTTTGTGGGAATGACCTGTAAACTTCATTATATTTTTTAAGTGACATTTTTACTTGTTCACTATATGCTGCTTGTATTTACAAATTATGGCAACACATAAACACACATTTTACACTGTATACAATACAGGACACCCCAATTTCCAAATGACAGTAATTTATTTCTTAAAATGTAATATTTATTATATATATATATATTTATTTATTACCATTTAGTCCACTTATCCTTATACCCCCTTCCCCCAGTAGTCACCACATGTTGTCCATGTCCATGAGTCCTTTTTCCTTAGGAAGCTGTAAACTTTAGATAGTGTCACTGATCTATGGAGTTGCTTTGTGAACACTAGTGTTTTTCACTTCTGACACAGAAATGTGACTGTTAAACACCACCCACTTGTCACAAGATCTCTTTTTTCCTCAGGGATATGACCTAAGTTTATGCTTTTAAATGGGTTATATATTCTCTGAAATACAAAGCTCATTCTACATTTAGTTTACCTTTGTCACTGTTTCTATGCTTGTTTAAATCATGGAGATGAAATAGCATAGTATAGAGAGAAGGTAGGATTCAAAATAGAAAAACCCAGAGGTAAGATGTTATCTCAGTACTGAAATATATACTAAAAATTTTAAAATATTTCCTCAGGCATATAATAGGTGTTGATTATTGCTCTATTCATTCATGCTTGCCATCAGCTATTGACATAAATTACCACCCAACTCTACCCCCTGCTCACCAAAATCTTTCCTAAATTAAAAAAGAAGCTATTGATAAATAATGTAGACTCATGCACACACACAAAACTCCATATTCATTTCTAATGGATTCTGAGACTGGTAAATGTCTTATTTTTTCTATTTAATTCCATTTATATGACATGGTATAGAAAATATTCAGCGAAAAAGGAAATGTAAATCAGATATGGTACCTTTTACTCTTATAAATTGATGGGGGACTTCTGGTCAAGATGGAGATGTAGGTAGATATGCTATCTCTCCCTCCACAACTAAGAAGGAATACAATTACCTCAAAACTGGAGACAACCAGCCGTTCCAGAAAATGAAACAGAGAGTACCTGCAAAGGAGTTCCCATAAAACTATCAACATATTTCTCAAAAGAAATTTTGGAGGCAAGAAGGAACTGGCAAGTATTCAAAGTGATGAAAAGCAAGGACCTACATCCAAGATTACTCTCTCCAGCAAAGCTATCACTTAGAATAGAAGGCCAGATAAAGTGCTTCCCAGACATGGTAAACATGAAGTGTTCATCATCACCAAGCAATTATTATGTGAAATGTCAAAGGGACTTATTTTAAGAAAAAGACTCAAAACTATGAACATTAAAATTACAACAAATTCACAACTATCAACAACAGAATCTAAAAAAGAAAAACAAAATCAAACTAAGCAAACAATCAGAATAGGACCAGAATCATAGGTATGGGCATCATTGGGAATATTAGCTAGGAGGGGAAAGGAAGAGAAATGAGGAAATGGTGCAGGGATTAAGAAGCATAATTGGTAGGTACAAAATAGGGGGAAGTTAAGAATAATATAGAAAAGGGTGAAACCAAAGAATTTAGAAGCATGGCCCATGGACATGAACTAAGGAGGTGGGATTGCTGGAGGAAAAGGAGGTGCTGGATAGAGGGGAGCAAAGGGAAAATAAATTGGGACCTTTGTAATGGCATAATCAATAAAATTACTTATAAAAAGAAAGAAACTGATGGGATATTAGGACTATTCTAAATGGTTTTATTGTCTTAGCATGGAAATCTCTGATATGAGAAACTTCAGGTCCTATAATCTCTGCTGAAAAGCTGTCTACAAAGGAAAGATTGCTGTATCAATTTTTGTAATAGCTCTAATTATAAAATATTGTGCGGAGAAGATCAACCTGTTTCCTGTAGGAGTGTGGTATTTCTGCTGCACAAATACTATGGTAATTGTAGTGCTTTAAGATATAGTTGAATGTTGAATTTATATTGTGGCTTGCACTAGAGAATAGGAAGACCCATACTATGAGAGAGAAGGGAATGTTTAATTTCTCCGGACTTGGGCTGCCAAGGTAATGCAATGGTACATTACTGCCCACTGCATATAGGCAGGCCAGAATTTAGGAAATGTGAGGGCTCAAGGGGGGAGACCTGTGAAACTGTCATTGGTGACTATAGTGTAGCTTATTCCTGCGATCATGTGAAAGAGGATGGGGCTGGAGACTGAGAACAGGCCAGCTCCAGGCACTCAGTTCTTGTACTCAGTGATCATTCTTCTTCTGCAATCACTTAGTATTTAATAAAGCCTTATTGAAAGCTTTAATCTGTCTAAATTATACTACAGAGTACTAAGGAAAGAGGATTTCGCTCAATACTGTATATTAAAGTGGATGTATTAAATTGGGAAGGAATAGCTATAAGCCTGCATAATGGAGGCAGCTGGAAACAAGTGGTGAAGAACTTTCAGAGAGAGAGAGGCAATTTGTTTCTTACCATCCAAAATTTATACTTCTGGGACTTAGCCTTGGAGTTTGGTGTTTTACATTAAGTAGGCCACATTGTCCAAAAAATTGTCTTTATAACTTTACCATATGTTTTGTTCATTAAACTGATTCATCCTTCTGGAGATATTCTGAATAAATAGTGTTAAAATGTGTTATGCCAATTAGGATATTTCTCCTAAATCTTTTCTTCCAAAAGGACTGTGCTTTCTTCAGCAATCCTTGTCTGTGGTTCCTATGTACTTTATCATCATGATTACTCATTTCTACAACCTCAGAGGCCTTTCAAATTGTAGCATAAAGATCTGCTCAAAATACCATCTGAGCCCTGCGTCACTCTGGAGCATGGTGGGACCAATATCTTGTTTGTTCTATATACTCTGTTTCCACACAATTTCATTTTTCTAGTTTAAAAAAAATTTAATTAAAAAATGTTATGATCATCTTACCCCTGTGATCCAAGAGAAAGAAAGCAAGGTTCACGTTGAATATACTTTGTCTTAAATGCATGGCTTTGAGGTAAATTTGTACTGATAAACCTGATCTAGCCACCAAAGTTGTTTGATTCCTACTTTAAGGTAACTATGTTTTTCTTAACAAAATAAGTCATTTGAAGATATGAACTTCTCTGGGCAGTTTTTGAGATTAATGAGCTCATCAAGGATAAGCCATGGATAACATAATTTAAGAGCGGATCCAGTTCCTAATGAAGAAGTCAAAGGAATGGGGGAGGTGGGTAGGAGTGAGGCGTGAGCAACTGGCTTCCAACCAACAGCCATTACTTCCTTCTCTTTTCTTCCTAGTCTGTTGCAAGCAATAAAAATATCTCTCTTTAAAAAAATATGGGCTGTTCTGTGTGTCCAATATTATTTGCCCACATAGATGCTGTAGGATTTGGTTGCTTGTCTGTCAATTCCCCTTCCGTCCCCAAGTCCTCCAGATAGCTCAGTGTGATTTTCCAACAACAAGGTCATCCTTTTGGCTATGTTGAACTTGCAGATAATTAAAAGTCTTAGGCTTTTTTCAAAGAAAATGCTAACAAAAAAGTTTCTTCATCCTGTAATTTTTACACCTACCTTTTTAAAGGCATAGTCCTTTATATATTAATGAAAATATGTGTATGTGTATAATACTGTTGGCACTCACAATCCTTTAGAATCCAAATTAATTTCTTGAAACTTATTTCCTTCCACAAATTGCTAACATCTATAGATATTATTTATATGCTCGTCATCTACATCTGTATCATCCCAATTATATGAAATTGTCAGCAAAGAGATTAGATTCCCATAGCAAATCATCCCAGAGAGTAAGTGAATCGGGAGTTATATGATACATTAATCAACATGGTGTGGGCATTTATCCAGCCATTAATATGTACTTCTAGCCCATTATTTTTCATCTAGATCAATCCATCTTGCCCACAGTGATAATAAAAACTTCCAAATGCCATATAAAATAAAGAAAATAATTTTTATCATGAAATTTCAGAATGAGGAGTTTAGGAATCATGTGCCACATTCTCACCTTGGAGCACATATTGATCTACTAGCTACATTGTACATTTAACTACATTTGCCTTACACTGCAAATATTCTACTTAACAGCTCCAGATCACCTTCTAAGGGATCCAAATCTCCTTAAAGGTCTATTTTAGAAACAATATTATGATCACTGCATGTAGTTCTCATAACACATCTTGTTATGTCTTTGTTGGAAAAATAGATGAATATTTATGTCCATTTTCAGATTTCCCCAACCTCTCCTAATTGCTGTGATTTCTCAGAGATGATGCCTGCGATGTTGTGATTATATCTGCAAATTCCTTCTACACAATAAAATTCCTTGAGCTTGGAGATGTGAAATGATTTAACCTGGTTATGTACTTCCTTACAATATTCCTACCTACCCCGGAATTCCCCCATTAGCCATATGCTGTACTTCCAATGTGAGGACTGGCTTTGATGAGAAAGGGAAGCCATGTTAACAGGACCATCTCTTCTTAGAGGAACTGGTATAACCCATTCCTTCCTTCTTGCTTTAAACATAACTTTTAAAACTCTTCATCTTTCTTAGCATTACTCATCAGTTTGAGTTATTGCTGCTGTATTCTTAACACTGTTTTAGAAGGTCTGCACCCTTTTTTAATTCCATTTGTAGTTCTGTGCTTTTTCTTCCTCTTTTTGTACATGACCTTTAAAATGTTTTTTTCTGTTTATAAAAGGAATCTTTACTGAAAAAAATATTGAAAACCAGAGATCAGTTTAAAGACTAAAATAAAAAACAAAACCAATTGACATTCCACCACTTAGAAATAATAATAATCATTCATATTTTAACATATCACTTGTAGGAATATATATTCTTTGGTTAGGGTCATATTCATATTTATATTTTTATTCTACATTTTTAACTTACAAGATTTTCCCAATAGCATGCAATATTTATATACAACCTAATTTAGTTGCTTTAAAATATTTTACTATTACCCCTGGCTGGTAGCACATTGGATAAAAGGCCATAGCTGGAGGCAGGTAAAAGGCAACCATACATTGCTGTTTCTCTCCTCCTCTCTCTTCCTCTCTCTCTGGAAATAATAAATAAAATCTTAAAAAATATATTTTATTATATATTATATAATATTATATATTACCAGCCCCCCACCTTTATTGTATTATTTTTAGAAAGAGGGGAAGAGAGAGAGGCAGAGAGGGAGAGAGACATCAATGTATGATTGCTTTTCACCTGCCTCCAGCCACAGACCTGACTGGAGACCTGGCTTGCAACCTAGTTATGTTGCCCTGGCTCGGAATTGAACCTGCAACCTTTGGGTTCACAGGCCGGCGCCTTATCCACTGTGCTACCAGCCAGGGCTACCAGTCCCCCCACTTTTAAAAAAATATGGGCCCTTGTAATATTTTGCTCTTACAAATAAAATTATGTTAAATACTCTCACCATATTGGACAGTTCCCTACTCCACAAGAATAATTTATTTTAATCATTTTTATTTTGTCTCATGTAATTAAATTTGTAGAGTCATAATTTAATTTTAGAATGTATCGTTCCTTGTGAGCCTTTTTTTTTTTTTCCATCTAAAAGAAAGTCTTCTATTCCTCTGAAGTTTCAGAAAAATTCTTTCTGAGATTAGAGTTTATTCATCTGGCTAGATGACATATATTTACCTGCTCCAAAAACACTTCTTACTTCCCCAGTCAGTTCTTCCTTCCCAGCCAGACTGAAAATGACTAACTAATGAAGTGTTAGAATTGATAACAATCTTAGCAATTTTCTTTGTAAGATACTCTGGTTTTCTGTGGGCTTCTAAAAGAGCAAAGGAATAATAGCTGAGGGACATGTTTTGTATAGGTTTGTTGACAAAACATGCTTGACCTGAGCAGAAGGTCAACTGAGCGAAAGAGACATCTGAAACTAAAAAGCATGGTTTGGTCAGGTGAGGGAAACTAAGTCTCAAGACAATGGTGAGGGAAGTAATCTTACTGTTATTATTGGTCTTAGGTTTTTTTTTTTTTTTTTTCAAGGTTTTATTTAATTTTAGAGGATCAAGGGAGAAAAACATTGATGTGAGAAACATTGATGGTTTGCCTCTCCTTCATGACCTGAATCCACGCCCCAGGTGTGCGCCCTGCCGGAGAATCAAACTGTAACCTTTCACTTTGCTTGATGATCTCCAACCAGCTGGCTACACTAGTCAGGGCAGCATTTTAGTTTTGAGCAGGGCATTGGCTGGCAACTGATATCTAGGGTTCTAGGACTACTTTCCCCCCACCCCCAAATATAGCGCTAAGGTGTGAAGGTGGCAAGATAATCAGTGCTTAAACTAGGAATCTTGTCCCAATTAGGATCTTTAGTGGTAATTGGAGATGAAAATGGGGAAATGCAGAGTGGGTTGGGGAAGACTCAGGGGTAGTAATCAGGCAATAGACACCTGGAGCTTCAGCCAGTTACAGCAACCCTGGGTTTAGTGGATTTGAATTTAATGCTTATGACCTGCCCCAGTCAAGGTTGGTTTAGGGACTGTGTGAGGCTGTGAATGCAGGCGGAAAGCTTTGATACCTACTGTGATGAAAGACTAAAGTGGAGAAAAAGCAGAAATGACCAAGATCAAGGCATGACTGTGCTAGATACTCGGATTTTAATTAAAAGAGTTTTCTAGCAGGTAAAGAAGATGGTTAAACACTACCGCTTTGTCATTACCTGTATAAGAATCTAGTAGAAAAGCTTTGTTCATGTGTTACACCTAAATCTATGGCCTGCATTATTGCCCAACTCCCAATAGTATTTTTGTCTCTTTTCTGCTGTGCTTACCCAAGTGAATTTTGCTACTCTCCTATTGTTATGTCTATTTTTAAGTGATATTTGCATCCTCTTCAAAAGCTAAAGTCTGGCCCATTAAAAAATTTGGTAACAAGGTATATTTTTAAAATGTACATGTTTTTATCGTTAGTTACAGTATTTAAGTTAGAATATACTTAGGAGATTATATTGGTCTCATAACAAAATTTATTACATTTATTAGACTTCCTCTGCTTTGGAATGTTGATTTGAGGGTATATTTTTCATACTACCTGCATCCTGCTGCTTTTTCATAGAGATTTACTTGGTATTTCTCCTTGATGTTAGTTTTTCTATATCATTATATATTTATTGTTTTCTATGCCATTTGTATTATATATTTATCACAATATTTTCTCCTGTTCAGATTTTAATCCAAAATTTTTGATTAGATCAATAACAATTTTTGCAGACATATTTTTTTCCAAGGTTCTTATGAGATGTACTTCATACCTTGCCAGAAGCTACATCAGATACTTTGGTAATCTTTACAGAATTTCTTGGCTCTGAATCATATAAACATATTGATGAAATTCATGTAGCTTCTGCTAAGAGCTTAGGTTGAAGAAAAAGGCTTAAACATTTTTGTTTTTGTTTTTTTCCCAAATGGGGCAAATATCTTTTGATATTTGAGAACGTATTTATTGCTGTCAATGTTTTTAATACTCATCTCTCATATCTTTCCTATTATTGAATTAATGGAATATAGTTTTAGGATTTAAAAGAACTTAAAATTTCGTATTATAAATTATTGTTGATATTTTATTCCTTGAACATATGGAAGAATTTAAAATAAATACAATATTTCATTTAGTTAAAAGAACCTTGGTTGGTTTTTTTTTTTTTGGATGTAGGTCTCCACCAAAAATGAAGTAATCAAATTTAACTAAAAATCAATACAATCGTTATTTTCTTTAGAGAATAATTCTTTAGGCTAATGGTTTTGAAAAATTGCTTACAATATTCCATCTTCAATCCTAACCCCATTTGCAAGCTCATCCAGAACATGTTAAACCCAATTCTGGTTGTCCATTGTTAGTCCATTGTTAGTACCACTTTTCTAGGGTAGGATATTAGATTTCACTTCCCTTGGACTTGGTTTTCTTGTTCTCAGCCTAGGATTACTTGAATCTTTCCTTTTGGTTGCCTGGAGGCTGCCAAATCAGGCAGGCATAGAACATGCCAGAATTAGGGCTGTGGTAGTTTCCTTAAAGACTGGTAGCTGAACAAGACCTACCACTTCTGATCTGCTAAGGAGGGTGGACTAGGTCTATAAATCCTACTGGAAGGAAGCAGTGTCTTTCCAAGAAGGGATGACAGATGCTCTACTTAGCAAATGTTGGACCACCTTAATTGTACTCTTGGTTCTCCAAGAAGCACTGAGGATGAAGTATATATAAAACTGAGGTGATGCTGAGACTTTAAGAATTATTGTAGAAGATTGTTACCCTAATTTGTATTAGGATACAGAGAAAGAAGAAAGAATGATTTTGGTTTTGAACACTGTGGTGGTAGTCCTACATGGCCCAGATGTCCACTTGGCCTTTTTTTTTTGTTTTTTTTTTTTTTTGTTTTTGTGGTAATATCAGTAAATGAATGAAGACATAAAAGAATCAGAGATGTCAGTAGGAGATGGTTCAGATGGTGTCAGTAGAATGGTTAGTCATAAAATTCAGATTGAGAGTTGAAGGAAAGTAGGTAGGGTTAAGACAAGGAGAAACTGAGAGAAGTGAATGGTGGGTTGGAACTTTCAGGAAGTTGATGAGTGGAAGGGAGCAAAATATATATATACTACCCCGAGTTATGCCTCTTTGGATAATTGATTATTTTGAATAGGTTATTTTTAAGAAGACAGTAGATACAGAGGAAGTTCTGAAAAACTGAGTAGAAGTTACTCTTTTATAAGAGACATTTATATTTATGAGAAGTCTCTATGTATAAGGTATCCCTTCTGTACCAAAAAGAGGATGACAAAATCTTTAGAAGCTCTTCTGATTGGAGAAGTCATCTGACTAAAATCTGCCTAACGACCTTAACCTTGTTGATTGCTTTTCCTGATAATCTCCCTTGATTGGCCTCCCCACCCCTCCTACCACTCCTGCAAGCACCTTCTTTTGTTTTTAACTGGAGATGGTGTTTAGTCACTTGGGGGAGCTACTCAGTTTTCCTGGGAATCTTTCATGTATAAAGGTGGTACACATATTATTAAGCTTCTATGTTTTCTCTTGTTAACTTGTTTACTTATTACAGAGGGAATGTCAGCTATAAAATTAGAAGGGTAGAAGAGAATTCATTTTTCCTTCACTAAAAAGAGCAATTGATATGGGAACTAGAAAGTGAGAGAGTTGAAAGGATTGGAGGTTGTACTCACACACCTCAGATGAAAGTATTGACATATCCCAAGTTTTCTCAAATAATCTAAATAATTCAATTCACTTCAGCAGATAATATTCAGTATGTGGTGAGTAATATGGAGTTTACCCTCAACATGTGAGAGCAAAGAGGGGAGAAAATTAAGAAAATCTGAATATAAATATAAACAAAAATATGGGCACAGAATTGGTGAAACCACATAATCAAAAATCATTTAATATTAATTGCTCACTCACTATATACTAGATAGTGTGATAACTTCAGAGGATAAAAAATTAAAGAAAAATGTTATTTACTGTTGAGTATTGAAAATCTTATGAGGTAGTCATATATGGGAATGTGTAATTACCATACAATAGAGTGAGTGGTACTAAAATGGTTATGGAAACACTAGGAAATTGAGGAAGTAAAAAAAAAAAGCTTATCTTGGGTTAGGTGACAGATTTAAATCTCAAAGGATAAGTAGATATTAGAAGTTTGTTTGTTTTTTTAAGAAACCAAAGAAGAGGAAAGATATTTCATATTTCAGTCAGAGGTTTGGACATATTTCATGAAGGCTGCATTTGAGATAAACGTTGAAGAATGAGTAGGATTTCTAAAGGAAGTGATGGGAGACAGAAGGAGACAAGGAAAAGACTATCTGAGGAAAGAGTTTAAAGATCTGATGATACTTAATAATACACACTTAAGAGGAAAAAACATCCTGATGCAGGATAGTGAATGAGGGGGTGAAAAAGGGTAGTGGATTCTGGAAGCCATTTGGAAATAGAAAAGCTCAAGTTGTTGACTCAAGGTGTTGGGGAGCAAAAATTCTTTTGGTTTCTAAGAACATGTAATTGAACATAAAAGAATATGAGACTTCTATTAAAAGATCCTGGAAAGTCAGAAGGAGGTGCTGGTTGATAAGATAGGATACAATGAACTTAATAGTATAGATGTATATCCTGTAGAAATGCCTGACAGCTGGAAGTGTGAATCTGGAGCTTTGGAGAAGATTAGAGGTAGAGCACCAGAAACTGTCTGCTTAAAAGTTGATGGCTGCAACTACAGGAGTACATAAGATTGCTGACCTACCCAGTTTATTGTTAAGGTCTTTACCCTACCTGAGTTATGAAGTCCTGGAGGAATATAATGAAAGCTATGAATCTCCTCCCCAGAAAATTATGAAAACACATAGGTACAAAATTTTGTAGAGTTTAGTTTAAGATTTCTTGCTAGTAAAAGAAAATAGTGCTAAGGAAAGAACTTTGTAAAACTCTTCCATAAGGGCACTGAATAAGAAAAGATGACATAGCAAATAGAAAACAAAACACAGTGATGGAGATGTTTTTAAAAAGACTTTTTAGCTCTGGCTGATGTGGCTCTGTGGATTAAAAGTCAGCCTATGAACCAAAAAGTTGTTGGTTCGATTCCCAGTCAGGGTGCATGCCTGGGTCACAGGCCGGGTCCCCAGTTGGGAGTGTGCAAGAAGTAGCAAGTCATCGTTTCTCTCCCTCCCTTTCTCCCCCATCCCTAAAAATAAATAAATAATAAGACTCTTTAAAGTGGTTCGTGCTACAGAGTGTTTCAAAAGTCTTAAAACTGAGGAGAGGTTTGGTGATCACTGAATTAGTTTATTGTTGATTTAGGACTAGGAAGAAAGTTTTCAGTAGAGTAGTGGGATCACAGCCAAACTGCAGAGAGTTAAGTAATAATTGGATATGAGACTAAGTGGAGATACTATTTGGAGAGACTAAGTACATTCTGCTCTTGTATTAAGTCTGTGAACCCTAAGAAGGAAATTTTCTTCCAAGGTAGACTCCCACTGGTTAACGGCCTGAATTTAAAAGTAGAGGCTAGTGGCCATTTGTTGACAGAAGTTGCTCACTTGTCTGAGCTCTGGGAAGAAACCCAGACTGTCATCACCATACTACAATCTAAGTAATGAACTATGTGACCTGTTCTGATCAATCAGAACTAAACAACTTGGACCCTCATTTGTACCTACATCAACCAAGCTGAATTTAACAGACTTAAAGTTCATTTGCATAGATGGACCCAAATAGGAACACTTCTCTGTTAGAGACAACCTCTCTTTAATCCACTGGGCATGGATTAGTGGGAGCCATAGATTTCTGCTCTTCTGAGGGGCGTATTCTGAAACTGGCCTGGTTTGTCATCGCAGAGCACAAACTCTGTGTTTCTAATATCGCATCCTTTGTTCAAATAAATGCTTTTTATTCTTATTACAGCCTAAAATTATTTTTGGTTGATAAGTTGAATCCTAATCATAAAAGAAGAGCAGTGACTTGAAGGAATATGCAGTTTTGGGAAGAATTTTTGGTATGTTTTAAAATTGAGCATGTTTTTTCAACAGAAGAAACCAACCTTGTGGCAAAGACATAAGAAATAAGTCATAAAAACATTTCAATTATTATTTTTTTAAATATTTTTTATTTTTCCCATGAAATGTTATTACTAGATACTATTGCATTTTTTTTTTTTTTTAAGATTTTATTTCATTATTTTAGAAAGAGGGGAAGGGAGAGAGACAGAGAGGAGAGAGACATCAACGTATGGTTGCGTTTTTCACCTGCCTCCAGCCACAGATCTGACTGGAGACCTGGTCTGCAACCTGGTCATGTGCCCTGGCTGGGGAATCGAACCTGCGACCTTTGGGTTTGCAGGCCGGTGCCTTATCCACTGTGCTACCAGCCAGGGCCCCATTGCGTTTTTGAAAGACAAAATAATGATCATTTCACACTTATGACAGTAACTCACTGCTAAGTCTTTTTTCTTTTTAAAATCTTTACCAGAAGACATGTTTTTCATTGCTTTTAGAGGCAGAGGAAGAGAGAGAGAGAAACATTGATGTAAGAGAGAAATATTGATTGGTTGCCTCTCATACACTCACTCCTAGACCAGGGATTATATGCACCTGGACTAGGGATTGAACCCACAACCTAGGTATGTGCCCTGACCAGGAATCGAACCTGCAACCTCTCAGTTATGGGATGATGCTCCAACCTATGAGCCACACAGGCCAGGGCCCGGTGCTAAATTTTATAAGAATACACTCATAGTGCACAAAGAAATGTTGAAAAAAGCTTGTGTAAGGAGAAGTAGCCAAGTGTAAAGAATTTCTTGCTCTAGATCTAGCAGACAAGTTCTGTTACACTATTACAAGAGGATGTAATAGTTGGCAGTGCTGAGCAGACATTCTTAGCAGCAGAAGCAAACTGTTAAGTCTGTGTTTTTGCTTATTAGTACTAATTCTTTCTTTAGTTGGTGATGTCATGTTTTCAACCTTGGCTGTCCATTTGGAATCATGCAGGGAGGTTTAAAAAATATGAAAGCCTGTATCTCAACTACAGTGATTCTGATTTAATTTGTCTGGTGGGTGTTAGAGAATTTTTAAAGGTGGTGCTAATGTGTAGCCAACTTCTCCAACCACTGCTGTAGCATATTCAGTTTGGTCTTCAGTGTCTCCACTGGAGATAATATGAGGTCTGTCTGGGAAAAGTGCAACCATTGTTAATATAATAGTTTATGCAACATCGATGTAATCTCATAGTCAAAGAGAGTAGACTGGAATGAGCATGCATGAAAAATGATGACTTCACTGTACTCGTCAGTGTGGGTAGCAGGCACTGTTGAATGAGCATGTGTACTGTGTGGCTGGCCATTGCTTCAAGAGGACTGAGCGAGTAGAGCAATGAATTTTTGTGTGACAAATTTTGCATCAAGCTTGCACATTCCCACACAGAAACTATTTGGATAATTCGGAAGGTTTCTGGGGACAATGCAATCAGTGCAGTAAATGAAAGTGTGGTACAAATACTTCAAAAATGGTCAAGAAGTTGTTGAAAGTGATCCACATTCTGGAAGGCCTGAAATAAGCAGAACACCTGAGAATATTGAAGATGTATGGGCTACAATCAACAAAAGTTAGCAACTGGCAGTGCAAGAATTAGTAGCTGATCTGGGGATTCCAAAAACTACTGTGTCTGAGATTTTGATGCAGGATCTTATGGCAAAATTCAGTCAGAAGCTTCTATTACCAGAGCAGAAGGAACATGGTACTGCAGTTGGGAGAACTGCGCAAAGTTTCCAAGTGCCTACTTTAAAGGGGACTGAGGCATCATGATCCTTTGTGCAATGTTTCTTGTATCTTGTATCTGTTTTAATAAATGTCTTTATTTTTCATAGCACTTGGCTGGATACTTTCTGGGCATGCCTTGAAATACTCCATCTAGGTATTTTCCAAAAGGTATGGAAAATATGGGTGCTATCCAAAGCTTTAATAGCCTTAGGAAACTCCATGGAGAAGTACTCATATCCTTAGAGCAGGAAGACAAGATTGTTTTCCATATTTCTCCTTCTGTAACAGAGTTGGGGAGGGGTCACCAAAATCCCCACAGTTCCTGGTTTTGGGGGATGGGGAAAGGAGATAATAGAGCTTTTGCATACCAATGGCAAGCTGGTGGCTGAATAATAGCTGTGCTTGTAGCCCAGGCCAAAAGGGCTGATGATAGGCTTAAGGTTACTACTATTCATGACAATGACAAGGTGATAGTGGAGGATGTAATAATTGTGGGCCATGCTCCTTTCCTGAAGGGAAGCTGCCCCCCAGGTAAAAGGGGGGATGGCAGGCTTAAAATACTTTTCAAGACAATCGTGTGGTGCTGGGGTCAGCATTTAAAATTAGGGAGAGCCATAAGGATGTGGAGAAGAGCCCTGTGGTCTGTAAAGGGGTAGTCAGGAGTCGGCTAGGAGGTCTGGGGTGCAAGGGGGAAGCCACGTGGTTTGGGGTAAGAAAGAGGAGACCCACTGGGCAACCTGCCTGGGGAACTCGGGGCACTGCCAATGAGGCTAGAATTGGGGAGTCTGCTTAACCAAGCATGGATTAGTGGGAGATGCCTGGAATGCTGAACTGTGACCAGAATACAGAGCTGTAGACTTCTGCTTTTCTGAAAGACGCTACCTCTGAGGGGCATATTCTGAAACTGGACTGGTTTGCCAGAGAGAGGCAGTACTAAGTATTTTTTGGTATTTTAAAGGGAGTGGGACATAACAGTAGAAACCTGCAGTTATTCTGAATTTGTAAAACTTTTACATAAACCCCCTTTCCTTTTCCACCAAACTTTTGTATTGGGAGTCATGCTTCTTGGCTGTGGGCAACTGGACCCCACAGCTGTTCCAGAACAACAGTCTGGGTTCTGTAGCACTTTTATTCACTTTAACCAAGGCTTTTTACCCATTGTTGCAAGCAAGCAAGCAATAGCTGTAGCCTATTGTTTGGACTTTTGTGAGATTCACATTCAATGAAAATGTAATTGATAAGACAAGGATCCCAGGAGACAGACTTCCTATCCTTTCTGAAATCACCACCAGGCTGCAGAAAAACGATTGTCATTTTACAGAGTAGACAGTCTGTACATGGCAAGTTAAAATGAGCCTCTTCTTCAGACATGAGTATTCTTTCAGGGTAGGAGCAGTCAGCCACACAAATCTATTTTCAGATTATATTTCCTGGGTAAATCTACACTAGGCCAGTAATTCACTTTCCTCTCCTCTCCTTCAAGATTCACTGCTCTCCAAAGAGATCATTAGCAAGTGTGAGGATTGCCCAAGGATTATATGAAGTTGTGGCAGCTAAAGTGAATGCCTCATTAGCATGTGAGAGAAAAGCACAAACAACACCATCAAAGGGTGTTAAACCCGTCCAATGGGATGGGGAGGGAGTGGTTGGAATTAATTTAAATTGCTTTAAAACCAACCGGTATGAAAGGGAAATTATTTCCCTATTAGTTAAAATTTAGTGTGCCTGTGAGTGAAGGTGTATTCATTTTCATGTGAATATAAACTGGCTGATTACCAAATTTGTTCTTAACCGAAGGCCTATGTATTAAAATCAAAAGTAAAATTTTTTGGACATTTTAGCTCTTCTTTGGAAACCAGAAGAATCCTAAGGAGGCAATAACAGGAAAAAAGCTTGCCAGGAGAGCAAGTGAAGCCACATATTATAACATACATTACACATTAGGGGCAATTAAAGTAACTTAGACATACAAAAACAGCTCAAAAATATGGTAGGCAAACCTCGTTAAGAATCTAATGAAGTCACTTAATTTGTCTTTAATTTGTATCTATAAACCAAATATTTTAGGTCTAAGAGGATAAGACTTGGAATAATAGGGGTGGGGGGAATGGGAAAGAGGATAGGTGGGAGAGGCAGTAATGAAAAAAAAACACAAAAAGGAAATGTTCTTGGACACTAATGAACAAAATAAACAAACAAGCAAAACAGAACCAGATACATGAATACAATGAATAGACCTTCAGTGGGCAGAGGGGAGGGGGAGAGGGGAGGAGCAGGCAAAGAAGGGGAGCAGTTCAGTCAAGGAGTGAGCATGGAAGAACCATGGACATGGACAACAAGTGGGATTGACTTTGGAGGGAGTGGGTGGGTAGGGTAGGGGACAGAGGGGAGGAAAAAGGGGATGGATGTAATATAACAACAATAAAATTAAAAAGAAAAGAAAAGAAAAAGTTCTGATTTACTACCAAAAGCCATTAGTTGGGCTCTGTCCAGAGTCCGTTTAAAAAGACTGTTATTGGTTGGGTGAAAGTGACAGGAAGTCTTGGCAGATAATTGTTACAGATTGTAATGGAAGAGAAATGCTAGTTGGTATTAACGGACTTCATGCTTTTCTACTCCAACTGGCTTCTCCCAGGAGCACAGCACTGGAGGAGCTAAACATTTCTTCTAAGTTTCCTGGTAGTTTGGGCCTAGGCAGAAGTGACTGTTATAAAAGATTTGGGCCAAGGTACCTAAGTTATTGGCAGCCCCTTGCTTGAGCATCTTCAGTTTTGCCGCAGCTATTTATTCCTATGTCAGGGAGCATCTTCTGAGGACAGAATAAAGCAGCTGTCAGCTTCCACCGTTCCCCCTGAAATGTTCTGCTCTTGCTATATGGAAAAACTGGTCATAGAGAAAGATAACATAATGGGTTTAAGGCTCTGCTCAATGTTTATTGGAATAATCTTCCTCTACTGGATGAAATCAGAAAAGTAGAAGTCACACAGTAGGCAATGGAAAATGCTAAAGGGTAAATTAGAATATTTACTGGGATATGAACTGATACTTCTTAACCGAAAACCAGGCAGTCGTGACTTGATATCATACATTTCAATCCACAGGTATTTTCCCTCCTTCTGCTTTAGGGACCTCATTGAATCATCTACTACTCTTCTACGCCCTTATTTCTGTAACAATCTGGGCCCGTCAGGCATCTCCACTATTCAGGTCAGATATGGAAGCGCTGCATTGTTAGTTACCCAGCATATGTAGAACATCAGTCATTTTAGAAAATACTTCTGAAACAATTGTGAGGGATTTTGACATTTGCAATAGAGAAGATCCACAAGTCTTTGATTTGATAAGTTGCTTCCTGCTGCCTCCTTCCTGTCAGAGGTACTGAGCCTGAAAATGAGATCAAACTTCTGGAAAGAAATACACTTTATACACATGTTCCTACTCATATTATTTCATAGTCTCCTATGACAACCTTCACATCAAAGATTGATTCTGGGTAGTTAAGTTATACAACAATGTATCTGATGTGAATTTTGGCAAGCAATGCACTAAGTGGATAACTTGCCAGGAACAGGTGTCCATATGGAATAAACAGAAGCAACAAGAAAAAGTAAAAGCATGCTCACCAGGGAACTAAGCCTCTGAATTTGTTTCCTAATTTGTCCTAATAAAATAATCATTATGCTCACCAGTGCCTCAACCTATCTTTTTAGTAAGATGTGTTTCATAAACAAGTTAATTTTTTGTTGTTGTTCTTTTTTAAAAACTTCTTATTGTTATTCTATTACAGTTGTCCCAGTATTTTCCCCTTTGTCCTCCTCTGCTCTGCCCACCTTCCCACATTCAATCCCCACACAGTTGTCCATGTCTGTGAGTCATTCATACATATTTTTGACTAGTCCCTTCCCCTTCTTTCTACCATTATACCCCTCCCCTCTCCCTTCTGTCATCTGTCAGTCTATTGTATACTTCAATGTGTCTGGTTCTATTTTGCTCATTAGTTTATTCTGTTCATTAGATTCCATAGATGAATGAAATCATGTGGTATTTGTCTTCCACTGACTGGCTATTATTTCACTTAGCATAATATTCTCCAGTTCCATCCATTCTTTTGTAAAAGGTAGGAGTTCCTTCTTTCTTTTTGTTGCATAGTATTCCATCGTGTAAATACACCACAGTTTTTTTATCTGTTCACTTTACTGATGGACATAATTTTCTCATTAAAAAGTGGCCTATATGAATACTATAATTTGTTAGATAAAAAGGGGTTCTGAAACTTAAAGGGCTATTTGGAGGATGTGAATAAAAAAGAAAAAAAAGAGCTCCAAAAGATTAAGTTCTGTCTTCCAGAGAGGAATATTCACTTTCTAAATATAAACTCCTCTCTCCATTTAGCACTGTTCAGGTTTTAGATGAAAAAAGATCACAAACATATCATTGACTATACACATTAGTTCTAAAGAGAATATTTTAACTTTTATATGGTTAAGTGCATTAAGATGAGAGGTGATATTTTGTGAATGAAGTCATGTTTTGGTTGTAAAGAAGCAGTGTGATTTTTTGAAGCATGTTATCCTTTGTTTCTATGAATATAACATTTTTTGAAGCCATAGTGAAATGGTAGGCAAATCAGATTATTATACATACTATGAGATGAAAAGATTCTTTCTCTCTATAAAATGAGTTATTAATATCCCAAATTTTGCCCTAGATTCTTCTGCCTACTAACTAAAACTTAAAATCTCTAAGGGTTTATTTGACTTCCAATATCCCATGCTTTTGTTAAAGTATATTTCAATATACTCCTGTAATTAACATTGACATCAAATTCTTATTTCTGACTTCAAAGTTCTCAGAAAGTAGAAATTACAGTACAAAACAGAGAAAAATCATTCAAGGGTAAGAGTCTATACAAAATGTGAACAACAGAAAACATGTCTAACAGCCCATGTGTTACTGTGTGGTCCCCAAACTTGTTCTTCCGAAGATTTTGCCAAATATAAGTAAATGTCTGACACTCTTAGTTAACATTTAAAAATACACATTAGTTTCATAATCACTGCAGTGCAGAAGTTATTAAAGCTATAGCAGTTCAGCATGAAAGAAGTCAAGAAATATTCTGCAGTATTTTGCCTCCTTTACCAACTTATGTAAAATCTTCATTTTCTTAAGTTTTAGATTACACATGTAATATTCATAAATATAAGAAATAAAACATATGTTTATAGAGAAGCCTATAAAATTCATAGTGGGATCTACAAAGAAAATTCCGAAATAATAAGTGAAAGTTAACTGAACCTATTTTAAGTAATATCTGTAGAAGATTATAAAGAGAGAGTTGAATTAGTTTGACTGTAAGCGAGCTAGTATTACAACTCGAATGAAGATTAAGAAATTTATATCAATGGATTTTACTCTAGGTGTGGACTTGCTTCAGCCTTGATAAGATTGAGTTAACATTTAATAAGCACCTACTAAGTGCCAGGCCATAGTAGGTGTTCTTGTATTTGTTAACTTCCTTGATCTGAATAACATTATGAGATAGAGAGCATATTGAGGTTTGGAGAAATTTAATATATCTTTTGGAATAGTACAGTTTATAACTGATAAAATTGGTATTCATGGCATGTGTGGTGCTCATCTTCCTCACTGTTTTCTGTCACAAATATATGCAGTTTGGTAATATTGAAAGAAAACAGAGCAAAAAGATTTCCTCACATATCAGGTAAATAGTTTGACTACTGAAAAATGTGTCTTTGGAAGCCAATCTTCACAGCTACTATGATCAGTAATGATATTGAAAATAAAACTCTTGTACTTGAAACTTGCATCAGACTTTTTTTTAAAGTCTTAGCTGTCTTTCTTAGAAAGTTAAGGGAAATAACTGAGAAAGCTTATGGGAGTGATGCTGGCCAGGCCTTCCCAAGGTTAATATAGTCACTGCCCCTCAGCCCTACAAAGTTTATTTTGGAATGAAATTAATGACATGTCTGACGTTGGGTTTGCTAGCACACACGTGTTAAGAGGAGGTAAGTATGTAGCTGAATCTTGTGGTTGTGTTGGTGAACCTCTCTACGCACTTTTCAGTCAACTGCAACTTTCATCTGTTTGCACCATAGTTGCGCAGGCTGTGCTGGGTAGAGATGATTTTGTCTGCTTGTTTGGATGAGCCCTAGTGTGGCTTCTGAATGCATTGTTTGTTCCACACTCCCTCGGATACAATGGACATTCATCAACAATGGCTTTCTTTTTCAGTGTGTCAAAAACAATTGAGATAAACAATATCTAGAATCTGATCTTCTAATGCATAAGTAATTTCAAGTCTTCCATAAAAGGGATGATATATTGATGTCATAGTCAGCACTTGATAAATGCTTATTGATTGATCAGCTGATTCATTGTGAATGTCCTGAACAATGGCATAAACATCACAGTGATATCTAATATCCATAAGTCACATGTCACCAAGTCCTTTTATTCCTTAACTACTAAAACTTATCTTTAAATTATCTCCTTGTCATTTCAACTTTACCATATTTGTCCAAACCACCATCTTTGCTCAATTACAAAAGTCCCATAACTGGTCTACTTGTGTCCATTTTGTCTCTTCAACTTTATCCTTTGCCATTTTGTCTCTTCAACTTTATCCTTTGTGTTCCAGGGAGGGCCTTTTTTGATTTGGTTGTTTTTGTTTTGTTTTGTTTTGTTTGAAATACAGTGGCATGAATAACCTCCTGTTTTAAGTACTTGAATGATTTCCCAATTTCCCATTGTTCTGAAAATAAGGACAAACCTCTGCACTTATAGTGTTCTCGCTGTTCTCAGTATTCTAGTCACACTGACCTTTCAGTTCCTCACAGATGCCATAGTCTTCTTTCACAGTGTCTCTGCTCTTATTCCACCCACTAAATACAACCTGATTTTCTCCCCTCTTCACCTACTCCTTCTCTGGTTCTCATTTGTTCACCAAAGATTGACTTCTGTGATAGCAATTCCTCTTACTATATGTTCCCACAGCATTGTATATCTTATTTTTAGCCTGCATCATTATTGCAATTTTATATTTCTTCATACATTTGATTAATCTGTCTCTTTTTCTCAGTAGATAATAAGCTGCCCATGGGAAAGGACTTAATGATTTACCATTACACTAAGCCTAAAATCTTATAAACAGAATTCTTAACATGGTGTATAAACCCTTTTGATCTGAGCCTAAAACTACTTCTTTAATCTCATTTCCATGGAATTGTCACTTAATTTAGTTAAATTTAAGAAAGATTTATATTTTCTTTTGACCTAAGTTCCCTTCCAGTTACCATTCATTTCCTTGTACAGCATTATTGCAAAACTACATGACAAAAGAGGGATTGTCTCTGTTTCTATTTCCTCAAATTCAATTTTCAACTCTATCTTCTCCAAACAATTTTCTACCTTATTACTTCATGGTAATATCCAATGGCTTTTAAGATGCTAAATGCCTTGATTTTATTTGTTTTTAGGATCAAGGTTCTAAAGCGTGGATATCATTAATTGTTTCAGCTAACATGTTCTCCCAGCAGCCCCAGTACAACCTACAGTCATTCTGGGAAAGCTTCCTTCTCTTTGTTTTCATGATCATTGTTTTCTCTTGGCTTGCTTTTAACCTCAATTATCACTATTTATGTGTATCTTTTGATTGCTCCTTGTGTATGTATGTGTCTTATAAACAGCAGTGTTCTAGGACTTGGTCTAAGATCCACTATTTTTCCCTATTTACATTTATACCCCAAGTGATTTCATTGGTAAAATGATCTCTGTTATTAGGTAATAAGTAATTTAAACATACATTTTGAATTTCTAGTGAAAGGTCATTGAGCATTTGCAAAAAAAAATATGACTTAATTTTCAATAATTATATTAAAATTTATTTCTTTCTATTCTACTACCCCAACATTTAACTCAACAGTTAAAAACTACAACAGAAATGAGAAATCACTGAAAATGTCTGAGTGACTAAGTTTAGTTTAGAAGCAAAATGCTAGGTTTGGTGGCTCTCATGGGCATTTCGGGTCAGGTATGTTGACAGTAAAGTATAAAGTCAAGGATACATGAAAAATAATTCAATTGAGATATGTGCAGAAGATAATCACTGAAGAAGGTTGTGTTTCATATGAAGTTTACATCTTCAAAAAATTTATCTTTTAAGATAAAAGTTACTTAGAAGTCATTCTTTAACAGTGTCATAAAAATAGTGGAATATGCAAGAAGAATGTTTGAGCCAAAGACTGACCTACCAAGATTCTTAAAATACATAGACATTAGATATTCATAAAATCAAATATGAAAGGAAATTTTTGTCATTAGTATTTATTAACTTTCTCTTGATGGTACAAAGGCAAATTCTACAGAAAGATATTAAAACTTTATCACTGAACTATGACAATATACCCTGTCAGTCAACATAAACAGCTCATTGTAATTCAACAAATATTTGTTGAGGGCTCATTGTGTCTAAGGCCTTTATTCTTACATTCCTTTCTCCATTATTTCACTTATTCATTCAACAATCATTAACTATTTTTAAAGTGTTACTAAGGACTCCTACAATAGAAAAATGACTAGCCCATGAGTTTCCTACAAGAAATGTATAAAGATGAACAGAACACCATTCTTATTTGTAAATAGGATAATAATGAAGGTATTGAGAGATAATTTCTAATTCTGGTAATTAGATATTACCAGAATGAGTTTTTTCAAAGCAAGTGATTTTTCGATCTTGAAAGTATACAAAAGACGAGAGCTTATCATTCTATTTGTAGCAAAATGGGAAATATTTTAAAGTAAATTAGTTTAGATATTCACAAGTTTTATAGAGCATGTAGTTTATAAAATAAGCAGTTAGTGTGCTTGCAACTAATATATTTCCTTAACTCTGATACCATTTATTATATGATTCACCATGAATCTAAGAACAACTTTTTGGGAAAAATATTATTCCATAAAATGTGCACATCAGTTTATTTATATCTCAATTACATAAACTGTGAAAGGATTAAAATCAGGTTGTATTAAACTGTGAAAGGAAGGGGCCTATTATGCATTCTGGAGGAATTATAATACATAGTAAATCAGTTTACCAGCTGGTGGTGGTTACCCGCCTCAGTTGACTTATTGATTCGTTTAATGATTTTGGATAAGTCATTTAAAAATCACATCTTGCAACTAATTTCAGAACAACATTGGTGGCAAAAAGATCTTTTATTTTGTAAATTGGTGCCACATATATTTTTCAGCAAGTGCCATTTGATTCAGATTACTTTTTTTTAACTGTCAAAGAATACCTATTCCTTTTGACGTAAAGGAATTATGCCAAATTCCATTTAACCTTAGGAAAAGAACATTAGAAAATATGGTCTATGTTTTATTTAGTACCTCTTTTATTTTTTCTTTTATATTGAATTTA
Source organism: Noctilio leporinus (assembly GCA_004026585.1). Lineage (NCBI taxonomy): Eukaryota > Metazoa > Chordata > Mammalia > Chiroptera > Noctilionidae > Noctilio > Noctilio leporinus. The sequence goes on from PVIW01000793.1 coordinate 302,717, forward strand.
TTGAGGTGACACTGGTTAACAAAATTACACAGGCTTCAGGTGTACAGTTCTGTAACACAGCATCTGTAAACTAATATGAGAGTATCTCTTAAATATCCTGACCCATCTTTGTCAATAAGTTAAACACTGCAATACATGTGACTTATTGTTTATAAGTTCCACAATATAGGATCATGATCTACTTGATAAAATATATCTGAGGTCAAATCTACAGATCTCCAGGGCCCACTGCAGGGTCAGACAGAGATGGTGCTTAAAGTTTCTGGAAAGCATAGATGGATGTGTCAAAATATACTAAATTAAAATAAATGGAGGCATTTTTACAGGTACTAAGATATGAAGGGCTGAACCCCCAGAGCATTCTTTCAGGAGTTACCTTTGTATTATTTTACATGGCAACCTTTCTTTTTGTCTTTTTAAAAGTAGTGAGCAATCATGCTACCAAGAGAAAAGAAAGGGCCCTCTGCTGAGGGTGATTCTTAACCCTCTGGTATTGCTTCAGGGAAGCCCAAGGAAGCTGATCCACTTCCTTGTAGACTCTGTTAACTCATTTCTGCCTCAAATATGAGACAAAGAACAATGATGCCACTATTCTTGTTATACTTTTAAAAATATTAAAGTGTAAACTTAAATGAAGGAAGCTATAGAATTATGATAAGGTCAATATTAACTATCGGAAAATGGTATGTACATGCACAGAAATGTTCAATTTGAGTAAATTAGAGTTCTAATATTCTAATTTTTTAATATTAAAATGAAAACATAGCAGTTTTGCTATTTATCAGCAAATGCTCAAACCTACTCTAGAGCTGCATGGACTAATTGATACACCAAACATGGATATAATTTTCATTAAGTGCTTTTATAATCAAAATAACTAATGAAGCCATGTAAAACACAAGAAATATACTTCATTGATAAACAAGTTTGGGTTTGGTAGTCAGACTTCTGATGTCCCCGTGGGTTTTTCTTAGGGGATTGTTTAGCACCAAATTATCAAAATAAAGATTTTAAACATTCTATTTCCTTTTGTGGACTGATGATTTTATTCACCTTTTCCTCTTTGTTTGTTTTTGGTATTAGGGCTTTCCAAAGAACCTATCTCTAGATATTGAGTTTATATTACAAACAAGCAAAAATTCCCAGCCTGTCACGAATCTTCTCCTAGGATACAAGAGAAAGTAGAGTTCAGCTAAATTGCACAATTAATTCACAATCACTTCTGAATGGAGAGAAGTTGCTTTAAGCTTTTCTGTTCTCTTCCTAGGGATTTAAGGTCAGTATCAGGTATCAAAATTATTATTCTTTCAAAGTTGTCTCTCTTGATTTGTATTCTGTAATTATCTCTTCAGGGCTGCTTCCCTTTTAATTTTTAAACTCAGTTTAGCAAGTAAGTCAAGGATTATATACATGTAAATATATGTACTCTGAGAGCCAGAGGGAAAGAAAAAGGGATAAAGTAGGACAGTTTCTTTCCTGACCAATGGTTTCACCAATGTATCGATTACTACTTTCATGGTACACAAACAAATCAGAGACTTTTTCTTCCCAGGAAATAAGGGAAGCAGTTTTTTTTTTTTTTTCCTTTAAATCCTATCTCTCTTTCTTAAATAAAGATTAAAAGTATTGTGAGCTTGCCTTTCAAATAGAGGACAACTTCTTGAGATCAATAGAACACGTTGTTTTTAAACAACAACAATAAAAAAGCTTTGGAAATGGTTCATTTAGTTGCAGCTGACTCTCAAATTACTGGAATTAAAAGATTTTAAATGAAAATAAGAAACATAGTTAAATATTGGGTGGGCCAAAAAGTCCATATATTTTTATTTCTGTAAAATAAAAGACACTTATTTTCATTTTCACCAATAACTTTATTGACTTGGATATTTTGAGTATGTTGCTATCTCCCACATGGTATAAAGTTGATTGCTTTTAATTAATGATTGCTATCAACTTCAACTGGTCTACCCAACCATGGATCATCTGTCATCCAGCAAGAAATCTCCAGCATGAAACTTGGCAAATCACTTTTGACAAGTTTGATCAGTCATAGAACCTTCTCCATACACTGCACAAATCATTCTTTTGCAGTTCAGTTGCATTTTTACCATTCTTGAAACAATAAAGCATAATATGCCAAAAATATTGCTTATTTTCTTCCATCTTCAATATTAAAATGGCTACACAAAAATTCACCAGTTTTGATAAGATTTTTAAAAACTGCACACTGATATGACAGCTATCACAATACAATCTAACAAAATTGTTTCAAATGGAGTTAAAGACAACTAAGTGCTCCTATAGCCATTTTATGGAAAACAACAAATGGAATTTTTGGCCAACCAAATATGTTCTGCTCAATAATATCAAAAAATTAAGCTAATATTTGGTTATGTTATTGATTTCTTTTTCATCAAAGAGCTCAGAATGTCACTAGGTTTTGAGAGTTTTGATTTTCAAATCAAGGAATATAAGAAAGTTATTCCAACCTTTTTCTTTTTTTGCATATTATACCTTCTAGTTTTGGGATGATTTTATGAGTCATTATAGTCAACTGGTCAACCTCATGAGCTAAAACTGCTAAAATCCTGAGTACATATTCACTATGTTAACTTGTATTAGTGACTCAGTATTCTCTTCTGTAAAATGGGAATAATAACAGTATGTTCCTCATAGGGCTGTTGTGAGGATTAAATGAGTTAATAGAGTTAAGCAAGTAAGTAGTACCTAGAATACAGTGAGTACTCAATAAAAGCTGTTATAGTCTCCCTCTCATTCTCTTAAAAATGCTGTAAGGAATATGTGCAAACCACAATTTATGTTATTTTTAGAAGTATTGTGACAGAGATTGTATTAAATGAAACACCTTGAGGTGTGATTCACTGGTGTTGGTTGGAATTAGTATTATCAACTCAGCTTTATGAATCTTCTATGAAAATGTCTAAAATGTGTTTTCATTTGTGAAAGTTATGGGAGGCTGAAATCTGCCTGAAGCTGGCTTTCTTGGGAAGATTCCTCAACTATCAGTTTTTTGTTTTTTGTTTTAAATATTTCATTTCATTATTTTTAGAAAGAGGGAAAGGGAGAGAGGGAGAGAGACATCAATGTATGGTTGCGTTTCACCTGCCTCCAGCCACAGATCTGACTGGAGACCTGGTTTGCAACCTGGTTATGTGCCCTGGCTGGGGAATCGAACCTGCAACCTTTGGGTTCACAGGCCGGCGCCTTAACCACTGTGCTACCAGCCAGGGCTCAACTATCAGTTTTTATGATTACTCTCCTCTATTTCTTTTACACATCTCTCCCTATTAACAGTGAAGAGGAGAATTGTTTGTTGAATGAGGATAGGTTAAGGAATAAGAAAACAAACCACCAGTGTTGTTAATAATGATTTTGCTCTTTAGACAGCAATTAAAATGTATACCTATAAGTAGGACCCAAGGATTTTTAAGTATGATACTGATTCTGACTTGAGGTGCTGAATTCTGCCTTCTTTATTGATAAAATTTACTTAAGAGAAGCTATATAACTAAAAGGAATCTTAAAGATCAATACCAAATTTTAAAGATGAGGGAAATGAGCTCTAGAGTGATTTACTAGCTTACTACTCCATTTATTCAATAAATATTTATCAATCTAGTATGCGCTACTCAGTCTGCTGGGTAATAGAGAACAGCTGTGAATAAGCAGGGACGGTCTCTTGTTTTAGCACTTACCAGCTCTAGCAGGAAGGTAGATGATTACGGTAAGGTATGATGAAGGGAAGTACAGAACAGTGAGCTTGAGGAGCGCATAGCAGCAAGAACTAAACTGCTAGGAGCTAAAATGTAGTACAGAATTCTAACTGAGCCCTGAAAATTCTAATTGAGTGGGCCAGTGCTCTGGGAAGTTGCCTTGCCTCCCAGAAGGTCTGGGGACAGAGAGAGGGCGAGGTGCAGAAGCTGTTCAGTTTGAGAGGAAGGAAAAGAGTGAGTGGAAAGTAATGAGACATGAAGCTCGAGACATATGCAGGTCATAGCGGGCCAGGGAAAGCAGGTTTTGATTATCCCAAGAGCAATGAAACATCTTTGGAGAGTTTTACGCAGAAAGCAACATGCTCAGATTCATATTAAGATAGTTCTGGCTCTAGCCTGTTGGATGGAGTGAGAGGGGTCAAACCAGTCAGGGGGCCAATGGGCGACTCTGGCAGAAGCCTGATGAGTGTCCATGGTGGCTTAACCTACTGTCTGTGGATAAGTGCTATTGAGTCCCTTTCTGACTTGTTTTCAAATAGTTTTTACTTGGGTTATTACACTTTCTTTTGACCCAAGTTCCTAAACAACAATACCAACAAAGAAAGCCTTCCTTTTAAACCTTTACTTCCCCACAGATTTGATACAGTATGATCATTTCTATTGTAGGAGGAAATTGATTAGCTTAATTGTTTTGGCTAGTGTTTTTTACCCAACAGCTAATTCCTACCTACCAGGCACTATTCACATTTGTGTCTGTTAGAGTCATTCTGTGTTTTCTATTCCCATTGCCACTGCCCTACTTAGACCATCATTACCTGTCACCTGAATTAATGCCATAAGAAGCCAACTCATCTCCTGGCCTCCCAATGCTTCATTTTCTCGTATATCTTCACGTTGTGATTTAAGGTTGTCCCGATCAAATGCTTTCAGAGGTTTCGCGTTGCCTACAGGAAAAAAGTTATCCACGGTGCCAACTGCTGTGAGAGCTGCATGTTCTCCCTGACCCCCCCACACCCTGCTGTTAAATCAAGCCAGTTCACACTCCCTCTGCTTCTCAAATACACCCCACACACTATCTCTCTACCCTTGCATAGGTCTTGAACAGCTTGCTTCACTTTTTAAAATCAAAATCGTTTTTCAAGACAGGAGCAACATTTTTTTATATGATATTATTCTATAGTTCTCCCAAGTAGAAATATCATGGGAGTGTCCCTCACAGGTGAACTCCTAAGTTTTCCTGTTATTATGGTTATACATAGGTCATCTTTCCTATAAGATGATAAATTCTTAGGTGAGACAGTGTGACTTTTTATTTTTTGTATCCTCCTTAGTACTTTGCCCAGTGCCTTAAAAGTAGCAGACACTCAAAAAAGACATATTTAATTGATCTGGTATCACTTTTTATGCCAAATTTAATACTTTTAGATAGTTATTTTGTTGGGGATTCAAAATGCTTTTAGGAAAATGTATAATTTATAATTAAATTTTAGTTTGTAAAAGTAATTCTGATTTTTATAGTCTAGCATATGAAGGAAAGAAATTAATGTTAATATTTCAGCATGGAGGACACACATGAGTAAATATAAAATTTAAAATAGGATTTAATCACTCATTAAATATGCATTAAATGTTATTATATGTTCCATTCAGTGTTATAGACTGCTGAAAAAAAAAAAGACAAGGTCTTTGTCCTTTTGGAATTCATTCTAAGTAGGGAAACAGGTGGATGTTCTAGCCACATCTTAAATTATTTCAGAGGCATTGATTTCTGTGAGTCTTTATACAAGTAACACATTAAAAAAACACTTTTCTGGATTATAAAAAATTATAATTTTATTTACTTAGATTATATTACCACATCCACACATTCCACACAAGCATCTATTGGATAGTGATATCAAGGCATTTTGCTAAACTCAAAACTAAGTCAGAAACCATAGATGATTTGAGCAAGGGAATGAATTGCCTTCATTATGCCAAAGGATGTTCACAAGGGAGAGTATCAAGAAATGTGTGTGCAAAGCAAGGCTCTTAGCATCACCAAATGGGCTAGATCTGGCCCCTGGCTGGGAAATAGAGGGTGAGCGCAGGGCCAGATGCTTAGATGGGTTGGCCATGTAGCAATAAAGAAATATTGGGACTGGTCCACGTGCCTGGGATTATTCCTGTAACAATGTGTTAGTGTTTTTTCATGGACCAAATAAATGCCAAGAAAGAGAGTGTGGCTAAAAAGAAAATACTAGAGGGAAAATGCGGTCCCAGAAATGAGTGTATGGAGTGAACTGCTGAAAGATCAGGTGCTGAGGGGAAGTGTGTTCACACAAAGGAAAATTTGTGTCAAGGAAATTCAGGTGTGAGACCTCCAACTATGGAAAAAAGAGGTCTCCCCTCCCCTCCCCTCTCCTCTCTTCTCTCTCTGTCTCTGTCTCTCATTCACCTTCTCTTTCAGAGAGATTCAACCTTAAAAATCTATGGCCCAGAGAGGGTAAAGCCTGTCAGGGAAGAGTTGTTTCTCATAATTCTCCTGCCTAAGCCCACCCTCCACCTCCAGCTTTGGAAGAGTCAGTACTTGAGTTAATAAGATTGACAAGGAAGGGTAGAAGAGAAAGAATATGAGGAACATTGGCTCTTTCTTTCTCAATTTATAACCTAAAATAGGTTCCTGTTGAAGACAGAGAGAAGATTCAACCTCAAAGTTCAGTTTTCATTGTTACGTTGGTTTAGGCATACTAAGTTCTGAATGGAGACTGTTTGTAATTAAAATATGATGAGAATCACATGAATAGTTTATGTAAAGATTTCTTTGGTAGGTCAGATGAAAACACAGTATGGATTTTATGAAGTGACAGTTGAAATTGGTCTTAAAATATAGGTTTGTAAGAAGGAAGAGGAAAGTACATTCTAAATGAATGTATGGCTATAAATAAATATTCTCAAAGGTTTATTTTGTGTGCAAACAGAAAACCTGGGTAGAAAAGAGGCTTGTATTGAAGAAAAATGATTGGAAAGATACATTGGTGGCCTTGCTTGTAAAAGATTTTTGATAGCCAATCTAGGAAGTTCAGACTGCCTTTCTTAGGTGCTGAGTTTATATTTAATGCCCTTTAAACCAGAGAATGTATGGTCAAGCCAGTTATTTATCAAACTTCAAATGGTATTTATCAAACTTCAAGTGACAGTGCCTATTGTAAAAAAGGAAGTATCACTCTTTTACGTCACATCATTATATTTTCTCCCTAGCATCTTAGTTCTCTTGTTCATTGCCTAACTCTCACTATTTAACGTAAACCTCAGTGAGCGTAAAAATCCTCTTAAATATTTGTTATTCATTGCTCTAATATCTCTACAACAGTGACTGGACAGACAGTAGGCGATCACTCAATGCCGGGTAAACTAATAATAAATGAAGAGGGAGAGCCTGGAGGAGATAAACTCTCACAGATGATGAGAGTAAGTGATGAGAGCCTGGGCTAAGGTTTTGGCAGCAGTAAGAGTGAAAAGAACACACTATATGGGACGAGTTATGAAGGAAGAATTACTAGAGAACCAAATGGAAGGGAAATCTCATAGGCAATTCCAAGACTGGGAACTGATTTCTGGGGAGATGATGGTTCCCCTCTCAATTCTGGAAATAAGAAGGAAGCAGCTGGGTTGGGATGGTGATGGTTTTGTAGCTTTAGTTAGGTGGAGCTGTCCTATCTATGGGAGGGTCCAGTGCAGGGTTACGTTATCAGGTATCAGCACTAGAACCATCAGGCTCTGCTAGGGACACAAGGTAGTGCTCAACAATTTAACATTCTGGGGCCTGAGACAGCCTGATTATTAGGAATCAAATTGCTTTTTTAATGTTGGGGTGTATGTGTGTGGGGGGTGGTGTAGAGTCTATTTTCTATTGCTTTTCTCTTCAGGAAGTCCACTGTTGACTACAGAATGCAAGTGAACAAAAGAGATTGCATAGACTGCTTAGGAGGTGAAGCTGGTGTCAGGCTAAGTTGCCTCCACCCCCTGCCTCCCCACCTCATTCCCTCTTTAGTATTTTCCCCAGGCGGCTCTGGGCGCTGCTTAGAAAACCACCCTGGGCTCTATTTGTGAGGATTGCCAGCTCCAACTAAGCAGCTATTCACTTGAATGAAGTAGACTCTGAGCAGAGAAGATACAAAATGTTGCCAAGTTTTCCTCTAGTTCTGCAGACCCAGAAGGGGAGAACTGTGACAAGACAGTGATTTCCCACACCCCCCTAGCTCACAAGAACATGAGTTTTAAATGTGCAGTTATCCAAATCCCGAAGCATTTATATTCTTAGAAATAGAAACGATGTTTTTATTGTTGAGATTCTTCAAACACCAGTAACTTCCCTTTGAAACATCCCAGTATTGCCATCATAAAATATAGGATAAAAGATAAAAAATGAGAAACTTTCCTAATAAAAATGTCCAAAAGATATGTATTATATGTGCTTTTGTGTTTTTGTGGGATTTACTATAGGTAAGATAAGAAAAAATCCTTTTCAATGGAAATAATATGATGTTTCCAGGAAATGAACCTTTCCACACAACTCACAGAAACCACACTTTATTAGTTGAGTTTAATTAATTAGTGGATTCATTAATTGTCAGGTTTGCAGAATATATTTTAGACAGCTGATTAATCTAATTAGAGTGAACTTGCTGTGGGAAATAATTTTGTACAATAATTCACTGGGTATCTTCTGTGTGACCATCATTCTATGTCTAATTGTTATGGACTGGATGTTTGTGCTCCTCTCCCATTCATATGCTGAAGTCCTGGCTCCCAAATGATGGTATTTGGAAGAGGGACCTTTGGGAGGTGATTAGGTTTAGATGACATTATGAGGTTGGGGGCCACAAAATGAGATTAGTATCTTTGTAAGAAGAGAGGAGAGACCAGTGCACTCTCTCTTTCTTTGTTAGGTGAGGACGCAGCAAGGAGATGGTCCTTTAGGAAGTGGGCTCTTACCTTAACTGGATTTGCCTCCACCTTGATCTTGGAATTTCCTGTGTGGACTGAAAAAGCCATATACTAAACCTGACAAGTTCAGGGGAAGCCTGCATGGCAGGCCCCAGAAACTCATAGAGACTGAAGGTAACCATGTAGGATGATCTGAACCTAAAAACTCATAATAAAAGCAGGTAATGGTGGGTAGTCACATCCTAGGCATATGGGTTCCTCAGCAAATGTCACTCTTTACCCTAAGTGAGCTTGCCTTTCCTCTTTTGTGTCTAAATTGACATACCTTTGAACTGTTAGGATAATCTTCTCCATACCCCTCAGGGCACAAACTCTGTACCTGGGAGACCACAGAGCCCCTGTTGTTATCTTCTTTCCTGAATACCATGCCTAGTGTTGTGTTAATGGAAAATAATTATGTGTTTTACATTTTTACTTTTTATCCAGTCCCAGAGATTTCCCCTTAATCTATCACCAATGGATGTCACATAACCCCTTTGGGCCTCCTTTGACTGTAATGTATAAAATAAGCTGAAAAACTGCATTCTCATGAGCATTTTTTCAATCTGTTGAGATTTCACTTCCTGTAAAGTAAACTCATAAATTCTCTACAGGTTTGGATACTTCTTATGTTGACACTAGCCTCCAGAAATGATAGAAGTAAGCGCCTGTGGCTTAAGCCACTTAATTTATCGTTTTTTGTTATAGCAGTCTGAGCAAACTAAGACAATAGTGTCTCAAACCTCAATGTGTTTAAGAATAATCTGGAAGCTTATTGCATATGTGATTTTTTGTATCTCAATCTGAAGAAAAGTAGTTTGAGAAGTATCTGTCCCAGTTTTCATCCTTTTAAGTAAATTCAAAGTGATTTCAATGCAGGCTCTTCTGGGCAATGATTTGATGAACAGTCTTTACAGTGGAAGTAAACAGAAGGTTCTTGTTGGTACAGCAGGTGGGAGGGTGGGAAGAAAAGGAAGAAGGGAGCTGCTCTGACTTGATCCTTGAGCTTTCTCTCTCTCCTATTTCTTGTGTTCCAACTTTCCCATCTGAGGAGCATGCTTAAAATGACCAGGTTCCCTACCTCATATAGCAACAGACCCAAATTCAGAATTTTAGAAGGAAAAATGTGGGCAAGGTGAACACTCTATTACACGTTAATCTTTTTCCTACCAAGACATCATTTGTTTAATAGCTATGGGAAAGATCTTTTCCTCTCAGGTTACTATATCATGTATATTTGAGAAATCATAGCTGAAAGAGGGCTTCTTATAGACAAAAGTTATAATTTTCACTATGCCCACTTCTCACTAAACTGAAGGAAGTTGGCTTTTCTGAAAAATTAAATTAAATTAAATTAAAAAGAATGAATAAATTCAATATGTTGGAAGAACATACAACATGCACTAACAACATGTACCTAGAAGTATATGGTCTTTTGGCCTTCTTGGATAAAACACTTTAGCTTAATATGCAGAAAACTTAAGGAACCAAGTCGGGTACTAAAAGAGAAACAATCTTTTGGAGGGGAAGTGAGGATCTTAGATTTTTTCAAAACATTTTTCCCAAGGGCAGGCCTTGAGCAAAATCTATGGAGGAGATAGTTTAGGAATCCAAGTTGCATGTTGTGGCTTCTTATTAATTCTGAAGTGTGGTCCAATCTGGTCACCACCGTATCTGGACTTGAACAGAAATCACTATGATTAATGCATCAGCATGTAGAGGGTCTTTTTTAGAAAAAATAAGAGTCTTTAAAGTAGAAACAATTAATTATATTCTCCTGATCTCATTTTTCCCTTGAGACAGATACAAATTCCAACTGTTCTGACCTTATAATGCCACCTCCCAAACTGGTATGAATTCTGACATATTTTGTGAAAGCAGTTTCTATTATGTTGTATTCATCAATGCATGTGAATTGAAACTGTTTAGCAAAACACAAAATATTACTAATAATCTATTTACTATTATTAACAATCAAAAGAAAAACAGTTTTCTCTTGATGGAGGGACAGATCTGTGATATTCATTCATTTTTTATGTCCATAAAATATTCTAGCACAAATCAGAGAAAAACTTTCAAGTAAAGCCTCATATTTCAGCTGTTTGATTACACAAAATGAAATAGCATTTTAGCCTTAACAAGCAGAAGTGTTATTCACCTGCAGACCAACTCTTTGTGAGACCATATTCTTGCCACTCTATTCAGTTTCTCAGGTTGTAATGTGCATCAAAATTAGGCTTCAGGAAATATATTTTGTTCCCATTTTCACACCTGGTATTTATTTCTCAGCTTGTTAATAAACCTATATTTTCATAGACTCCTCTGATTCTTATTTTTTGCCTTAGTTTTAATTAATTTTAGGTAATTTTTTCAGGTTATTTATTCCATTTGCATTTTGTTGTCCCTCAGAAGAGACTGTGACTAATTGGGGTAGAGAAAGGCTGAGACTGTAGAATTCGATCTTGGTTTCCATTACATTAGTCATTTAAAATGTCTCCTTTACCAAAATCAGTTCTTCTACTTGGAGCTCAGAAAATACTTGTGGAATAAAATGAAGCTCAACATAAAACATATATTGGGAGACATACAGCTTAGTAATGTAGAAAAAAGGACTTGGAATAAGAAAGTTTTGAATTCCAGTTCTTGAGTTGTTAACAACCTGAACTGGGGAAAATGACTGACTGACTCTCTCTCTCTCTCTCTCTCTCTCTCCCTTCATTTCCTTTTCTTTAAAATGAGGATCAGGGTACCTACCTCACATTAAATAGATAATCTATGCAATGTTTTAGCAGAATTCTCAGCATATGGCAATTATTGGTCAATATCATCAATTATTATGATATACCATTTTATTGTTCACTCACAGCATCCAGCATGATGTCTCCATAGACTGTCAGAATTCCACTTTTGAAACGCTATTTTATTATTTATTTATTTTAAATGTCTTAATTGTTTATTTACCAAGAGAACCTATTTCTTTGCTCAAATATTCACGTCCAGGAACACAGACCAGTGATAAACTTCCATGGAATTCAACCCAAAGAAATTCTTTACATTCCAAGATCACTTTGCACTGTGAAATACATTAGCCTTCCTCATCTCAAAATCTTTCACAGAATCATCATTGCTGTAGAAATCTGCATACACCTTCTTTCTTGGTCACCCACAGCTGACTTATAAAATGTGGCAACCTCTAGGGACACAATTGTGACTCTGCCAACGTGAAATTGCAGCTGCTTGTCTGGAAGGTATGGTAGTTACATTCTCCTCAACACTGTCCTTGCTGATGAATAAATGAATGACATTCCAGCCTACATTTGAAAATTTAAATCTAAATACATCTGTTAAATGGAGGAACCAACATTTTTGTTGGGTGGAAATTCATTTTTAGAGTTTCAAATTTGATTTTTAGAATACCTTCAACTTCACACGTGTTTGTGACATTTTGTACATGTTTTAACGTTTCTTTTTGTGTGTGTCCCTGTGGCATTTCCATTATCTTGTTTTGTTATAATAGGTGTTTAATAAATATTTATTGACTGATTCCTTCTTTATCCCTATCAGCGACCTTTTCTTTTTGAAAGTAATATTTTTAGGGAAGTATCTTTAAATTGTTAATCTCTTAATGATCCTGTGCTGCATACATAGGTTGAAATGTTTTTCAAACTATGTGTTTTGTATCATGATTTTGAAGTTTTCTGAGTGGTGTGTACCTATACTGTTCCAGGTGAATTTACTCAAATGTTGTGTGTATATGTGACTATGGTTGTGGGTGTGTGTAGGGCCATATAGGCAAGTAAAAATGACAGCTTCCTTGGGCTTGCTGTAGAGATTACCACCCTATATGTGGCTTTATTTTCAAACATGATGTTTTAGTCTACACTTGAATAGAGTATGCCTGTTTTCCAAGTTTATTTTTCTTTCCTGTCTTTAAATTGCAGTGTACAATTTTCAGTTTCATACAAAGGTAACTCACTTGGTGAGGAAATACTGTAATCTGTGCCGACACAGACTTCTTCGAATGCCTCAGTCCCAGGGAGAAGTCACAAGTATATTAATGGCCCCCTTTCCCTACACCAAGAAAATTGATTTCCCCCTTATTTCTAAGGAAAATCATTTTGAGGGTACTTATCACTATGTGATGAATGGAACTATAAAAAACACTTTGGGCCTTCAGGAGAGAGAATACTGGTTTAAAACATTTTGCATTCCATGCAGTCTATTTGTATTCTCTTAAATATATGTTCAATATTGGAATGCCAGTTCTTTTTACTGTTTCCTTAATTTAATCTACACGAATGTTTTTATGTGCAGTCTAATGTTCACCAAACAGTGAAAATACAACATTAAATTGTGGTTTTAACTGCTAATTCACTTTACTCTGAGTCTTATATTTTCTAGACTTGCCAAGTGTAACTTAGGAACTTATTTCCTGAGTTATATAATTTACTTCTCTACTAACTAGCATAACTTGCATCTGAATGCCTGGGACTTGGAGAAACAATTGTGTGGGATGGTGAGTCTACCAAGATATTTGCTTAAAAGTCTTGAAAGAAACCTACACATGGATATCTTAGAACCAGATTTTAAGTGAATAAAGTAAAAACCTGTTTCTCACTTGTGGTTATTTTAGGTTTTTCTATTTTTAAAGTAACCTTCACATATGGTACCTCCATATAAATCTAAACATATGCCATATTGATATATGCATAATTTAAACTTATTTTTCATGATATAGCACAATGATCAATTCAAGTTTAGTTCTCCTGGATTTGAAGATTAGTATGAAGGAGATACTGTATTCTAACAAAATTAGTATATTGTGTTAATGTATATGTTTCAACTACACACACTATTATATTCCTAGCACATCTTATTAATTATGGAAATCACTTTAATTTCAATAGTGAAATTTATATGACAACAACTTCTGGGGCTCAGTGGAGCATCAGACCAGCATGTCACAAAATTTCTTGTAGTGTGGGTGTTGACAGGGTTCGACTGACATCAAATTTGCAATAAAAATGTCTCATAAATGTGCATTCACATAGAATATTACTTAGAATAAATCAGCTCAATAGTCATATAGGTCAGTAATGTCAGAGATGGAAAATTTTGCCACACTTACATTAGTAACATTAGCTATTAAGAATAGATAACCATATATATAGATGGCCTGAGATGTATGTCTTACATATTTAGAAAAGGTGTCCAGATACAGAACTGTCACCTTTTTGTTCTGTTCTGAAAGTGTATAAAGCTTTTGCATTCTTCAAATCCTGTATAAATGTGAGGTGAAGACTCTAAATCAGGCAACAGAATGGGCTGTCCAGAAGGTTTAAAATAGGGAGCAAGTAAAAAGACAAAATAGAACTGAGGGATAATTAGGCTGAATATTACAACAAAGTTCTTAATAGGGAGAACTGTTAGACTGTGAAATAGTCTTTCAGATGCACTGGAGGAAGTCATTACTTGAGCCATTTAAAATCAGACTGGACTGAAGTACTTCGAAATACAGTATGCTATGGGGACCAAGCCTACATTGGAAGTGGGAGGAGGGGAATGATCTAACAGCTTCCAATGTCTGTGTGATTACTATGATTGTGCTAATTTTATAAGCTCAGTCTTGGTGGATAATCTATCATTTTATACCACATCTAGGCAGCAATTTCAACAAATTCATCCAATGCAGAATTGGATGCATTTAGCAGCATCTCAGAAGAGATAAAAATGCCCAATAAATAGTGTAAAATAGCAAAGCTAAGAGTGAACACTATTCCTTTTTTGGGGGCAGTAATCCCTGGGGAAAACAAGTGTCATCCTAAAACTCTGGCCACATTCCAATGTGCACAAACACATCCTGTCTGCCTGGTTTTCAATGGAGATTAGGTATTTTCATTTCTTTTGTTTAATGGTATCTTGGGATAATGTTGAGTATGAAACAACAAATTGAAACCTTTCATCCCCAAGTCAATGATTACATTTTGGCAGGAGGTGGCTAGGATCCTAGAAGAAATCTTGGCAATATTACGTGACCGATATCTATTAGAGAAATGAGCAAGAAAGAGAAAATAGCTTAATTTGAAGAAAAGAGTTTGACATGAAATAAGGAAGAGGAAAAGTTATCCAGGGTAGTTTTGGAAGTGTTATTGCTGGTAGTCTTTCAAAATAAGAGCATCCTCAATCTTGTACAGTTCTGGTCAATCACCTGTCATGAAGTAGAGAAGTGAGGCAGGTGACCTTTCGACAGTTATGCTAGCTCTTTTATTAAAAAAAAAAAAAGAGAGAGAGAGAGAGAAATTTAATTAACACAATTGTCCTATGTTTGCATCTTTCCAACCTACCGAGTTTAATTGCAGTGACATAAATTTAGAGATGGGATCATTTTGAAGTTTGGCCATTGTGAAGTAAATCATCTGAATTGTGCTCAGATCTTTTCATATGTATACTAAAACTTTTTTAAAAAGACCGGCATACACAAATGAATACATTTTCATTATCAATAACATTTTCTGTTTATGCAGCATTTCATCCATTTTCTCAATTTACTAATCACACATTCTTGAATATTGAAAAATGCCATTCCATTTAAATAGAGTTCTCTATCCCCCAAGTCCCAAAATTTATCTTAGTCTTTTGAAACAATGTTCTATGATTTCATCGATGAGGATCTAGCTCATAGATCGAGAGATTTTATATTGATGTCTTTTTGGAGTCGGGGGGAGTAAAGACCTGTCAATACTAAAAGGTATTCTTACCATTTATCTTTCCTGTTAGCCCAATGAGTATAAATATTCTACAATTTTTGTTCTTTTATTTGTGAAAAATAACTTTCAAGACTTTTTCCTCTGTTTCCATCCTGAGTACTTATGCTATTCTGAATATTAATGAACTCAGCATTAAGACATATCTACTCAAAATATCCTTGTAGTTTTGCCGGATGGTCAGAACCTGAAAGGATGGACAGCTAAAACCTACAGGTGTGAGGAATCTTCATAAATATAAGACACTGCCATCATCAAAGGGAAATATCACTTTATTAAGGTTTGGTAAACAATACCTCCCAAAGTCTGTTCATATTCTACTGAGTCATTTTGAGAAAAAAGGGAGCATAATCATTAACTAATAACCTAAACATCTTTGGTAGAAACTGTGTAACCCATAGGAATTTAGTGTAATGGCAATCTAAATGTTCTTGTCATGCCTGTAGTTACATAAATTTACACAGCCAATTAGAGTTCAGGTAGCAGTCTTAAAATATGTGATCAGATAAAACAAAACAGACTTAGATTTAGGTAAATGAAAAATGTTTCTCTACCAATAAATTCTTTTCTCCGCTCAAAGAAACACAATATAGCTGTCCGAACACTTCTAAGAGCAGGTGGCTCAAAGAAATTGGAGAGAAATTCAAAGTAATGAACTGTTGCTGAGGTCTGAACTCACACTAACTTCAACTCACATTGATGGCAACTCTGAATATGCAGATATGTAAACTGTATATGTCAAACACAGCACTATTCAAATAGCAGTAGAAATATTTTATTAGCCAGTTAGCTGAGCACTTGACCACAGATTATTAGAAGTGTACAGTTTTGTTATCAAAATGTACAATGCTTTTAAAATACGTAAAAGGCTGAGGAATGTCTCCTTAAGATATCCACCTAAAAGTGTTATACCTTGGGGAATCTTCCACGTTCATCAGCCCAGGGGAGGAACTAGAAGAAAATCTAATTAAACCCTTAAGAAGCCAGCTTATTGCATACATTGCCTAGCCTATTTCTAGATAGCAAACCTCCCACTCTCTCTTATCTCACTGTAGATAAGAAAATGGAAGAGCATAGATGAAGAGATGTGCGCCCAGTCTGGCTTTTCGATTTTCCGCTGAAGCCAAAGGGAGCAAAGGGCATCGAGTTAGGGATGATTTCCAAGCGTGTTTGCAGCAGAGAACCGCTGGTCCCTTCTGGCTGCAGAGCGTATCCGGGCTGAAACGGACCAGGTCCCACTCACAGCTCAGCAGCCCACCTAGCTTGGCAGCCTCCACACCCACAGGAAACAGCCAGTGTGGCAGCCTGTCATCGCAGGATTTCCTGTGCACAAAGCCTAAGGAACACCCGAACTGAAACGTAGCTTGAGACCAGAACAGGGCTGGAGGTGGTTGGCTGATGAGACTGGTCTCCCTGGGGGTCTACGAGCGTCAGTTGTCCCGCCACCTCTCTCACCCTGCCTGCAGACCTGTGCCCTGAAAGCTGCCTCCCTCCCGGAGATACAGAAGTGCGCTCACACTCGCCAACTCTCACTCAGGCACACCCACATAGCTTCTGCCCTCCACCTTCCCCACCCTGGCGGAACTGTAGGGTCTGATCTGTGCTCTGCCTCAACTTTCCCGGCTGCACCTGCCCCACACGGTACCGAGCCGCCGCGCCCTCGCCGGGCGCCCTGCAGAGGGACACGTCCTTCTCCGGCCACGCTTACCTCTCACCAGCAACTCCTGGCAGGGTCTGGAGCTGACCGTGGTGGCAGCGACGGTGGCTGAGCCTGCACCCGGGCTCTGGCTCATGGTTGGTCCTCCTCATCCGACACCAAAGAGGTAGCTTGCAGGCTTTGTCCTTTCCAAATCCAAGGAGAACTTATTTTGCCCTCGAAATGGACAAGTTGTGCGCGCCGTTTCCTGTCATCGTGCCCCCTGCCCCTGCCACCGCCCCCTCCCGGCTGCTAGCTGGACCACTGCCCGGTGGCAGAGCAGCCAGGCCTCCGAGTCGGTGGGGAGTGGGAAAAGGGAGGGTGGGAGGAGAAGAGAGAGAAGAGGTTGGGAAAACGGGGGACCCCGTGGTCCTCTGCGACGGGGAGGGGCGCGGTCCCCCTTAGAGGCAAACACGCTTCCCAGGCACGGAAGCAACTTTCCTTCCCCTTGGCCAGGCTGAAACCATCGCATCTAATTGGGGCTCTCAGCAGAGGCACAGACCTGGTGTTCTCTCCTCATTCTCTCTCCTTTCCTTGCTCTGTCGTTCTCCTTTCCCCTCTCCCCCTCCCCCTCCCTTTCATAGGGGTGTATCTGCAGAGTCTTCGGCGAGCTAGTGTACCTAGCCCAGAGGGTTATTGAACGGAAAGCCAAAGAGGTTGTGCCGGCCGGTTGGCCTCACTCTGAAACCCTGAGGCAGTGCCTCCAAAGGCTGGGAATTTCGGAGAGGTGGGATGAAGGGGCGTGGGGCGGCAGCAGATCCGCGCAGCTCGAACTTTGAAGCTCCGTTAGAGCTCTTGGTCTGCGGGAGAGCGGCACTAACAGCCCAGAAAAGGTCTCCGAGGTCCCTGTGCACCCGGCTCACCGTCTGCTAGAGGAGAAAGGGAGAGCAGGAGCTGAGAGGGAGCGAGAGCCTAGGAAGCTGGTGTGAAGCTCTGCCCCACAGGCAACTGAACTGCACATTGCATGCCCCTGGAGAGGGCTGGAGCAGAACAATCTCTGGGTCAGGCGGGAGGGAGACGCTCCCGTTTCCTAGCAACCCTCATCAATCTTCTTGGGACAGCTACATCTGAAGGAATTCGATTGGACAGCCCCTGGAGGCAAGACACGCCCCTTCAAGAAGGCTGGGCGGATGCTTTTTCGCAGTCTCCCAAATTTCTTGGTTAGAATAAGATTAGAGGAGTGCTGAATTATCTTCCTTCTTATCCTGCTACATTGCTACAACATTCTCTGGTAGCGACGCCCCCATATTATCCCTTCTCTAGTTTCCTTATGGTTAGCAGACCCAGCCAATGTTCTCCACAGACCCTCTTCTTTCTTCTTAAAATTAAATAAATAAAATCCTTAAATTGGTGACGTAGGCACAAAAGATAAAAAGGCACACGAAGATAGCTTGAATAGGCTTGGAGCTACAGATAAAATTCTAAAGGTAAAATTCCAGGCAGCTTTCCACGTTTAGAAACACATTGTATTTAATTTCAGAATTGGAACTTCACTGTCATTGATATACTAACTTTGTGTTAACCAAGGACTGAGTTGTAATGCTTTTTAATGCTGCCTTTCTTCTTTCTTATTTAATGTTAAGTTGTTTAGCAACTACTTCCTTTTTTAACCTAGCCAAAACATGTAAATGACAAATAATTTTCACTGATTCCTTTAGAAACTAACAATATTTAGAAAATATCTGTGCTTATACATATACGTCAATGTGAATGCCCATAAAACTAGAAACTTGATAATATTAAACATTAAAATGTTACTAAGTAGTGAAAGTCTAAAAATTGTAGATGCCCCCCTTCCAACATCATTCTATCTAGAATGTAATAGCAGTGTCAAAATCAGAGCAAAAATCTCTTTGCCTTTCACTACTATTACCTAACATGCACTGCTTACAGCAAACTGACCTGACTTTCATAAAAGAAAATTTTTGTTTGTCCAATGGACAACTGTGCATCCAAGAGCAATGACAGAACAATGGAAAAGATGAAGTCCTACATGCTGCAAGGGCTTCCGTACCCACGAAGCCATGTTGACAGCTCTTTCATTTAGAGCGTTCCAGAAGATTCCTTCTTTTGCCTTTCATCAGAATCAGCTGAGGTTGAGAGAAGTAGAAGAGAGCTGATTTTTAAAAAAATCACATTGGAAAAAGGAAAGTAGCTGTGTTTGCACAAAAGAAAACATTGATGTATAGACTGAACTGCATTACCATAGCCCACACTTAGGTATTTTTTGGTAACAAACTAAAGATGGTAATGTATAGAGACTGAAATACTGAAGCAAATTATCAAATCTGCTACCAGATCTGGCCTTATGGGACACTTTCCTTTTTCCCCTGCCACACTCATACAAAGAAATAATGACCACAAGGGCTTTTCAACCTGGTGGTAAAGTATTACCTGAATTTTAATCCTTTACCTATTAACATTACTACCTAGCTGTGTGACTTTGATCAAGATACTTAACCTCGTTATTTCTAGGTTTCATCATCTGTAAAATGGGACTAATAATGGTTCACTTATTTTTAGGATTAATAAGTACCTTGTAAGAAACAGGAAAATGTTAGTTACGACTATTAGACTCTAGATTATAGTTAACTGATCATTTTGATCATTGAGCCAATGTAATATTTAATTAAAGGAAATTATTCTTGTCTTTTAATTCTTCCTTTTAAATTTGATTTGATTTCATCTTTGAACTGGGAACACATCTATACCACACTTTCTAACTCATATTTTATATTAGTTTAATTTTTACTAACTATATTTATTTGAATAATTATGATAGTTCTTCTTAGGACCCCCTATAATTAATGCCCTGACTTCTGCTATACTACTTTTTAAATATGGCCCATAAAGTATACCATGCTTCATTCAGAAATAACATTGAGTTGATGGGCTGTCATTATTAATTAAAAATACAAAGTCTTCCATGTCCCTATTCTGATCTGGACTACATTCTCACCTAGTATTCTCTTTGGAGTAAGTCTCCATTGGCTCCACCTAGAAATCAATTTCATTGTTGGTTTCTACTATCAGTCAGCAGCGTGCAGTTACTTGAATCATATGTAGGGAGATCAAGTTGGTCTGGGACAGTTCTGGCTTACATTTATTGCATGGGTGTACTCATAGTGCCCACTTCATTTTTCAAACACATCTGGGTTGATTATTAAATTATGTGGCTACCTTAAGTTTCTAATTGTCTGGCCAATATCTCTTTGCTTCAGCCTTCCCTTGCTCCATATGCTATGTGACTATTAAATTCCTCTATGTAACTCTTTCCAGTCTAGGATTGATCAGTTCTATAGTCCTAATACATGTCTTTATATAATGTACATATAAAATGTTACAATCTATATTTAATTTGCTTATAAATAAATATCACTCATTTATTTTCAGCTTCTTTCAAAATATATTGCCCCTTGGGTCATCTGTAAAGTCTGATTTAAATTACTGTTACATAATGTAAAAATAAAAAGATTAGTCTTAATTTTGATTGAAGCTTCAGGGCAAAAGGTGTCAGCTACTCCATATTCCAAAAACAAGAGTTAGGACACCCTGTGCTGAGCTTGGGGGAAGTATTTTTAAACCACACAGCTTATAAGAGTTGAAGTTCAAGAAGCTGAGAGAGGAAGGCAGTTGGAATACAAAGGTTTTGGTGTGCTTCTAACATGCCAGTTGGTCCAGGATGGGAGCGTGTGTGCTTTTTTCTCACTTCACCTCTAGTGCAAGTGCTGCTGCTTCAGCGGAAGTGTTGCTGTGTCCCTGGAATGAGGGTGATGCAGCAGACTTTTTAATTCACAGCAGAAAATTGTAAAACACAAGAGGCTGTGTGTTGATCTGCCTCCCAGAGGGCTGAAAGTAAAAACGACTGAACTTGGTGTGACTGTACTCCCACCTATGACATGTAAAAGGGTTCGGTTTCCTTGACACTATGTGACAGGCAAGTGAGTGCAGAGCAGAAGATGTGTTTTCTTAGATCCTACCCAGAAGGATCTGGTGGAGAAACTTTGGATCCCCAAGAGAGACAGTCTGCGAAGGGCACAAAGCTGCAGGATTTAACTGTGTAAGCTGTGTACTGCACAAAGGTACCCAGGAAAGGGTGGGGAGGAGCCCTGTGCCCAGCGCTCATGCGCTAGGCTACATTAACCTGCTGGGAGACTGTCCTTTGTAATTCCCCAATCTGGAGGGGAACCTTTTTCCAATCACACACATGGTGCTAGCAGAAGCTAGAAGGTGAAATATGTACAATCTGGAGCCTTGGATACAGTAGTTAAGTGTGCAGTCACAAAAGCCTCATGAGCATCTGGTCAGATTCTGCAACATGAGATCCCCCAAGTCTGAGGGTCTTCAAAGAACTGATTATTCTGGGATTTAAAAAGTCAGCTTTGAATAACTGCTAAACCCAGGAAAAAACAATGCCAGATCAGTACTGGTCAAATAGTACTTTTCTTGTCCCATTGTATCTTCTATTCCTGACCTTTTCAATTCTGAGGTCTCAAACACTCCATCTGCTGTTTCAGGTGGAGGGAAGATGAGGATGAGGATGAGGAGCTGTGTGAGTAGAGTTGCCAGGCCTTGTTCACTGCATGTCTTCTCCCAGGTTGGGGACAGGAGACACTTCAGTGCAGATAGATGTTGGGATCTTTAGTTTTACTCTACACTGAATCTAATTCTACCCGAGTCAGTTTTGCTTTTGCTAAAGTGAAGGAAGAAATTTTTATCTGAGAAAAATATGAAAGTCAAGTCACTGGCCTTGAATTACATCCAAGGGAATAGAGAAGAACAAGCCCCATAGGCAAGATATGCAGGAGCAATGGCGAACACGAACAAGATGATTTTGTAGGGCTTTGTGAAGCTCATTTGTCAGGTCTGTAAATAGTCTTATCAGTATTTTGGAGTCTTTTGCATTTTACCCCTAATTCTCGTAAAAGAAAATTAAAAGAGTAGTCTTTGGATATATACTATGAGGTTTTTAAAAAATCCTGCATATTGTATAGTTAAGAGCTGAGTTGAGGTTGGTTCTAAACTTAAATATTCAACTATTAGAATACATATTACCC
Organism: Noctilio leporinus; assembly: GCA_004026585.1. Classification (NCBI taxonomy): domain Eukaryota; kingdom Metazoa; phylum Chordata; class Mammalia; order Chiroptera; family Noctilionidae; genus Noctilio; species Noctilio leporinus. The sequence goes on from PVIW01000793.1 coordinate 324,936, forward strand.
AAAAGGGTTTCTTTGGAAATTTTAAATGTTTAATCATTAAGTTAAATATTAATAAAATAAAAATATATATAAAAATAAATATTAATAAAATTAATACATTCTTAGAAAATACTCATCACAAGAAATTGAAATGCTTATTTATCTTTTCCATTAACTGGAAATTTCAGACTCAATGGCTGTTATATTTACCATTATGTTCTGGTACTTAATGGGAATGATATATGTGTGGAAAGATGGGAGCTGAAAGAAGACTTGGTAACAGACATTTATTGAATGAATAAATTAACCTTTAATGATTAAAAGATCATATTGATTTTTATTTTATTTTTGAGTAAACTGAGACCTGGATTTAACATGTGTTGCCAAATTTCTTCATAGGAGGAGTTTAAAATTGTTAATTTGGTTCATTAATCTGGATCATAATTTCATGAGATTCACCTGTTTCATGAGAAGAGTGCATTTTTGTGCTATCATTTATTAATCACATGTGCCTAAAACTGTCTGATATGTTGTATAGTCAATAGGCATCTGATGAATGAAAGATTAAATGGTTGGAAGCACTTTCTATAAATTTTATAAAAACAAGTAAGTTATTTTAAGATTTAAGTCCTTTTAAAATAATATTTTTGGGGGCCTGGGCAGGGATAGCAGGATTTGATAAAGGTTATGAATTTTATAAGGGAATTAAAACCTTAGCACAGCCATTGGTTGGAGGAGTTAATATACACAGATAATGTGTGGTGGAATAAATCCTTGCTTTTATTTTTAACTCATGACTCTAGTCTAAATAAATGATGTGGAGCACAAACATTCAAAGGAGTTCAGAAAAGGAAAAGCACATCCACTGGATTTGCTTTTCCACTTATAAATTTAATCTCAGAGATGTGGCAAAGAGTGATAGTATAAACTTTAGATATAACATATGTTAATATTATTATTTTGGTCTTATGTTGATTATTTCCTTCCTGAGAATTCATACTTGAGAGTGATGACATACTGATTGGGTCATCTCTAAGTCATCCTTCAGTTTAGAGCAAGGTACAATTAATTATGTATATATGTATGTATGTGTATATTCAAATAACATTTATTAGAAACTATCACATGTCAAACACTATGACAAACACATAAAATACCAAGGATATAAGATAGGGGTTCTACCCTTGAAGATTTCTCTTCTGATAATGGTGAGCAGAATTATCAAAAAATCATTAAAAAGTATAATATGACAGAGGGGAGCAAAAAGGGGATGGATGTAATACAACAACAATAAAATTAAAAAAAAAAAGTATAATATGATGGATTGTATAATAGAAGCCCTTTGGAAGAAGATTAACCTAGTGAATATATATATATATATGCACCAATTCACTAGGTTAATCTTCTTCCAAAGGGCTTCTATTATACAATCCATCATTTTATATATATATATATATATAATTCAAAATAAAATTTATTTTATTCACCAATTTATATATATATATATATATATAAAATTCAAAATAAAATTCCTGAGTAGCCTTTCAGTGTGATGATCTAAGATAAGAACCTGCTATTCGACAAGTCCTCTACTTCAGGACTTAACTTTGAAATACGTATGTGTAAGAAATGGGAAGATATCAGTTAAAAATATTTGGGCTGCAAGTAACACACAAGCTCAACAAAAAATGGGTTAAACAAATAGTGTTTATTTATTTTTATATATCTAGACTATGGGAATAGGTATTAATTTGGTGACTATTCTCAGGACGAGCATCATTACCACCTCCTTCATGTTATAATAATATTGCACCAGCTCCAGCTATTCCATCATTCACTTAGGAAACAGGAATAAGTAGGATCAACAGTGGAAGCTGTATTTGCCCCTTGTGTCAAGAATGTATGATCCTTATCAAAACCACATCATGTAATCTATGCAGCCAGACCTGATCATAGGATGGCCTGTAGCTGCAAATTAGACTGGAAAAGTATGCAATTAGCTCTTCTGGTTGCTTTTGTGTAAGGCGTTCAGAAAGCATGTGGATGAGATGGGCAGTGGTGTCTGATTCAGAGAGTAACCTCACTGCTTCCCTGTAAACCTCTTCTATACTGGTGGAAGTATTTGAGCCCATCGTTTATTTTTTTGCCTTGGAAGTGAAGTGACACAAATAGATCTTCTATGGAAGGAACGGTATTTGTAGTTGCCTGTTGAGAGTGCTTATTCATTGGTCTTTTTAAAGCTGTGGCCAAGTGACCTTTTGGGGACAAGGTCAACTGTGGTGCATGTTTTTAATTATATTAATGCCTGGCTCATTCTTTATCTAAAAACAATATATATCATTTCAGATTCTTAGGTTCTAAAAGTATGGATCCATTTAAAGAAGATCCTAAATTGTAACACAAACTACTTACATTGATAGGTGTATGTATTGTCCAAACACAATTATGCCATTAGAACTATTTTGGAGAATGTTAAGTAAATTGTACACGCATTTGAAGTATGCACCCAGACACGTACCACTCAACCAAACAAACAAAAAACCAAGTGTTGTCTCCTGAAGCATAAAAATACATGTACGGAGATACCTCTAGTGATTCTGTTTTAAGGATTCATTAAGTAACTAATATTTACTGAGGCCTACTCTGTGCCAGGCAATGTGCTGCATGCTGGGGATGCAAGCTAGGTTACTTCATCTTAGCTCTTCACTGTGGAGCATATAGCTAAAAAATGCTTCCGATTAATTTGGAACTTCATTTTTCGGAGTGTTTGAACCATCAGCTTTGTGAGTATAAGAGATATCACCAGTTTTCAGTATTATATTTCAGGTTATTTTACTCTAATTCACAATATTCTGCTTTTTAAATTTAGTGTATCTTGCTACATTAGAAATATTCTTTTCATTAAACGCAAGCAAGCAAAATACTTCATCCCCTGTGCCTACTTTTCCTTTTTAAAATTTTCATATGTTTGAATAATAGTTAATAGTTAATAAATTCCCCAGGTTTGTAAATGAATCCTTTTTTACTTTTATTTTTTTTTAGTGTGAAAGGCAATGGCCTTACTAGGGAAATCTTATCTATGCGTAAAATCGAGATCCAGAATGACAAATATTTCTTTGTTTGATCTAGTGTGAGGACATCTTAAGAGAGGAAAAAATTTTGAGTGGAGATACCACACAAATGTTAACATAAGATGTTAAGATTTGCTGTCATTTCTAGGCCAGAATTTAATAAAACAAAATCAAGCTTCGGGATAATTTTTCTTAGGCAAAGCATGTTTTGCTTGAGTTATCTTAGCAATTCAGTCAAAACCTTAATTAGGCAATCGTTCCTATTCTCTGTTTTAGTTTGGTAGTGGAGATTCATTCACCAAGGGCATGACATTTTGGCAAGACGTAGTGTCAAATTAGTAGTGCAAAATGCAAAGGATAAAACCCAGACTGTTCAAATTAGAATATCTCAGCCAGAAAAGAAAGATTGGATTAAAGTTGTGAAAAAATGTTTATTGAAGTTATGTGTTAGTCACAAAACTTTACAGTGATGAGTCATTATTTTTCCTAAAGCATAATTATTTAGATTCTGAAAGTTGTAAAATAAAAGTGTTTTTATTAGTTGCAGTGATTAGAGTGTTAAGAGGTTGTTCTCCCTTAAGGTTTTCAGGGAATAAAGTACAAACCCCTTTCTCTTCCTTAAGTGAATTATTTTTGTTGCTTCGTGGCTTCCTCTTCCAATAATAAATTTGCTCGTGACCATCCTGACTTGCGCATCTACACTTCAAGGCTCTGATTTCCTAGTGGATGTTTGAAAACATGTATAGATGAGAAACTTGCTGAGTTGGAGTGGAAGGCTTACCCAGAAGGCAGCTAGTCTAGTGCTTCTCAAACGTTTTTGCCTAGAGCCCAAATTTGATGATGTTCCAGCTAGTTGTCATTCTCAAAGTTGTATTTAAAGTTATTCTGAATTCTGTTGTCAGCTGTAGCTCTTTTTTTGTTTGTTTTTCTTCCACTAAAGGAGGATATTGGAATGCGTAAGAGAGACTTTATTCTAGGAGCACACCCTTGTATCCCTGTTAGTTTACACAGAAACTAAAACATTCAGCCAAAGAAAAACATTCAAAAGCCTTGTCACTTTATTATTGGATGGGACCTACTGAACTTTTACATTATGTTCCTTCCCTCTTGCAGATATAGCCCAGGAAATCTGTGACACCCATGCCTTCCTGAGAGGCCTCTTTATGCTTGTATTAAGATTTTCTCTCTATCTTTTATTATTTATTTATTTATAAAGATTTTTATGTATTATTTCCAGAGAGAGGAGAAGGGAGAGAGGCAGAGAGGGAGAGAGACATCAATGTGTGGTTGCCTTTCACCTGCCTCCAGCTAGGGACTTTGCTGGAGGCCTGGCTTGCAACCTGGTTTTGTGCCCTGGCTGGGAATCAAACCAGCGACCTTTGGGTTTGCAGGAATTTTTTATTATTTAAAACAATTTTTTAAATTTCTTTTTTTGTTGTTGTTCCCTTAAAATTGTCTCAATTTTCACCCTGTTGCTCTCCACTGCCCGGCCCTGCTCCTGCGCCGCCCCCCGCGAGTCAATCCCTACCCTGTTATCCATGTCCAAATGCCATTTATATTTGTTCCTTGACTAGAACCTTCCCCTTCTTTTCCCTCTTCTCTCCCATCCCAGTTCCCTCACATATGTTTTCTTCTTTAATCCTCACCGGAGGATAAACTCACTGATTTTAGATTGAGAGGAAGTGAGAGAGATGAGAGAAGGGAGGGAGAGAGGGGAAGAGAGAGAGAAGAAAACATTGATCAGTTAATTGCCTCCCACGTGAATCTGGACCAGGGATCAAACCCGCAACCAAAATATGTACCCTGATGAAGGATGAAACCTGCAACCTTTCATTGCACAGGAAGATGCCCCAACCAACTGAACCATTCAGCCAAGGCTTTGAATAACCATTTTTGACTTTTCAAAAATGCTTTCATTTCTTGATTTACCACAATGCTTTGAGTTAAAAAAAACTTAAAAACCCTATTGTTCATATTTTCTAGATGCGAAACCTAAGTGTGAGAGAAATTAAGTGACTTATTCTAGGTCATATAGCAAATGAATAGTAAAGCCAGAATTTCCATCAAGCTAATTGATTTTTAGCCCCATGTGTATGCCAGTATCCTGCCCTGCCTGTCAGTACTCTGTTCACAGGGTGGTGCTTTTCTGTTGCACCCATTCCTTCATATGCTTATGGGTGCTCCTTTAGGTGGTTCTTTATAGCCTCTCCTTATTCCCTTTTAAAATTTTGCAGAGTTCATCTTGCTCATAGACTTAATCTTCAGTAGCTTTACAGTATATGAAAAGTGTTATCAAACCCATTTCTACTAAGGGCTTAGCCAGATAATGATTACCTCTCCCAGGTAAGTTTTAGCTTTAAGGGATAATATCATTACTGAGAGTTTCAAATTCCTTGGTAATCAATGGTATTATCAATCTATTATGAATATAATGATTGGAAGTATGGTGGTGATTGATCTGTACAAAATCTAAATGAAATAATGAAGCCAGAATCTCATGATTCAATCAACTTCATAGTAAACTATGAGAAAAGGTACCGTGTCTATTTGTTCAGTGTCCTTGTCACGGAACCTAGTGCAGGGTCTCGAACACATTTGCTGAATGACTAAACTTCTACAACAACCTGCTTGATTCTAATCATAGAAGAATGATGTAGGACATTCTAAAGTTGTGATAATGGAATTATAAAAACATGCAATTCTTGTAGATAAGATAACTCAGGTGTACCTGTCAGGACTGACTAAATCATGCCCTGGTAATAACAATCTCAAAATCTCATTGCTTTAAAACAACACTCAAACTACATGTCGATTGAGGGTTGGCTGGGAGCTCTGCTTTATGTTGTCCTTACTCTGGGACCCCAGCTGGTAGAAGGGCCATTAAATGGAACATTGCCAGCTGTGACAAAGGGAAGAAAAATCTTGAGGGCTTCGCTCAACACTTAAATACTCTGTCCACGAAAGATATATAAATTACACTACTTAAGGTTTTCAGGGAATAAAGTACAAACCCCTTTCTCTTCCTTAAGTGAATTATTTTTGTTCCTTCATGTAGAATTACAGTAGGTCGCCAAACGTGTAATTCTACCTGTGGCCAGAAGGCAGAGGACCTGAAGTACCTGTTGAACAAACTAATAACCAATGGTAAAACAGCACTCATCTCATGTGGAGCTACATCTCCATTGTATGCTCTCCCATGATAAAAAATAAGTTTTTATTTCCTGTGGACCAGGCACTGTGCTAGTGGCTTATGTATATTGCCTCCTAATTCATGTACCCACACCTGAGTGGGAGGAATTACTACTTTATATAGAGGAAGAAACTAAAGTGAAGTGAGGTTAAGTAGTCTGCCCACTTAATAAGTTATGGTAGCAATATTAGAGCTCTAGTCTGTCTGACTCCAAAGATAATGCCTTGATTACTATGTAATATTGCCTTTATATAATGCCTATGAGGCCTTTGGGGTCCATCATTTGGCTATTAATTTGCTTGTGCTGGTCATTTTCACCTGGCTCCTGAGAGTCTTTTTATCCACGTTGCTGAGCAAGCATGCTTTCAGTCATACAAAACAGAACACGAGCAATTGGTTCTTGCTATAGAGACTAAGACTATAACAGCTCCAACTTGAAAAGAAGGTTACCATGAGACAATTCAGATAAATTACCAGTCAAAGCTGATTCAACCTATTAGACCAAACCTAAAATTGTATTGTTCTGGTAAAAGCAAGTTCTAGATCCTATTTTCACTGATTGTATAAAATGCTGGTTTTATGTTTGAAAATTACGAACAGTACCAAAATGTTTACTATGCTTTAATTATTCTCTGAAAATTAAAAATCTCACATAGTAATATAGTTTCCAAGTTAAAAATAAATGTTAACTTGATGCTTAGCATATTTTTCCTGTAGAAGTTTTCCTTTGTGAAGGACAAGGTTTTTTCTCCCATGTTAATAAAGGTTTCAGAGATTATTTTCAGCATTACCTTTCATACTGTTGCAAATTCTCTGAAATAGAACATTACTTTTTGATTGAGTGAGGGAATCTCTTCCCTCCTTGCTTCATATTTTCAAATACTCAAGAATTAGACTCGCACTGCCTTGACTTTCTTCTCTCTCTCTCTCCCTCTGCTCCCTGGGGGAGGAGCCAATCTTCGTACTAATATACAGGGAAGAATGAAAAGGGCTTAGCGTGGCTTAACTGCTGCCCTTTATTTACTTTGTGCAGGATCTGCCTGCTTGTACAGGTCCTTCATATTTCTTCAGTTCTAAGACACATTTTTAATACCTTAGCATCTCTGAATAAATATATGAGTATATTTTACAATTAATTGTAGGTCTTAATTTAAATGACAGGAAGGGTTCATTTCTTTCTTAGTGGTGCATGAAATAACGGCTTGCCTGACAAATGTAGTATTTTTTATAAGGTGAAATGTAATTTTGTGCTTTTCTCCCTAAGATATGGTAGACTATGGGGTGTGGTGTGGTGTTAGGAATGCATTATGGCTACATATGTTAGCTCTTACCCCAACAGCTTCCTCAGTAATAAAGGGGTTATCTCCATCCCATGACTTTTTGATCAGTTCTTACTTGGTTCTGAAATTTAATAGGGGGAGAAGAGGGTTATATATTGAATCTGTAAATGCCTGAATCTTGCACGATACATTGGACAAACCCCTTGACATTAGGTAAGAAGTAAAAGTTAGGAAGGAAATGTGCAGGTGGAGTCATCTTGCCAACACAGGGTCCTGAATGACCCAAGATAGTGGTTCTGGTTTTTTAACTTACCTAGCAGTATTAGAAGTTATAATGATGGTTTTATGACTTTGGTAAGTGGTAACTCTACAGAGCAGGCCATATGGCTGGCTGCCTTTTACAATTTTACTATCGGTTTTTAGCTCATGCACTCTGGTGGGTGGCATTAGGTCTCAGGCTTTAGTAAATTGGCCAGGTGGGATATTTAACTTTGAAGGACCACTGAAGCATATAGTAACTTTGTCTTCAAAAAGTGACAGTTTTTATTTAGGCAAGACTACAAGTACCTGTGCCTAAGACGAACCTAGCTGTACAGATAGATGACTTCTTACCTAAAGATGTCTTTAGGTAAGACTGCAACAGCAAGACCTTGAAATTCATAGACACAGCTTGGCCTGATATTTTAGGTGAAGCTAAATTGAGATTAGGCCTTTTTGACCTTGGAAAGTAACACTATTTGTTGCTTTTAAACTGCATGGCAGCTGAGTTTTTCATGTTCACAGAATACCAGTAAGGTTTTAGCTCTGTGTTGGGACTGTTTGTGCCAGGGTTGTAGGCAGTGCTAGAGTAGCTGAATCATTCTGTTTATCTGTATGTCATAGGCTAAGGGAAAAAAGTGTGAAAGGAATAAATTATGTGGTCTCCGATTGGCTTGAGATTTGTTAACTGAATGAACTTTCACAATGGATCCTGTTTTCCCAGACCAAATTATGGTTTTTTTTTCCAGAAATGTGATAGACTATTATGAATAAATAGCTAACAATGAATGGAAGCCCTTATATTCTTTTTGTAATAATACAAAGTTATAACTCAAAATTATCTTCTTGTAATAATACAAAGATATAATTCAAAATTAAGGTGTGGCAAAGCCATGGTCTAAGAAAGCAATTAAAAAGAATTATACCTTTTAACTCTAGAATTGAAGCTTTTTTTCCCCCAGGTGATTAAAAAGCAACTGGAATGATTAGTTAAAAACAAAATAAAGACTATGTAAGTTGGAGAAAGAGTTGCTTATTAGAAAAGTTGGTATCTTAGTTGACAGACCAGATAAATTTGAAGGAAACAATGAGAACTTAAAGGCCAGGAGAGCCAGGTATAAAATGGATAATAGTTAAAGTTAAACTTAATTGCTGTATTAAAAAAAAAAAAATGGAGAAAAGAAGATATCAGTTTACTGTTCCTAAAATGGAATAACTAGGGCTCAAACAATTCTACCAGGGGGGAATACCCAGACCTCGGAGACCAGGATTGAATAACTGTGCTGGATGGATCGAAACAAATACAGAGATTACCTTCTTAGAGCTGAAGATAGAGATGCCCTTGCAAAAATAATTGTGTAAATATGCCTGGAAGATTAAGGTTTCAAGGAAATAAATATGGACACATTTAAGAGGAGAGAATTAGGGAGGTTGGGACAAAATATTCAAGCCATTAGTAGGTGAGTTACTACAAGGGGACAGTAGGGTGTTTTTTTTTTATCCGGAGGGAACATGCTTAAAAAATGTATGTAATTCATGTTCTATCCAAGGGTATGACAAAGATGAGACAAAGAAGACACCAGTAGATTGGGGCTTTGTCTTCATGTCAGCCTAAGGTGGGTGAGGAGCTCTAAAGGTTGGGTTTACCCAAAAAGAAAGAGAAAATGGACAAAATGCTTTGGGCAGATGCAGATGCCCTGATTTTTATGTCTCTCACTATGGGAGTTATAATTTAGAAAAGTTTATTAGAAAAATAATCTTCTTTATTAGCAAAACACAAGGAAAGCAAATGGAAAAAAAGTACTTAGATCCAGTAAACACTATAAAGAAAGAAAGGAACCAATTTAAGTAATAACTGAATTGTTACCAGTACTCATTAAAACAGCCAGCATCCTAAACAACTAGAAAAGTTAAAAACTGCCACAGCCAATAGCAGTTTAGGAACACATGAAAAAATATGTAATGTGGTATCTCAAATAGGGGAACAGAAAAAGGACATAAGGTAGAAACTAAAAAATCTGAATAAAGCATGGAGTTTAGATAATGTACTAATATTGGTTAATTATTTTTGAGCACCCCTCTTTGCCCCTCTCCCTTCCCCTCTTTCTAAAAATAATGAATAAAATCTTTATTAAAAAAAGAAAACAAAAAGGGGATGGATGTAATACAACAACAATAAAATAAAATAATAAAAAAAGGAAAACACCCTTGTTTAATGGTGCTTAGTAGTGATGGCAAAGAGAACATTATTTAATATATATTAATATGTTATACTTTTGCTGAAAATTGCTTTAAGATATGTCTCTTAATTATAAAAATATAATAGCATGTATTTAAAAATTTTGGAACCTAACCCCCTTTTTCTTGTACTGGTTCTTTGTTTGGTATAACATAGATTTGCATAACATGACATTTTTTAGGAACCTACCAACCATGTTATATGTGGGTTGCCTGTATTAACTTCAGGTAGACAATGTAATGATTCGATATCTGTATAATTTGTGCAATGATCATCACAGTGAGCCTAGTTACCACTTGTCACTATACATAATCACATTAATTTTCTTATGATGAGAGCTTTTAAGATTTAATCTCTTAGAAAGTTTCAAACATGCAATACACTGTAATACAAATTACAGTCACTTTTCTGTACATTACATCCCCGTGACTTATTAATTTTATAAATATTTACTCCCTTCCCCTATTTTGCCCCATCAACCCCCAACTCTTTCCCTTCTGGAAAGCACCAGTCAGTTCTCCATATCTATGAGCTTGGTTTTTGTTTGTTTTTAGGTTCCACAAATAAGTGAGATCAGATGATGTTTCTCTTGGACTTATTTATTTCACTTAACATGATGCCTTTAAACTCTATGTATGTGTCACAGCAAGGTTTCATTCTTTTTTATAGCTGAATAGTATTGCATTGTGTACATACTTACCACATTTTCTTTATTCATTCACCAGTGGATACTTAGGTTGTTTTAATATCTTGACTATTGCAAATAATGCTGCAATGAACATAGTGGTGCAAACATCTTTTTTGAATTAATGTTTTTGTTTTCTTTGGCTAAACACCCCAAAACAGAATTTCAATATCATATTATATTTCTATTTAAAAAAATTTAAGGAACTTACGTATTGTTTTCCATAGTGGCTACACTAATTTACATTTCCACCAACAGTGCACCAGGGTTCCCTTCTATCCACTTCCTTGCCAACTCCTGTCATTTATTGTCATTTTGATAATAGTCATTCTAATAAGTGCCAGGTAAATGACAGTGTTTGGAGAAGCACTAAGGGTCCTTGCTTGGTTGCTAAATGTAAGGCACAAGTGGCAATAGCAAATTTAATAAAAGCCCTTTGATGATGATTATTTATCTCAATCAACTGGGAGAAAAGACCTTTTGCGTAAGAGGAAGGTTTAAAACCTAAGATTTCTATAAGAAAAGGCAATAGAAAGAGCTAATGAGAGACAGGAATGAAAATATCCATTACAAAGCCATAATGGAGGCTGTGTTATTAAAGAATGCTGACAATTCAACTTTGGTGTACAAGAAACATAAAGCTCAAAGAAAAAAATATTAAGACCATTTGAATATAAGGAATGAGAAAGAAACTACCTGAAATGATGAGCCAGACATTTGTAATTTTTTAAACCTTGCAAAAACAAACACACAGAAAAGGCAACTTGAGGATCGGAATTTCGGTATAATTAGATGATTTGGCCAGGCTGACACCAAGATTCTGTCTGTATCTTCCCTCCTTCACTCAGATACTACTGAAGCTATTCTGTGATATTTGGCATAATGAGTACTCAGTTTGGAAGCATAATTATTTCTGTGATACATTTTAGGAGCTGAGCAATGGGATACATTTTTTATTTCTGTTTTGTAGTTGGAGAATCCTAATGTTATCATTTAATTATATTTTATATCTTCTGATGGAAAGGGCTAAGTACTATGGTTTTGTATAATTTGGGATGGAGAACAGAAAAGTTATCAACTTCTCTCATAAGGTGGCAGTGTAGCTTGAGATTAATTTAATTAATGAATTGTCAAGTTGCCTTTAAAATTTAAATTCTGCTATCTTCCATTATTATGGAGGAAAAAAGTATATTATGAAAGCAGTTGAATATTTCACCTTAATTTTTACAATCAACATTGAAATAGCACTTTAAATTTAATAAAGCAGTTTCATGTACATTATCACTTGATTTATATGTATATCTGTCCATTTATCAACCCATCCATCTTTTACCTGCTGTGAACACATACCTGCACTTCCTAAGCAAATGAAGAGCTTTACTTCAAAGTTGGATCAGCATTAGGCTAGCTATAATATTTGAATGAATGAACAAATAAATAAGTTCCGTGATGAAAATACAAATATTACCTATACTTATAAAAACATTTAAAAATATAACCCCTGGCTGGTGGCACAGTGGATAAGGCACTGACCTGCGAACCCAAAGGGCTCTGGTTTTATTCCCAGCCAGGGCACATAACCAGGTTGCAAGTCAGATCTCCAGCCAGGTCTGTAGCTGGAGGCAGGTGAAAGGCAACCATACAGTGATACCTCTCTCCCTCTCTGCCTCTTTCCCATCCCCTCTTTCTAAAAATAATAATAAAATCTTTAAAAAACACCAAAAAGCATTTAAATATAATTTATAAGGTTAACACCACTTTATATTTATATTGTATAATTAAGCTATAGAGAGGTATTCTAAAGAATGAGGATCTGCTGCTGTTCAGGCAGCATCCTAGAAACCATCCTATGGTTTCACTCTAACAGGGTTTGACTTTTTAAGGATCACTGCTAGGTATGCTGAACACGGAGTTCAGTCTGTCATTTTCTCCTAAAAGTAGGCCCTTCCGGCTGCATAACACTACCTCTGTGAAAACATGGTTCTGGTTTCTTTTTTGTAGTTGCAGTCTCCTTTAAAAATGTATGTATATATACATCTGTAAGGATATAAACCCAAAAGAAAACATTTTATGACTGGTCGTAATTTACTTTCCTTAAGGTGCCCAGTGGTGACATAATTGATTTTGTAGCCATTGATGGAAAGCCACATTAAGTTCAAAATTGTCAGCTGAGCCCAGCGATAACATTTTCATAACGACTTTTAATAAACATGGAAGAAGTGATTTCATTCATTTATACATTTGATTTATGATTTTTTAAAGACCAAAATAAATTAGCTGCTCTTTTGCTTGCTTAGTTGCTGCATTACAGGTAGCTTCTCCTATACATATTTGAGGCAGAATCAAAGTACTCCTGAGATAGGTTTTGTAAATAACTTTAAAAATTGATACCATTAGTAATATTTAATCATTTTAAATGGATATGATTTCATTTACCAAAAAATAAAAATATTAGAAAAGCATTTTGATTCACTCAGCTTTTTACTATGGTGAAAATATGAATAAGATCTATTTTTATCTAGAAAGAATTGTTCAAGTCAGATATTTCTGAACTGACATGCCCCCTCCACTCCATTTTTGTCCTTGATTCTTCCATAGCTCAGTCTTCCCATTTTTATTCTAAATTTTTTAAATTTAATACTTGCCTCCTCTCCTTCTCCTCTATCAGTTCTACCTTCAAAAGAAAACCAGAATCGATCCATTTCTCATCACTACCACTGGTCTCCTGTTTCTGCTTTGACGTGTTTTCAGATCATGTTAACCCAATGGCCCAAGTGACCACATCATGTCACCCTTTTGCTCAAACATCTTCAAAGTTTCTCCTGTCATTGGAATAAATTCAGAAATTTTACCTTCAATCAAGACTCTATATGATATTTTCACTTTTCCAGTCACATTAGCGCACCCCCTCAAATAATATTTTACTCCTAATCTCTAAATATTGCACCACAGGGTCTTTGTAGCTGTTACTGCCTTGCTCCCCAAATCCTGCATGGCCAGCTGCTACATTGCCTTTCATCTTTTCAATCAAGTCCCTAAACATGCTATCTAAAATTGTCAACATGTTATCCCTTACCCTGCTTTATTTTTCCACTGTAATATTTTAATTGTCTAACAAAAAGAGTATATTTAAAAAGAATATCTATAAAGTCTGAAAGTAATTTTAGAAAAAATAATGTATATTAATTTCATCTCTTGAGCAAGACTGATTTTCATAGATCAAAGTCCCTACAGACACGTTCAGGTTACACTCACAGAGAAGCAGTTTACAGGAGAGAATGCTTTTTTAAAAAATCCTCACTCAAGGGCATGCTTACTGATTTTAGAGAGATGGAACATCTATCAGTTGCCTCTCACACCTGCTCCACATGTGACTAAACCTGCAACCTAGGCACATGCCCTGACTCAGGAATTGAACCTGAGACCTTTCAGTCTACTGGAGTACACTCTAGCCAGCTGAGCCACATTGGCCAGGGCCAGAGACAATGTTTTTATGGGGGACATTGGGAGAGGCTGTTCTCAAGTTTGATTAACTGCTTGTGTCTTTGAAGTTTGAGGAGGTGTCTATCCCATAATTGGTAGGCTAACACTTAAAAAAAAAAAAAAAAATGTGCTTAGCTCATCAGTGGGAATTGGAGTGTCTGGGTATGATTGCAGAGGAGCCAAAGGGTTTTTACTTTCTCAGATTTCATGATTCTTTACACCTAAATGACTATGGTTTCCTGGAATTCCAAGCTAGAGTTTGGCTCATGTAGTCTTGCTCACAACTCATGTTTAACCTGCTCCTGCATGTTTTTGAGCATACACGAGCTCTACATTTCCCCCCTTATCATCAAAAATATTGGTAAAAATCAAAACATTGCACACAAATATTTAAAAAATCAAGTGGCACAGAAGCATCTATATTGAAAACCAGCTATCAGAGTTCCCATGCTGCTCCTGTGAGAGCAATTAAAACCCCTTTTAACTGTTTCCTTGTTTTGTGGTTCCCAAATATTTCAGATAGTATGTTTCTTTTTTACTTCATCTTTACTGTATTATTTTCTATTACCATTGAGATCCTTATCCCTCCTTCCCCCCAGCAACCCCTCCCCAACTTTCACCTCCTCCTTAGCTGTCATCTTGCTCTCCATGAGTCTATCTGCATTTTCCTTGTTAGTTTAGTTTGTTCATTGGATTCCATATATGGGTGAAGTTATTATACTGTTATTGATGTATCAGTCCTAGAAATGACTATTTCCTTCCTGTCATTGTAGAAGAGGATTTTTACTTAATGCCTATCATTTTCTACCTGCCAATTCTTCAACATATGTGCTTGCATCATCCTTTCCTAGTTCCTTTCTTGATGAAATTTCTAGCCATGTAAGGAGTATCTATAATACAGACATATAATTCTTACAGCTGTAGGCTGTATGTCTTGTGTGTTTTACAATAATGCTATTAGTGCTCCTATTCTTTTGACCACTTAACATCCCCATTTCTGTCACCCAAATTTTTTGACATATGTTTATTTTTACATTGTTAAAGCCTGATAACATTCAAAGTTTTTTTATTTTTAAAGAACATGATGTTTTGTCTATATGTTAATTCTAAAAGTTGAAAACTAATAAAAGTTGATGGAGATGCATTATTCAGTGAAGAGAAAATTAATATGCTAAACTTATATTCTTGAATTCCAAATGTAGATTCCTATGTCTAATATAAATATCAAATACGTTCTTTCTTTTTCTATCATTTGCTGAAAACTATGCCGCGTTTTAATTTGCATGGTATTCTAAAATTAATCTTTTTATGCAGTTTTTATCTCCTGGAACTTCTCATATACCCCCCTTTTCTTTTGGGAGAATAAACATGTCTTTATTAGTGTTTACTTGTTATCTATCGGCTTATTAATAATTCTATGTGTTGGATTACATTCTATTTTTCTTAAAGCCCACTTACTTTAATTCAGAACCATTATCTTATATTTGAACCATTGCTTCTGTGTAGCTTGTTTGTGAATTTCTAATTAATTTTAACTTACTTTGTATCTTTCTATTATCATTTTCTGCTCAAACTTTTAACCATAATATTGATTCTACATAGTCACCCTCCATCCCCACCTCACTTTGTTGAGAACTACCTTTTTAGTGTACTCCCTGCTCTTCAGAAATTTACATTCTATTGAGGGATAAGGACAATCAACAAGATAAAGGCATTTTATTGTTTTGTATGTTGAGTCTACTTTGTTTTAGGGAGAGAAATATGTAGGAATGGGGAAGTTCCAACCATCACCTTAGCAGAGGATGATGCATTTCTCAAGTTCCAACTTAGAACTCTTTTATTTATTCATGAAAATCAATATTTAAAATGGTATTTCTATTATGTAGTTCTTGTAGAATATACTCTATGTATTAAATTAGGCACTAAATAGGCTTATAGTGGTCTGCTCAGAACTAAATCTAACATTGTTTTTAAACAAAGTAAATAATGTATTCCAATTTCCAAGTAAAAGATTTGCAAATGGACTTTTAGAACACAACCTATTTGTTACAACCCATTGTTGAAGCTGGCAATTGACTACGTTGCAAAGTTATTCTAAATGAAAAATGATTTCTTTAAACAGTCTGTTTAGGCAGGAATCATAGGTTTATTTTATGTCCTATAGGGTGTTTCCGCATTGAAAACTCATTATTAATTTATAAGAATTACACAACACTGTCAGGCTGTAAGCCACTTGAAATGTTGGCTATTTAGTTATACAAGAAATCCATTGTCCTTAAATAGACCTACTACTGAAAAGGTCAGCCTAAGATTGTTTTTGTAAAGATTCATGGAATCATTTTTGTAGTTTCTTCTATTTTGGTCTGTTACATATCAAATGGAGATAAAGTTAAAAAAAAAATCCAAATGTTCTCATTAATTCAAGGTGTGAGGTTCCCTGGAGAGAAATGCAATTACACCCTAGAGGCAGCTGGTTTCTGAGCCTTAAGTTTGCTACTTTGGCTATTTTATCTGTTTAGTTCTGCTTATTTCAGATTTCATTCACACAGAGAATCCATCTGTATAGCTACCAGGGTCTAAATATTTAACCAAAATTTTAATTTACTACTAGGTGAAATAGAAAAACTATATCTCTAAGCAGGTTTAGTTTATGATTGTTCTTACTTTCGTTTTTATTCACCTGGTGCTCATGGGTCTTTTCCATCTAAAGACTACATATAAACTTAGAACAACCAAAATAAATGTCATGGGGTGTAATGAATAGCATAGGACACAAAACCAATACTATAACTTTGTATGCTGGCAGGTCACTAGAACTGCCACAGTGATGACTTTGTAAAGTTTAAATAAATCTGAGTAATATCCTTAGCAAAAGCTAATATTCTTCATTTGCTATAAATCTTAGATTAAAAAAATAATCATTATACCTGGTGAAATACAAATGAGGAATGAGAAGAAAGATGTTAAAATATTTATGAGACAGTCTTAGTCATTCTAAGACTACTTATTCATGGCAATTATATGCCAAATTAATAATTTGCTTGTTATGTGAATATATGTACAAAGCCAGAAGTCCTTTGCTCTTCCTGAATCCTTTTCTACTTCTCCCAGATGGCCCACTGTGCATGTACCACTACTATATTTCTAGATATTACTAGGCTTTTACAAACATGTACCTGTATCTACTTTTTTTTTACAAAATTATGATGATAATATTCATGTTGTTTCATTGCTTTAAGAATTATGAAATGACTTTTTTCCTTTTACATCTTTAATGATGTTGCTTTAACACTGTCATCTTGTTTGTATTTTTTTAATGAGAAATTTGTCATTTTAATCTTTTTTCTTCTGTATGGCCTTTTCTCTGGCTCTTTTAGATATTTTATCTTTGTACTGGTTTGAAACAATATAATTATTAGGTATCTTTGTGTAATATTCATGTTTCTTATGCTTTATATTTGTTGCAATTCTTGCCTTTGTGTGTTTATAATTTTTGTTACATTTGGGAAAGTTTTGGCCATTATTTTCTATAATAGTATTACAAAATACAGGAGCTGGTAAGGATGATTTTACTCTCTGCATGTTGAACTGGGAGGAGGCTGTAACAAATAACCTAAAGATGTAAATACTAGTGTTTCCTAGAAGACTTTTAACAAATTATTCATTTAATATTTATTTTATTGAGTTCCTGCTATTTGAAGACAGACATGCCCAATATTTGGTGAACAAAAATACATGATATAGATCATTTATTGTTTATAATCTTCATTACATTTTATAGAGTTCACATTAGATCCTGAAGATTTTATAGATATTTGTTTTGAATTATTTTTAAACAAATAAGCCCTGGCTGGTGGCTCAGTGGATAGGTGCTGGACTGTGAACCCAAAGGTTGCTGGTTCAATTTCTAGCCAGGGCACATACCCAGGTTGCAAGCCAGGTCCCCAGCTGAAGGTAGGTGAAAGGCAAGCATACATTGGTATTTCTCTCCCTTTCTTCCTCCCTCCCTGCCCTTCTCTCTAAAAATATGAATAGAATCTTTAAAAAATAATAAAATGAAAAAACATTTTAAACAAAATAAAAATATGTTCAACAACTTAACATTTTACGACTGAATTTATGTTGTTCATCAGTGTAGTGATTACCATTAACAATGAACATTCTTTTCATACTACTACTTGACTCTGGAATTGAACTGGGATAAATGTGATTTAATAAATTTGGAGAAGTAGGTTTTCTTTTACTTTCTTTTTTTCTTTTCAATAAAGTCATCAGGAAATCTCATAAGAGACATATTTTTTTCATTGAGAAATATCAGAATCAAGTGCTAAAATAATTTTTTCGTTTAAAGAGATTACCCAATTTAATGAGTACGCATTTCTTTCCATAGAAGAATACATCGATTTTGAAAAATTAAAAACAGATGAAGGGCAATGCTGCTATGAATTACATTTTATAAAAGGGAAATAATTCACAGTTGTGAGCTTCTTAATGAATAAACTAATAGAATTTTGTAAATAGGCTCACTGGCTTTGTGTCTCAGGCAAAAAGCACCAGTTTTGGAGTGCGTCATACAAAACAGATTATCTGGTAAACTTGGGACCAGGAGCAGAACAGGGTTTTGTGGGACCTGCAACTTACAGAATTAGGTGAGGAACCTCTTAAGAAAAAATAATGTAAAATTACCAACACCAAGTTTTCTATAAAAGGTATTTAGTTAAGATGAAAATATATAAAAATTTATCATTTTCAAAAGCTATTCAATAGAATAATTAGTAAGAACACAAAATCTGGAAATTAATACACGTTTTTAATAATGAACTACCTAATATACCTGTATTATCTTTTTCCCTTTACATTAGGCTACATTCTTTTTATTGACTTTTTCCCTATATACATAATTGAACTATTCCAGCATGTTTATTAAATAACGTTTTTACTTTCTGTTTGACTTTCTCTGTGTTTTTGTTAAAAACCACTTGACTATATGTAAAGTACATTTTTATTTAAAAAAATTTTTTAAACATTTTTTTCTTTTGGTGATTGTAGGAACAGGAGAAGGGAGGTAGAAAGAAAGGACAAGAAACAGAGATGTGGTCCCTGGCTGGTGTAGCTCAGTGGGTTGGGCACCAGCCTTTGAACCCAAGGGCTGCTGGTTCAATTCCCAGTCAGGGGACGTACCCAAGTTGCAAGCCAGGTCTCCAGCCAGGTTCCCAGCTGGAGGCAGGTGAAAGACAACCATCCATTGATGTTTCTCTCTGTCTCTGCCTCTCTCCATTACCTTCTCTCTGAAAATAATAAATAAAATCTTTTTTAAAAAAAGGAAGAAAGAAAGAAAAGAAACAGAGATGTGAGAGAGAAACATTGATTGGTTGCCTCTTGCACGCATCCAGACTGGGGACCAAAATTGTAACCCAGGCATATTCCCTGACTGAAAATCAAACCTGTGACCTTTTGGTTTTCAAGAGGGTGCCCAAACAACTAAGCCACACCAGCCAGGACATGTGGAGTATATTTTGAAACACTGTATTCTATTCCATTGATCTGTTTTTCTGTTTTGCATCATACAACACTGTCTTGGTTCTTGAAGTTTTACAGAAAAGTTCTGAAATCAAATATTGGCCTTCTAACTTTGGTCTTCAAGGTAGTTTTAACTATCCTTGATCCTTTGCTTTTTCAAATACATTTTTAATTTATCTTATCAATGCCTTGGCTGGTGGCACAGTGGATAAGGCACTAGCCTGTGGACCCAAAAGTCGCTGGTTCGATTCCCAGCCAGGGCACATAACCAGGGAACAAGCCAGGTCTCCAGCCAGATCCATAGCTGGAGGCAGGTGAAGGGCAATGATACATTGATGTTTCTCTCCCTCTCTGCCTCTCTCTAAAGGTAATAAATAAAATTATCTTATCAATTACTTGAAAAAATATCATGCTAGAATTTTTATTGGAATTATGTTGGGTCTATAAGAGTTCTATCCAGAAAATATCCAGCCACACACTATGAAAAATAGAGACATTTATTGAAGAAGATACAAGATACAGGAGACGAACATAGGACAATGACACCTCAGTGTCCTTTAATGTAAGCACCTTGGGACCTCACCCACTATCAGCTGCCCTGTTGTGTTTTTCTGATTTTCATCAATTGTCTCAAATCTCTTCCCGTTCAAAGGTGCTTTTAGCTTTGGGAAAAGCCCAAAGTCACAGAATGCCAAATCTGAGTTGTAGGAGAGCTGAGTCATCTGGGTAATTTGATATTTCACAAAAATCTCTGCCTGAGATGTGATGCATGAGCACACTGTTGTGATGAAGCTGCTGATCACTAGTTATCCATAGTTGTGGCCTTCTGAATCATCTTAATGGTTTCCATGGAGGAATGTTCAAGCTTCACACAAAATTTGACACAGATTCGTTGCCCTACTCAGTCATTTTGAATGTGATGGCCATACAGTACACATGCTCACTGAACAGCTTTTACTGCCCCCACTGACTAGTACAGTGAAGTGGCCATTGCTCACACATGTGCATTCCCACCCTCTCTTCTTAGTTGACAGATTACTGTTCTTATTATATTAACAATGGCTGGCCTCTTCCCAAACAGACCTTGTATATCATTTTTGTGAGAAATGGTATCTTTTCAGTACCTGGTTATCTGAATCATAAAAATGATTTAAATCTCCATTTTATGTAGATATCTTCAGTTGCTCTCACTAACATCTTTTAGTATTGTGTATATGTCTTGTTTTTATTTTTGTTAAATTTATCCCTAAATATCTTTTGATGCTAGTTTAAATGTTATTTCAAATTTTCACTTTTTAAGTATTTGTTGCTATTTTATTAAAAATGTAATTACTGTATGTCTAGTAATTCTCTAACCTACAACATTAGTTCTATTAGTTTTTGGTGGACAGAGTTCTTAGAATTTTCTATGTACATGACCATCTCAGCTATGAATAATGATAATTTTTCTCCTTTCACATCTATTTGCCATTTTTATTTGCATTTTATATTGAATAGTAATTGCAACACCATGTTCAGTAGATGAGGCTAGATTTGATACCTTCCCATTTTATGTTGTCTTGGTGGGAAATTAATATTGTACTGTTAATATGTTAGTTATAAATTTTTATTGATTGTTTCCATAATTAGTTTTTCCTGTTTCTAGTTTGCCAAGATATTTTTATCAGATATTGTCTTATTTTTGTCAAATGTCATTTCTTCATTTATTAAAATGATCATTTGATTTTTTGCCTTACACTGTTAAAGTAGTGAATTATATGAATAGATTACCAAATATTAAGTTAATCCTGAATTCCTTGGATATGCTTAACTTGGTCATACTATATAATCATTATATATTGATGAAATTTATATATTTCAAGGACTTTTAAATATGTTTTCATGAAGGATTGTATTGTAAATTCATTTCCTTGTAATGGTCAGGTCTGGTTGTACAATGAGTAACATTAGCCTTATAAAAGGAATTTGAGTTGGCAACTCTTTCCTCCTCTATTTTCTGAATATTTTGTGTTGAATTGGTATTAAGTTTTTACTTCAATGTTCATTGGGATGTCTAATAATATCATCTACAACTAAAACTTATTTGGTTGTTTGTTTGCTTTTTTTGGTGAGAAGTTGTTTAATTATAAATTCAAAAAAAAAATGTTGAGAGAGGAGAAGGGAGGGAGACAGAGAGGGAGAGAAATATCAATGTATGGTTGCTTTTCACCTCCCTCTAGCTATGGACCTGGCTGGAGACCTGGCTTGCAACCTGATTATGTGTCCTGGCTGGGAATCAAATCAATGACCCTTGGGTTCACAGGCCAGCACCTGTCTATTGAGCCACCAACCAGGGCCAAATTAAATTTCTTTATTGGCCAGAAGGTTATTTAGAGTTTCACTTCCTTCTCTGATCAATTTTAAGAATTTGTTTCTTTCAATAACATTTTCATTTAAGTTGTTGAATTTATTGACATAAAGTTGCTCACAATATTCCATTATAATACTTTTACTATAAGTAGAATCTAGTAAATATCACCTTTTCATTTATCATATTGGTATTGTGTCTTTATTCTTTTTTTCCTTGAACATTCATTATACTTGTTTATTAATTCCACTAATCATTTCTAAATACTAACTGTGATTTTTCTTTTTTTTTTTTGTTTCTACTTTATTATTATTCTATTATTTTGTTTCTTCTAATTGCTTTGGGTTCTGTGTTTGATATTTTCTAATAATGTTTTGAGTTTTTAACTTGAAAGCAAAAGTCATTGTTATATACCTACCAAATATTCTGATATAGCATTTAAAATATATAGTTCCTGAAAGAAGATTCTAAGGTAGTGGTGGAAAACCAATAAACATAAATAGTAACAAAATACAGCTTATTCTGGAGAAGGGGGAAATTTGAAATCTAGAGTTAGCACATAATTTGAGTCAAATGTCCAGTTGATAACAAAAAATTTTAGGCATACAAAAAATTATAAAGTATGACCCATTCAAAGGGAAAAAAGTCAACAAAAAATACCTTTAAAAAGAGTTATTAGCAGACCTACTAGACAAAGATGTTAAAATGGCTATTTTAAATATGTCAAAGAACCAAAGGGTGCTTTGGAGAAAGTCAAGAAAATGATATATGAACAAAATGTAAGTTATCAATAGACAGAAAACTTAAACCAGAGAGAGAGAGAGAGAGAGAGAGAGAGAGAGAGAGAGAGAGAGAGAGAGAGAGGGAGGGAGAGAGAAATTCTGGAGAAATAGAGTACAGCAATTGAAATGAAAAAATGTGCTAGAGCTAGTTAAAGGTCAATTTGAGAAGGCAGAAGAAGGAGTCAGCCAACTTGAAGATAGGACAATAGAAGTAATCATGTCTAAGGAATAGTAATGAAGGAGAATGAAGAGACATAAACAGAACATATTTATAACACCATAAAGCAAAACAACATACTCACTATGGGAGTCCCAAAAGAGGAAGGTAGAGAGAAAGGGGTGGAGAGGCTATTTGAAGAAATAATAGCTGAAAAATTGCCAAAAATATATAAATATAAACATCCAAGAAGCTCAATAAACTCCAAGTAAGATAAATTCAAAGAAACTCACACAGAGACACATTATAATCAAACTCGAAAGCCAAAGACACAATCTTGTCAACACCAGAAGAGGGGATTCATCCCATATAAGATATCTTCAATAAGAGTATCAGCATATTTCTGATCAAAACCTTTGGAGGCCAGAGGCAGATATTTTCAATATTCTAAAAGAGAAAAACTGTCAAGCAAGAATCCTATAATCCAGCAAAACTATCTTTTAAAAATGAAAGTTAGTGGGATCGCTGGATCAAAAGGCAGTTCCATTTTTAGCTTTTTGAGGAAACCCCATACTGTTTTCCACAGAGGCTGCACCAGCCTGCATTCCCACCAACAGTGCACGAGGGTTCTCTTTGCCCCACATCCTCGCCAACACTTGTTGTTTGTTGATTGATGATTGCCATTCTCACAGGTGTGAGGTGGTATCTTGAAACACCAATTCATAAGAACCTATGTACACCTATGTTCATAGCAGCACTATTTACAATAGCCAAGTGCTGGAAATAGCCTAAGTGCCCATCAGTGGATGATTGGATCAAAAAACTTTGGTACACTTACACAATGGAATACTATACAGCAGAAAGAAAGAAGAAACTCCTAACCTTTGCAACAACATGGATGGAACTAGAAAGAATCATGCTTGGTGAAATAAGCCAGTCAGTGAAGGACAAATACCATATGATCTCACCCATTACAGGACAATAATGAACAAAACTAACAACAAGCAAAATAGAACCAAACATATGAATACAGAGAATAGGCCTTTAGTGGTTAGGGGGAAGGGGGTTAGGGGGAGGGGGAGGAAGAGGCAAGAAAGGGGAGCAGCTTAGACAAGAACCTAGTATAGAGGAACTATGGACATGGACAACAGGTGGGATTGACTTTGTGGAGGAATGGGTGGGTGGGGAGGGAGACAGAGGGAAGCAAAAAGGGGATGGATATAATATAACAATAAAATTAAATTAAAAAAAATAAATAAAATAAAGATTTAAGAAAAAAAATGAAAGTTAAATTAAAACATTACCAGATAAAGAAAAACTAAGGGAATTTGCTACCACTAGAAATGCTCAAGGGAATCCTACAGGGTAAAATGAAAGAATGAGGTACAATGACTTGAAGACATATAAAGAAATAACATTTTAAATAAAGGTAAATACATGGGCAATTATAAATCCTAATATATTTTAACAACATTGTAATTCCACATTTTGTTTTCTATAAAATTAAAGAGACAATACATTTAAAAGAACTACTAGTTTACATTATGCACAAATATATAATTTTGTGACATCAACAACTAAAAGGAATGAATCAGAACTATTAAAGGATCAGAATTTTCTATGATATTAAAATTAAGCTGGTATAAATTCAAATTAGTGTTATAACCTTAGGATATTGAATGTGATCTCCATGGCAACAACAAACTTAATAGCTAAAGAATACACACAAAAGGAAATAAGAGAGGAATTTAAATGACCCATTAAAAATAAACAAACAAACAACTAAACCCCAAAGAAGATAGTAATATAGTAAATGAGGGACAAAAAAGATTTAAGGCATAGAAAACAAATAGCAAAATAACAGAAGGAAGTCCCTCCCTATCAGTAATGACTTTAAGGTAAATGATTTAAACTCTCTAATCAAAAGATATTGGCAGACAAAAAAAAAAATAATAATAAAGCACAATATCCAACCATGCACTTTTTTACAAGATCCTCACTTTATGCCTAAAAATACAATAGTAGGTTGAAAGAATCGGGGAAGATATCCCATGAAAATAGTAACAAAAAGAAAACAGGCTATATTAAAATCAAACAAAATAAAACTTTTCTAAAAATATTACAAGAGAAAAGAGAAAAATAAGGACATTGTATATTAAAAAATATTTAATTCATCAAGAGATATTAAGAATGATATAAGAAATATAAGGGTAAATGATACAAGAGATATAAGAAACACTGTACCTACCGAGACTAAGCCATGAAGCAATAGAAGCTTAAATAGACCTATAACTGGTAGGGGGCTTGAATCAGTAACTAAAATTCTATGACAAAGAAAAGACCTGGGTTTGATGGCTTCACTGATGAATTATATCAAATAATTAAAGAAAAACTAACACCAATCATTCTCAAACTTCAGAAAAATTGAAGAGAAGGGGATATATTCTAGCTCATTATATGAGGCCAGCATTACTTTGACAGTGAAGACAAAGCCACTACAAGAAAACTAGAGACCAATATTTTATGAACATTTATGGCCAGACTGCTCTTCAAAAGACTTGTAAACCATATTCAGCAGCATGTTAAAGAATTATGCACAATGACCAAGAGGAATTTATTTCTGGAATGCAAGGATGATTCAATACATAAAAATTGACCAATGTAATAACCACTTCAACAAAATGAAGGAAAGAAACCCATATGAAAATTTCAATTGATGTAGAAAAATTTTGACAAAATTCAATACATTTTTAATATAAAAACTCATAACAAAAGAGGAATATAAGGAAACAACTTTAGCATAATAAAAGCTATATGTGGAAAATCCATAGTGAACATTACACTCAACAGTGAAAAACAGAAAACTTTCCCTCTAGATCACGAACAAGGCAGGGATGTTGGCTTTTGCCACTTCTACCTAGAAGTTCTAGCTAGAAAAATTAAGTAAGACAAAAATATATAACTGACTCTTGAACAATATCAGTTTGAACTGCATGGATCTACTTAATATGCAGATATTAAAATTTCATGTGTAAGTGAACCTGAACAGTATTCATTTTATCTCATGGCATTTTAGTTATTTTTTCCTTCTACTCTTTTGAGGATGCTTCTTTAGATAATAAAATATGCATATATAATATATTACGATGTAAATTGAAAATTTTATTACTTCATAAAAATCCAAGACAGTTATGGTAATATTTTATCACATAATATTTTACAAAATAATTTTTGTTATTTGTACTTTAAATAACTGTCTTTTAAAAAATAAGAAAATACGTGTGTAAATATAGAAATAATAATATCAATTACCTCTAATAGTTACTGATCAATTTTCTTTTTCTGGTGCTTATAATTTCTTTTTATAAAATTCTAGTTTCCAGCCCTGGCTGGTAGCACAGTAGATAAGGCGCCGGCCTGCAAACCTGAAGGTCACTGGTTCAATTCCCAGCCAGGGCACATAACCAGGTTGCAAGCCAGGTCTCCAGCCAAGTCAGTAGCTAGAGGTAGATGAAAGGCAACCATACATTGATGTCTCTCTTCCTCTCTGCCTGTCTCCCTTCCCCCCTCTCTAAAAATAATAAATAAAATCTTAAAAAACAAAACAAAACAACTAATGAACTCATACTAACCTTTGGAGTTTATACAATTCTGTTGGGAGAATGGATGTCTTTTTTGTCTAAAGGGCCAACATGAACCATTTAATTTGCATTTCACATCTTCTCTATTCTTTGCTTAATGAGCTGTGGTAAAGGATAAATGCTAACTTGAGAAAGACATAGAAGGCACAATGTAATCCTGAATAAGAGAAGCCAATATTAACTGGAAGTGACATTCAATTTTACAAGACTAATGAAAAGCTGGGTTTCTTTTTGCAGGTTTCCAAAATGTTTTGAAGGTAGTATTTTATGTTTCCTGGAATATGTTATAGTTCCTTTTTTACTATGGAACTGGGAGCTGGAAATTGTTAGCCTTGTGACACAGAATGAATTATTTTGGCCAGGGGCTAGTTGACTTGTCAAGCAAATTATAATGAATAGAAAAAAAATGTGTATTTCTTACAAAAGTTTAATTTCTATTTTTATCTGTGCACACATGCATAATCTTAAGAAGGATTGTGCTATTATGTATTTTAAGGTCATAAAGTACTATGGCAAATTGGAATTTAGATCTTCTGACAATTACCAACTCATTCTCTTGTTGAAATAAAAAGTACAGAAGGCTTATATTTAAAGAGACTTGTTAAGGGTGCTATTTTTGCCTTCATATATCCTAATACTTTGGAATGGTACTAAAATGTTACTTAATACTTGACAGATAGGGGTGGGAAGAGATATGACCTAATTACTACTTAAGGATATGACCTCTGTTTTAGCAGGAACAAATTAGATACATTTATGTTATAGCTAGAAAGGAATTTATAGAAAATCTTGAATATGATGAGTGTATGAGAATATAAAATTTACCTTTCCCACTTAACATTTTATTGTGAAATATATGTTTCTCTCACTTAATATTTTATTGTGGGTATTAACTATAGAAATAATTTTCAGAAACTATCTTTAGTGGATGCATTGGAATCTCCTAAAGGGAAAGTCTCTTTCTTCACTAACCAACTTTCTAAGCAACTTATTTTATTTATTTTAAAGATTTTATTTATTATTTTTAGAGAGAGGGGAAGGGAAGGAGGCAGAGAGGGAGAGAGGCATCAATGTATGGTTGCCTTTCACCTGCCTCCAGCCACGGATCTGGCTGGAGACCTTGCTTGCAACCTGGTTATGTGCCCTGGTTGGGGAATTGAACCAGCGACCTTTGGGTTCGCAGGCTGATGCCTTATCCACTATGCCACTAGCCAGGGTCTAGGCAACTTATTTTTAACTTGTGGATTGTATATACCATATAAATTACTATATATATATTACATATATAAAGATATATATTATATACATATAAATATTTTTATTTATTTTTAGAGAGAAAGGAAGGGAGAAAGAAAAACATTGATGTGAAGAGAAATAGTGGTTGGTTGCCTCTCAGGTATGCCCCTTCATGCCCCATCTGGGAACTGTGCTCATAACTTAGGCATGTGCCCTGACTAGGAATCAAACTGGGGCCTTTCACTTTGCTGAACCAATTGAGCCATGCCAGTCAGGCTGTAACAGTGTAGAATTGTAATGGTGGGACATTGTAACCCACCCCACCATTCTTTTGACACTGTTTCTGTAAGTGGTGACTCTGACTAATATGTAGCTTGTAGATGAACAGCATGCTTGTCTAAGAGTCCTAGGGACTAATTTTAGAAGATACAGACCCTGACCCACAGGCACCCCACCTCCGGGAGATTTGCTGCCCTTCAGTTGTAGAAGCAGGATGACATGAGGTTGGGATGACTAACCCAGGATGATGCACGTCAGACCATCGCTTATCTTATCTCAATGATGGTGCTGATCCTCACTTAGAGAATTTTGCAACTTCTCCCTTGACCTCCTTGTTCTGGTTCACCCTCCCTCCTTATAAATGACCTCTGCCTCCACTGAGAGGTGGAGATGGGTTTTGTGCCTGAGTCCCCCATATTCCAGCATCTTCCCAGGAGATGGGACTTTGTAACCCATCTTCCCAGGAGATGGACTTTGAGGGTTGAGTATCCCATTTTCCAAATGGCCAGCACCTACAAGTAAATGACTTTTGTTTGTTTTTTTCACATCAGCGCCCAACTCTTGGGTATTGGTATTGACTTGTAGCTGCAGGCAGCTAGACCTGTTTTTGGTTATGGGGCATGACTGTATTTAAATCTTGCCTGTTAGAAGTTTGGAACAAAGTTATAATGTAGCTCTAGAATCTATAAGTACTACACTTAGTTTCCTATACCTCAACTTCACTTGCTATGAATATATTTTAGCTTATCATATGTATGCATTTTTATAAGATACATTAAATTTGTTGGAAAAAATTAGTATATAAATAACAACTCAATAATAATAAAAATTACCACAAGGAAATTACCTGGTCTCTCTGAATATCAGTTTCCTAATCTGAAAAGTGTAGATAATTATTTCAGTCTCTTTGGGTAGAGTCATTATAAGGTTTAAATTAGATAATTTAAGTGAAAGCCTATTATAGTACCAGGAAGAGTAGCGTTCAAAAGATATCTTCCAACCTTTTCTTTAGAAGCAGAGCTAGTATATACATTTTATTTTCATTTAATTAACACACGTGCTGTTAAGTGGAACCATTCTAAAATCATCCTAAGTAGATGACAGCCTACCTAATATTATCAATATCTTGGTATTTTAAATTAAGCTACTTTACATATAAAAGTCACTTAAAATGCTAATGAAATAAAATAAAAATGCTTTTCAGTTTTCAAATGATTGCTCTGGTAACAGAGAAAATTGCTATTTTCTTTTTACTGCAGGAAATAATAAGCATAAACACTTCTATAGCAATATAATCTTTTCTAATTTTCAATTTTTAAATTATAGTTTATTTTAATATTACTTTGCCTTGGTTTCAAGTGATACTCATATATTAACCCAGTGTTTCCTCTAATATTTCCAGTACCTAACTGGCATGATACATAGTTATTTCAATATTATTAACTATATTCCTTCTGCTGTACTTTACATCCTCATGACTATTTTGTAACTACCAATTTGTACTTAATCCCTTCATCTCTTTCAGTCCTCCAACCCCTACCCACCCCCGGCTCTCTGTTTCTATGAGTCTGTTTCAATTTTGTTTATCTATTTTGTTCTTTAAATGCCATATATAAGTGAAATCACATGGCATTTGCCTTTCTCTGACTTATTTCACTGAATATACCATCTCGGTTCATTTATGCTGCCATAAATTGTAAGATTTTATTCTTTTTTTATATGGCTGAGTAATTTTCCATTGTATATATGTACCACATCTTTTTAATCCACTTGTCTTCTAATGGGTACTGGAGCTGCTTCTATATCTTGGCTATTAGCAATATAACCTTTAAATACTATACACATAAACAGACCATTATTCATCTTCAAACCAGTATTAAGTACAAAAACAGTGTTATACAAATAAACCTTTAATGACATCATTAATGTTCTTGATACTACCATCCTGATTGAATTTTTATTCACTATCAACATATATGTCATTGTCTTATCTTCTAACATATTAGTGTGGGGATGTGTGTTAGGGTACTACTAAATGGCTTGCTCTGGTTAAGACAGTCTAATCTTATTTAAACAAAAAACTTGTAATAGCCAGACACATGATGAGGAAATATATCATGTAGCTCTTAATGAATTGTGCTTAGTTGCTGCAATTAAGTTGATATGGCTGTGAGCAAAGTGAATCATAATACTTCATGACCTCAGTCTAATGCATTTTCCCGGAGACATGCACCAGCATGTTTAGAAAGGGATGCTAAGTAGATCCTTGGATTGATTTCTGAATGTACATTTCCCAATGTAAAGATCTCTCTCTCTCTCTCTCTCTCTCTCTCTCTCTCTCTCTCTCTCTCTCTCTGTCTCTCTCTGACACACACACACACACACGCTGAAGCTGTAGAGCAAGGTGGAAGAAATCTAGATTTTTAAAAAATATATCAGATTCATTTTACTAGTCCTATAGTCATAATCCTGCCCTTATCCTACTTTCTTTGGTTAAGATTATTGTAACTCTAATTATATCTAAAAGTAAAATAGAAAATTAATACATAAGTAATTGTAAGTAGAACTGATTTAATAGTAGGCTAAATTTTTAGAACATTTTATCGTTTTCAAAAGATTTTCATGTGTATAAACTTCTTCGAGACATAAAATAACTTTATCCATTGGACAGACCTTGTTAATCCATTTTAGAGAGGAATAAAGATTTTAAAAGAATTACTGAAACTATGTAATCTAACTGGTATCAGAGATGTCACTAAAAATCTCTTAATTGCTACTACAGGGCTTTCTTACAATGACAATATTTTTAAAAATATTTGCCAGTTGAATATTTTAGCTTAATAACTTAATAAATGTCTGTTTTAAGTCTGGATAGCAAGTAGACAAAAGCTAGTTACATTATAGATCTTTATAATGTGACAGCTTCAGCTTTTCTTAATTGTTCCAAATAGCGTGTGCTCATATGTGGTGGGAGGATAGAGTATGTATTAGAGAAAACAAAACTGATAAGCTCTGAAATAAAATTCTAGAATGTTACTTAAATGGCAAATCTGTTATTGAAAAAGAATGAAGATAGAGAATGTATTTTTAAAAATAATTATTAGAATGTCACATAATGGGGATTGCATTACATAAGTTATTTAGTGAGGTATTTGATAAAAATTTTCTATAAATTTCTAAAATTTAAAGGGATTAAATTTGAATTAGATAATTTTATTAGGTGTATCACATATTTATAGTTCATCTAAGGAATATCAATTACAATCTGAGTAAAAATTTATAGATGTGTATAAAGAATTTTATCACTTTGTTTCTCTGTTAAAAATTGTTACATTTTGAATGAACTCTCTTTGTATAATTTGAATGTCTAAAAAAATGCTATGTAGGCAAAACACCCATACATACCATTCCCATCACCATCATCATCATCACCATCATCATCATCACCATCATCCACATCACCATCATCATCACATCACCAGCACAACCATCATAAAAATAAAATAGCTCTGAGTACCTTAGTTTTTGGGCATGAAATCTTATGAGATTTGTCGCCAAGTAAGATACTAAAAGAACACCTAATTATAAAGATTTTATAAAATCAATTTTCCAAGGAAAAAAAGTGAAGAAACCTTTCTGGGTTTAATGAAATTGCTGGCAATGTTGAGACAAATTAACACAAAAATCAAGCTTTCCTGAAATTTTTCACACTTCAGAAATATTCAATTGTACCTCCATTTCAGGATTTCAATAGAACATAATGTTGATTATGCCATATTCTATGAGTCTTGCAGGATTACTTTATTTAAAATTTTTATTGTAGTTTTTCCATCACCTTTTAACCCCTTTATACTCACCTCCCTCCTGAAATCACCACATGGTTGTACTTGTTCATAAGTCCTTCTTCTGTATTGCTCAAGCCCTGCACCCTCGGCAAGGTGATTAAAAAAAACAAAAAACAAAAACCAAAACTACAGACATTCATCTATTGCTGTTTACAAAGTGAAAAGGTGAGCTTATCTTTCCAGTTGAACTATTCCAGAGGACATTAAATAACTTCTAAGTATAAAATTCTAATATTATTTGTTGTATATATATTTAAGAATAAATGTAATATCTGAAATATGTGAAGAAAATACTCATAAGTGATTAAAATTAACACTTATAAATTTAACCCCATTTACATTCTCCCAGAGGTTTATATATTCTGAATAGACCTTTGCAAAAAGGAACATCTAGTATATAAGATAGAAGAATGTGTGGTAAATGGTAAATTGTATAATATCTTGATAATAAAAACAACCTGTAAGAATGATATAAAGTGAAAGAGCTTTTATTAATTCTTTAAGAAGTAAGGGATAATAATTGGTTTCCTAGGAAATTTAAAAAATTTAAAGTTTTTCATCCTGGCTGGTGGCTCAGTGGATAAGGTGCTGGCCTGTGAACCCAAAGGTTGCTGGTTCGATTCCCAGCCAGGGCACATAACCAGGTTGCAAACCAGGTCTCTCGCCAGGTCCGTAGCTGGAGGCAGGTGAAAGGCATCCATACATTGATGTCTCTCTCCCTCTCTGCCTCTGCCTTTCCCCCTATCTAAAAATAACAAATAAAATCTTTTAAAAAAATTAAAGTTTTTCAAGTTGGAAATACACTAGCACATGTAGTAAACCAATTATTTTAAATTTTCCCAGGAATATGTTTAAAAGGTAAGATCAAGAAAAATATCTCTACTAATGCATCCACCCATGTTGCCCTTATATTAGGGACTGGTCTTACAACCCCTTAATTATCTGCCTCAAGTATGTAGTAGAAAATAAGATAGCTGGAAATATCATCTTCAAGGACAAACGGTCAAAGCCAGAGCTGGCAAAAACATCAGGAATATTGTTATCTCCATTGGAATTTTAAGTTTTCTGCTAGAATGTGGATTTTGTAAAACAAGAAAATTTTACAAATGGCCTAAGAGATATTTAATTAGCAGTTTCAAGGCGATATGCTTTTTTGTGTTGTGTGTATGTGTGGAATATAGTTTCCCTGGTTTTAGATGACCTGTTCTTTCAAGTAGAATACTTCCTTCTGTTCTGAGCCTCCATTTACTAAGCCACTTCCTTAATAATTTGGGAATATATTTATAAATGGTGAAATATTTATAAGTAATTTGGTATTTAGATATCTTGATACTTGGAATGACACATTCTCAAATCAGGGGCTAGCAAAGTACAGCCCAGGGCCACTCCCTGTTTTTATGTGATCCATGAGCCCAAAATAGTTTTTCTATTTTTATATGGTTAAAAAAACCCCAAAAGAATAATAAGTTTATATGAACTTCAAATTTCAGTAAATATGTAATATGTGACTGGTAAACAGGCATGTCATTCATATATTGTGTTTTGCTCTCTCACCCTGCAGTGGTATATTGAAAAATCTGCAAGACACCAAATGATCTGCATATCCTAAAATACTTTTGAAAATATTTGCTTTCTGGTCTTTCACTGAAACATTTTCTGATCCCTGCTTTGAATTATAGAAATGATTGATTATTTCTATCTCTTAGAAACATGATTAAAAATTAAAGTGAAAATTCCTGGAGGAACATGTGGACATTATAAACTGACCTACAATAATCAGGGTGACAGTATTCTCCTTAGTTTGAGATTATTTTTGGTATCATTGTGATCTAATTAAATTAAATATTACCCTGGGTAACCCAAGCATTCGAAAAGTGACATCACCTGAACATTTGAAATCCAATATTTATGGTTAACTTTTAAATAGTATGTTTTCTAAAGAAGTAAAACATCACAAACATCTTCTCTGCCTCTCATTTACAAAATTCTGTATTTGGTGAATATAAATTCAGGTTTTTGTTCCTAAAATTCAGTCTCTTGTTACTCCCAGCGAAGAATTAACTGCCAGATCACAATAAAAACCCCCTCCCTCCCCCAAAACCAGCTTGTTCCATACAAAGTCTGTCCCAAAAGCATCAAGCCAATGTCAATAAAATTAATAGTTCGCAGGGCCGATACTTTCAGGAAAGATCTTATATATCAGAAGCCTGGGCTAGAAACTTTAAACTGGAAACCTATTTCTCAAAAGAACTTTGCAGGCAAGAAGGGACTAGCCAGAAGTATTCAAAGTGATGGGAAGCAAGAACCTACCACCTAGATTACTCTATCAAACAAAGCAATTATTTAGGATGGAAGGGCAGATGAAGAGCTTCCCAAACAAGAAAAACCAAAAGGGTTCATCATCACCAAACCATTATTACATGAAACATTAAAGAGACTTCTTTAAGAAAAAGGAGATCAAAACTATGACCATTGAAATGACACACTCACAACTATCAAAAACTGAAACTAAGCTAACAACCGGAATAGGAACAGAATCATAGATATGGAGGTCATTTGGGAGATTATCATCTGGCAGGCAGGAGGAGGAAAATGGGGGCTAAAGTACAGGGGTTACGAGGTACAACTGGTAGGTATAAAATAGGGGAATGTTAAGAATAGTATAGAAAATGGTGAAGCCAAAGAACTTATATGCATGACCCATGGACATGAGCTAAGGGAAGCACTGCTGGAGGGAAGGTAGGTACCAGGGAGAGGGGGGCAAAGGGGTAAAAATTGGAACAATTGTAATAGCATCATCAATCAAATAGACTTAAAAAAAATGCTGTGAAGGAGGGAAGCACAGATTCCATTTTTATTACTGTTGCCATCAGCAGTCTTAGCTGCATGGACCCCAGGTGCTTCATTAATATTTGTACCTAATAGTTCTGTTCCCTCTACACCTACCACAGGTGCTGGAAATTGAGTTGATGCTTTAAGTGGCAAGTGAATTAAAAAAACAAAACAAAACACTCTAAGTCCCAGAGTGGAAATATCATCCTTTTTGGATGGGGGAAGGGAATGACTGGATAGGGTACACTCTGCTTATGTATTGCTACAGAGGAAGGTGAAATAATAGTGCTTGTAACAATAAACTAACAATGATAGCAATAATGGTGAAAAATAAGCATGTACTGACTATTGTTAGCCAGTTTCTGTATTAAGTTCTTTATATGAATTTAAGTTCTTAATCTTCATAAAAATCTCATGGAATTGTAAGGAAAACATTGGCTGCAACTAAATAACTTGCCTAAGGTCACACAGCTGGTAAATATTTTAGATAAATTTTCTATATTTCCTGTCTGCTTTTGAGTGCTATATGTCAAGCCTTATAAAATGACCTTATTCCTTTGCTAAAACTGTAGGAGTTTTGATAATCCCAATTTTGTCATATATTTTAATTATTGAATAAAACAAGATTATAGAATTTATGAGAAATTATTGCAAGTTGTGAAAAAATTGAACAAATTCTTCTAGTGTCTTCAATAGCATATACTGTATACACAAATCAAATGGAAGAAATGGCTTCTCCTGTTTGTTTCAAATTTAATGTATGACACTTTTGTTTAGATAAAAATAATCTGTGTTCTAGGAGGTTAAGTGCTATAAATTCTATTAGATGATTACATTTTAACCTATCATAATGTGTCATCTAAGAAAGTAACAGCTGTACTATTTATTGCTAGTGGGAAATAACAAGTTAGAGAATTATGCAGAAGCAAAGTAATAGTGCCATAGAGCACGAAGAAAACAAACAAATCAGGGAAGGATAATTAATTTCCTGTACCATGAAAGGCTAATGTTGTTCTAATAAATAAGAATTCCTTTCAATTACTTTGTATCCTGGAAGTACTATGACTCAGTGTACTTTTGTTGTTCATTCTAAAGTGGTATTGCCATTAGAACTTGTGTAAAATAAGAACAATTTTAAGTTTGTTTTCATAAAGTAATTAAATTTCATCACTTTTTGTTAATGCAATAAGCCAAGCAATAAATGGAAAAAAAAGGCTACCTCATAAACTTTCAATTCAAAATAATAGAACATTCGCATCTTTTGCCCCAAGAAATACACAGGACAAAGGCATGAAATTAGTCATGTTTTAATGACAAAAGAAAACAAACAAAAAAAAAGTTAGGGGAAAATAGTTCTATTTTTTTACTGGTTACAAGAGTTATAAGAGCATTATTTAAAATATCCACATCCATGCTATTATTAGCTTGTATTTACTTTAGATAGTTTAACAAAGATGTGAGAAATATGCACTTCAAAATGTTTCAATTCAAGACAAATTACATCCCTTGGAGAAGTTAAGATGGTTCATAAATTCAAAACTCTGGCTCAGCCCAGCAAGTAAAGTGTGGAGAAAGAATGCACTTTGGTGTTGAAATATAAATTATATCTGAAAGCCCATCTACCTGAGGGGGTATGTTGCATTTATTGATGGTATGGAGGAAGAACAAGAAGAAAATATATCTGGATGTTTGATAATTTTCATAAGGTATATAACCTGTTTCTAAGATATATTATTTCTGTTAAGCAAAAATTATCATTTTGATGAATTTTGTGGCATAGGTTCTAGTGTGGAGAAAAATGTTAGTGCATGTGGTTTGTTACCTAATAAGCTTTTATTTTAGGTTTGTGGATTTCAAGTTAAAATTTGAGATGGAGGGACTGAGTTTAAATTGCTCTGTTGGCAACTGAGGCAAACTTCAACTTTTATGTAGAAGAGAAATATTTGTAATAACACAGTTACTTTGAGAAATCCACCTTAAAGCCCACCACTTTCTAGTCTAGCTTTTCAAAATAAGCACAAAAGGACTATGAAGTTCCTTTGTGCTATTAACACACACACACACATTCACACTTCATAGTTTTATTTATTTTTAATAAAAAAAAAACATTTTATTTATTATTTTTAGAGAGAGGGGAAAGGAGAGAGGCAAAGAGGGAGAGAGAAATCAATATATGGTTGCCTTTCACCTGCCTCCAGCTACAGACCTGGCTGTACCCTGTACCCTGTATGTACCCTGGTGGGAATTGAACCAGTGACCTTTGGGTTCACAGGCTGGCACCCTATCCACAGGGCCACCAACCAGGGCCTATTGCTTTTTTTTTTTTTTTTAATTTTATTGTTGTTGTATTACATCCATCCCCTTTTTGCTCCCCTCTGTCCTCCTCCCCACCCACCCATTCCCCACAAAGTCACACACACACACACACACACACTTGCACTTCATAGTTTTAAAAAAACATTGTATGGAGACTACAAGTGTTACCTGAAACTACTGTTACTTAGTAATTAGTAGTTGTTGTTTCAGTAATTAGTATTTGTTGAATAAATAAAACAAAGGCTTTAAAGATGCATAGGCTTTTGTTTTACAAATAGAAAAGTACTAGATTAACATTCTGTCAATTACTAACAATAGTAATGGTGAATATGGCTCCATGTTTATAAATGATTACTTGAAAGGCTTATAACATATTAGTATAAATTTGTATGATTTACTTAATTTAAAAATATTACATTGTTTCAAGGAGTTAGCAGTTGTTTAAATCATTTAACTTTAGGTTATCTTCTCTGCAAATTGATTTCAATGGGCTTAAATAGAACAACATCTCACAACCTCTGAGATATGTTACTTCTTTTGGAAAGCCTAGACTCCAAATCCAAGGGAAAACGTCTCACCTAACTTCAGAGCTTTAAAAAAATTGTTTTGTTTTGTTGTGCAGTTTTAGCTTCACAGCAAAATTAAGTGGGAAGTTTAGGGATTTCCCATGTACTCTCTGCCCCAACGTGCACATAGCTACCCCATTACCAACAAACCACCAGAGAGGTGCATTTGTTACAATTGATGCACCCATACTGACCATAATCACCCAAATCCACAGTTTACATTAGTGTTCACTTTCAGTGTTGTATCTTCTATGGTACAACACTGGACAAAAACATAACGTGTGTTCACTATTGTAGTATTACATAGAGTAGTCTTACTGCCCTAAATCCTCTGTGTTCTCCCTATTCACCTCTTTCCCACACTCCAAACTCCTGACACTCATCTTTTTACTGCCTCTATTATTTTGTTTTTTTTTTCAGCATGTAACATAGTTGGAATCACACAGCGTGTAACCTTTTCAAACTGTCTTCTTTCACTCAGTAATATGAACTTAATATTCTTTCATGTCTTATCTTTTATTTATTTCTAAAATACCTTTTTATTTTAAAGTCAGAGTTGACATATAATATTAGTTTCAGGTGTACAGCTACTGATTAGATATTTGCATAACTTAGGAACTAATCACTACAATTAGTCTGGTAACCCATCTGATGTCATAGTTATTATACTATTATTGACTATATTCCCTATACTGTAATTTCTATGACTACTTTTATAACTGACAATTTACTTAATTTCTTCCTCTTTTCACCCACCCTCTAACCCCCTCCCATCTGGCAATCATCAAAATGTTCTCTGTGTCTATGAGTTTGTTTCTGTTTTATTTGTTCATTTATTTTATTTTGTTAGATTCCACATACAGTGTAAGTGAAATCATATGGCATTTGTCTTTCTCTGCCTGACTTATTTCATTTAGCAGAATATCCTCTACATCCATCCATGTTGTTACAGTTGGGTCTTGTTTGCTTATTCATTCAGCCAACCTGTATTTTTTTATTGGAGCATTTAATAGATTTACATTTAAAGTAATTATTGATAGGTATGTAGTTATTGCCATTTTATTATTCATAATTTTACCTTTTTCTTCTTAAAGAAATCCCTTTAACATTTCTTTTAATACTTTTAATACTTGCTTGGTGGTGATGAACTCCCTTAGCTTTTCCTTGTCTAGGATCTTCTATGTCTTTTCATAGCCTGATAAGTTATTCCATTTTTATAATTTTAATTTTAATTATGTTTTTTATTTTCATTGAATTTATTGCAGTAACATTAGCAAAATTACATAGGCTTCAGATGTACAGTTCACTAATGCATCATTTGTATATTGTAATGTGAGTTCACTACCCCAGGTCAAGTTCTTTCCATCACCATTTATTCCCTTATCCCCTCTTCTCCTTCCCTTTACCCCCCTTTTCTCTGGTAATAACCATACTGTCTATGTCTATAAGTTTTATTTTTGCTTAATTCCTTTATCTTTTTCACTCAGCCATTGATGCCCTTCCTCTCTGGCAGCTGTCAGTCTGTTCTCTAAATTTGTGAGTCTGTTTCTATTTTATTTGTTTATTTTGTTCATTAGATTCTACATATAAGTGTCTTTCTCTGAATGGCTTACTTCATTTAGCACAATACTCTCCAGGTCCATCCATATTGTTGCAAAAAAGAAAATCTCTTTTTTACAGCTGAATAGTATTCCATTGTTTCAATGTACCATAACATTGTTATCCACTAATCTACTGATGGGCTCTTAAGCTGCATCCATATCTTGGCTATTGTAAATAAGGCTGCAATGAGCATAAAACTGAGTAGGTTCTAATCCATGTTTTAGATTTTTCTGGATATATTCCCAGAAATGGTATCACTGTGTCATAAGGCAATACTATTTTAATATTTTGAGTTAATTTCACACTGTTTTCCAAGGTGGCTGCACTAATATGCCTTCCCACCAACGGTATATGATGATTCTCCTTCTCCAAATCACCACCAATACTTGTTTGTTGATTTATTGATGATAGACATTTTAACAGGTATAAGGTTATATCTCATTATGGTTTTAATTTGAAATTTTCTGATGATTACTGATGTTGAGCATCTTTTCATAGTTTACTCATGTGTTCTCTATTCTGTTATATTTATCTATATGTATTTTTTATGCCAGTACTGTGCTGTTGTGATTACTATGGCCTCATAGTATTTGATATCAGGTAGTTTGAGTCCTCCAACTTTGTCTGGCAAGCTCTTTGTTTCTTCTTCAATTTTCAACAATAGCCTTGCTGGATTAAGTAGCCATGGTTATAGATCATTGTTTTTCATCAATTTTAATATTTTATGCCCGTCTATTCTGGACTGAAATGTTTCTGTTGAGAAATCAGGTGACAGTCTTATGGGACTTCCCTTATAGGTAACTAATTATCTTTCTTTTGCTGTTTTTAAGATTCTATTTTTTTGTCTTTAACCTTTGCCATTTTAATTATGGTGTGTCTTGGTGTAGGAAAATTTGGATTCATTTTGGCAGGGGACTCTCTGTGTTTCCTGAACTTGTGTGTCTTTTTTTTTTTTTTTTTCACCAGCCTTCACCAGGTTAGGGAAGTATTCAATTCAGTCATTATTTCTTCAGATAGGTTCTTTTTCTCTTCTAATTTTATTTATTATTTTTATAGAGAGGGGTAGGGAACGAGACAGAAAGGGAGAGAGACGTCTATGTATGGCACATCAGTCATGTGCCCTGGCTGGGGAATAGAACCAGTGACCCTTGCATTCACAGGCCGACATGCCTTATCCACGGTGCCACCAGCCCAGGCTTCAGATAAGTTCTTGATCCATCACTTTCCCTCTTCTCCTTCTCGTACCCCTAGGATGTAGATGTTGTTATGCTTCATATTGCCCAAAAGATTTCTTAAACTATCCTCATTAAAAAAAAAATTGGTGTTTTTGTTTTGATTGGGTATGTTCTGCACTTGCCTAAACTGCTGATGGGATCCTCTGCATCATACAATTCACTCTTAATTCCTTCTAGTATGTTCTTCATTTTGGGTGTTATATTTTTTTCTTTTTTAAGTATGTTATATCGATTGTGCTGTTACAGTTGTCACAACTTTTCCCCTTTTGCCCTCTCCATCCAGTACCACCCTACCCTCCAGCAATCCCCCACTTAGTTCATATCCGTGTATCATGAATGTAAGTTCTTTGGCTTCTCTTTCTCCTTTACTATTTTGAACCTCTTCCTGCCTATTTTGTGCCTAAAAATTATAGTTCTTAATCCCTGTAGCTTGCCCCCCATTTGCCTTCTTCCCCCTCCCCCTTAAAATGAACTCCATACCTATAATTCTGTTTCTGTTCTGATTGCTTGCTTAGTTTGTTTTTTGTTTTTGTTTTTCAGATTCAATTGTTGATAATGAGTTTGTTGTCATTTTAATGTTCATAGTTGAGGACCACACCAAGGCACATCATAATTAAAGTGACAAAGATTAAAGGTAAAGAGGGAATCTTAAAAGCAGCAAGAGAAAAGAGTTACCCATAAAAGAGTTCCCTTGAGACTAGCAGCTGATTTCTCAAAAGAAACCCTGAAGGCAAGAATGGACTAGCTGGAAGTATTCAAAGTGATGAAAAGTGAAGACCTACAACCACTCTATCTACTAGAGTTATCATTTAGAATGGAAGGGCATATAGAGTGCTTCCTAGACAAGGTAAAACTAAAGAAATTCATCATAACCAAGCCTTTATTACATGAAACTTAAAAGGGACTTATTTAAGAAAAAAGAAGATCAAAACTAGAAACATTAAAATGTATTTTTCACTTCTGACTTGTTTTTTTTTTTAATGGTTTCTGTGTCCTTTTCATGCTGTTATAGTTCTCACTGTATTCCTTGACTATTGTTAAAACCATTTTTTGGAATTCTATATTTGATAAATTGCTTGCCTTTACTTTAGTTCTTTTTCTGGACACTTTTTCTGTTCTTTTATTTGGGGCCTGCTTTCTGTCTCCCCATGTTGGCTGCCTCTTGGTGTTTGCTTCTATATGTTACATAGACCTGCAATGACTCTCAGTCTTCCTGAGGCGACTTTTGTAGTTGCTGCCCTGGTGGGTTCAGTGGTGCAATTTCCTTGTTCACCTGAGATGGGTGCTCCAGGAATGTCCTTTGTGTGAGTTACATGGGCATTGCTTTATAACTGAGCCTGGTTTGCTGTTAGCCCATTTGTGCATGGGACTGACCCTCAGGCTGGCTGACTATGAGTACTAACCCCACCATGGCGTGTGACTGCTGTTGGATTCTGCTCTGATGTTGTCTGAAGCTGGCCATTGGGTGTGTTGGTTCTGGGACCTTTTGGGAGAGACTGTGGCACAGCCCAATGTTAGACACTGTCACTCATTGCCCCTGGGCAATTTGTTTGGGGCTACTAAGTAATCCACAGTTTGTAGTGTCCTTTATTATGCCTGGGTGTGTGCAGGAATGACCAAGTTGTTCACCAAGGCTTTTAGCAACATCAGGTTGCATTGGGAATAGATCAAATACAATACCAAGGCACCCCAACATATGCTTCTGCCTGCTTTCACCTGCTGGCTGCCTGTTTGGCTCAATGACTGAAAGTGTCTGTTGGCATTTAAGTTACACGAGGTAGGTTCTTGGTGAGTTACCACGTAGTGGTGAGTGGTATTTTCCAGATTGATATAGGTTCAAATTCTGTGCCAATGCTGGCTCTGACGCCACTCAGCAAATGTCCCAGGGTATACCAGTCTAGCTGACATCCCCTGAGTACTTGTGCACCTTTATGTTGGTGCAGGGTTTCAGGGACTTGTCAGAGTGAGTCCAGCAGAGTGTATAAGGCCAAACGCACCAAAATGGCTATGTGAAGGGAGGGTTCTGCACCAGTTAGGTATGCTAGAGAAAAACATCCCCCTTCTTACAGCCACAAAACTCAGTCTGTTCCAGATACTGCCAGGAGCCTGATTCCAGCAGGCTGGGTCTACCAGGAGTTGGGTGGATGGGGCTAGAAGATCTCCCATGTGGAACAGGTACCAGTCAGGCTTAGGAAAGGTTGGAAGAAATAACCTCAACCCTAGTGCCACACAGCTCAATCTTTCCTGGATTCTGCCCAGACTTCAGCAGGGAGGAGCCACCAGGAGTTGGAAGAGTGGGGCCTTTAGGAGCCTGGAGCGTGGGAATACAGATCTGTGAGCAGGAGGCATCAGTCAGATTGCGGTAAAGTGGGAGAAATGGCCCCTTCCCCAAAAATTACATAACAGACATTGATATCCCTGGAGTCTACCTAGACTTCTACCCACCAGCCCAGACAGCTGACTCCTTAACAGGTTCAAGCTCTGCAGGGTGGGCCAACAGGGAGTCCAGAAAGTAGGGCTATTGCATCCCCCAAACTGAAATTATATGAAGGGAAGCGCTCCTCCCAAGAAGATAGAATCTGCAGGGTGGGTGAAGAGCTCAGCTAGAGGATCCTGGTGGTTGTCCCTTCAGCTCTCCCCAGACTCTCTTCACACAGCTCTAGTCCACTTCATCCTCCCTCTGCTGGAGCCAGGGTGAGTGGCTGTAAATGAGATTTTGAACATTGTTCCTTTAAAAGGACATTTGTATCTCTAGTCAACTCCTATTAGTGGAAACAATTCCACTGATTTTCATCGTGGGATGTTATGAAGGTGCCTCTTCTTGGCTCTGGTGCTTTGGGCTGAGGAGCCTGTCTTGGGGCTGAGACCCCACCCTTCTCAGGGGAACCTTAGCGGCTGAGATATCTCTCTAGAATCTCAGCTGTTGCCCAGGAAATAGGGACAACCCTTTTCATATCTTGGTTCTCCCTACCATTCTCAGTGTGGCTTCTTATGTAAATCCTTGGTCATAAGACTCTCTTGAGCTAGCCTCTCTCCTCTTTGTTATTCAGGTTGATTGCCCCTCCTGGGAGGAGATGAGTATAGCTTTTACCTATTCCACTGTCATCTTGGCTCTTCTGATGACTCATTCCATTTTAGTGCTGAATAATATTCCATTGTCTAGATGTTCCACAGTTTATTTATACATTCACCTACCAAAGAACATCTTGGCTGCTTCCAAGTCTGAGAGATTATCAAAAAGGTTGTAGAAACATCTGTGTGCCATTTTCAGTGTGGACATGTTTTCAATTCTGCTGAATAATTACCAAGTATTGTGATCGCTGGTAATCACATACTATGCTGGAGCACATAGTATGAATATGTTTAGTTTTAAAGAAACTATCAAACGGCCTTCCAAAGTGGCTGTACTATTTTCCATTCCCACCAGTACAGAATAAAAGTTCTTATTGCTCCACATCCTTGCCATTACTTCATGTTCTCAATATTCTGTATTTTGGCCACTATAATGAATGTGTAATATATCTCATTGTTTTAATTTGCATTTCTCTGATGACTCATATGTTGTAAAGCATCATTTCATGTGTTTATTTGCCAGCATATATCCTCTTTGATAAGGTATCTGTTAAAGTCTTTGGTGTGTTTTCAATCAGGCTGTTTACTATCTGATTATTAAGTTTAAGAGTTTTTTGCAGGGTGGGGCAAAAGTAGGTTTATGGGTGTTCATGTTGAAAATAACATAATAGCCAGTAAATAATAATACAAGAATATACTCTATGCTTCACACACACCTATAAACCTACCTTTGCCACATCTTATATATTTTGTATAATAATAGTCTATTATCAAGTGTTTTGTAAATATTTTTCCCAATCCGTTGCTTGTCCTTTTATTCTCTTGACAGGATCTGTTGCAGATAAATGAAATATATTGCTTTTA
The DNA here is from genome assembly GCA_004026585.1 of Noctilio leporinus. Classification (NCBI taxonomy): domain Eukaryota; kingdom Metazoa; phylum Chordata; class Mammalia; order Chiroptera; family Noctilionidae; genus Noctilio; species Noctilio leporinus. Next base: position 369,415 of record PVIW01000793.1, read on the forward strand.
ACCATTAAATCTCCCAAAGGAATAACTTCTTCAATTTTTTTCTTGGCTATAACATGGATTTAGTTTTCATTTATTCTCACTTGCTGAAATATTTTTTGGAAAAAATATTTGCTTTAATTCTTGTGGTGTAGAGGGGAAGAAGATAGGTAGAAAAAGGGAGAGGGAGAGAGAAAGAAATTGATTTGGGGAAATAAAACAAAATAAAATGTTAATAGTAATACTGAATTTAATGATCGGTGATTTAAAATATTCATAAATTTCTATAACAAATACATTTTTATTCCAAAAATTTACTAAAATTAAAGCATTCTGGGAAAACTTAAAGTTTAAGGCATCTTTAGAGATAAAAAAGAGTTCTTATATATCAGTGTTATCCAACAGAAATATAGTACAAGCAAACAAATATAATTTAAAATCTCTCAACAGCCACATTAAAGAGGTATAAAGAAACAAGTGAAATAAATTTTTAAAGATTATAACATTTAACGACATATATCAAAAAATTGTCATTCTAATATTTAACATGTAATCAATATTAACTTCATTAATATTATTTTATATCCTTTGCTTTTTGGTAATAAGTTCTGAAATTAAGAGTATACTTTTACACCCTGACAAGATGGCTTGGTTGGTTGGAGCATCATCCCATACACCAAAAGGTTGTGGGTTCAATTCCCAGTCAGGGCACAAGCCTGGGTTGCAGGTTTGATCCTCAGTGTTGGGGCACGTACTGGAGGCAACTCATTGATGTTATTTTTTTTTCTCTCTCCCATGCTCTTCCTCTCTCTCATTGGGTGAATATTAAAAAAAAAAAAAAAGTATACTTTTACACTTACAGGATATCATCATTTGGAATATACATTTATATTGGAAATATATGAACTATTTTTAAATGGCATAAAATTTACACTTGAAGAAGTGAATCCAACTTCTCAAGGTGTTCCAAAGAGATTTTAAAATTTCAAATAAGTGAATCAAATACCAAAAATAATTTGTCCTTAATATTCACACCCCCTTAATATTGACAATATTTATTCACTTTTTTAGAAATGATCTGACCTTAAAGAAAAACATATCACTGTCATAGAACATTGTCCTAAATTAAGAAAAGTTACTACTTTTGTGTGAATGTAATATATTAACTTCAAAAGATTATTGCATAAATTTAGAAGAAAACCTAAAATTTCAATGTCAACAAAGCATTCATCAAATTTTTCTTGTTATTTAGGCAGTCAACTTAAGCTCTCAAATAAAAATTTTCTGCATATTGATTCATGTTAGAAAATGTATGAATATTGTTATTTATTTTTACTATGAGAAATTCAATTTCAGCATAAATTAATGTAGTCCTCTAGGTCATAAATCAACTTTTCTTTGTAACTTTGAACTTTGCACACTCATATGCAATGTGATATCAATGAGAAAATTAAATGGCACTGCTCCTTTTTTTTTTTCCTTATTAGATGGTGAGCATTTCTTTGAAGACATTTTGAAAAGGAATTGACAAAATTGTAAATCTTTGTAAACTCGTTCAGTGCTCAATCAATGAGCATTGGCAAAAAAACAGAAACAAAAAACCAAGATTATTAAATTCATTGTGTTCTATATCTTTTCATAATCCTGTGCGCTGAGAATGATTCATAGCAATTATACACTGGCCCTTATCAGTATGTGTATCCAAAAATTATAGTCTATTTTAGAAAATTGAACACAAATTTCTATTTCCCTTCTTTTCCCCTTCTTTTTCTATTTTTCTGAAGGAAAAAATCATTTTAGTTACACTTTGGATAAAATTGCATATTTGTGAAAAAGAAATGATGATTACTTTTATGATAAAAGAACATGTGTTTAGAAAACATTTGGCTATTTTCAGTTTTAAATATATTTTCAGGTATCTGAGGTTACTTGATAAGTGGTTTTCAGATAAACAAAACATTGCTGTATTCTTATCCTCAAGTAGAGTTAATAAATGGTATACCTCCTATTCAAGAATAGTTGCAAATTTATCTTATATATAATAGAAAAAACTTGAAAATAACTAAAATGCCCAAAAGATAGAAAATTGGTAAATAAATACTAATGTATAATTTCAGACATTGCAGTACTGAAGACTTAATATGTTTCAGATTTATATTTGTTTTTTTTTTTCTCCCCACTCTCAGATTTATATTTGTTGACAGAAGAAAATGTGGATGATATATTATTCAATGAATGAAATATTAAAATTATATATGCAGTATGAATTGCATATATAATATAAATATATTATGAATAGAAAAATCTGAAAGGCTATATACCAAGGTGTCAACCATAGTTATTTCTGGACTGTGAAATTAAAGATGATTTTTCTTCATCCTAGTTTTTATACAATGGTCATATATTGCTTATATATTAAGAATGACACACTATTAAAGGGAGCTATCACAAAAAATACTTTTGGGAATTTTTATCTGTCCCTCCTTGTTTTCAACAGTTTTTTTTTAGAATTAGTTCTTCTCCAAAATGATTTAGGACTACTTTCAGAATATCATTTAATTATAGGATAGGAATCATTTATGGGACTTAAACATCCTGAATCAATGACCTGTGGATGATTAGGCAGTTCAGATTTGAAACTGAAGAGATTTTTCAAAGATAAAAAATTGCTAGTATGAAGTGCACTTCTTTCACCATGTTATGACTATTGGGCAAATATACAATTTTGGTGTTTTCTGATTGGTACTTTCAAAGAAATTACTCTTCCAGTAGGTATTGGGGTGATAAATGCAATTTGAGAAATTCCTGAGCAGTCAAAAACTCAGAAAAGTACTTTAAAAATATCATTTCAAAGATAATTCCTTCCCTAAATGTAAGAAATTATTAACTGTTCATATAGTATGTTGGTATACAAAACATCCAAACCCATAGAGAATCTTAGGAGTTTTTTGGAGCCAAACTGCCAACAATTGTCAAGAAGCAAAATCTCAACTGATAGAGAAAATACTCCAGAGAATGGTAGTGGTTTTACAGCTTATTTTACATATTAGAATTTAAAAAGAGAGAAGTGTAAGGTGTACATGAGGTCCACTGATGATTAAGGGGAAAGGAGAAAGCAAAGCAGGGAAATTTTTGGGTTTGGATAAATAAAACAGACGTGTACCTTTTACATTGGTGGGTACAGGCTAGTTAACAGTTAACATTTACAACACATGGAGATGGTATGAAGGGAACCAGATAACAAGAAGGATTCTCTGGTCTTCAGCTTGGTGCAGTGGGTGCCCTGAGGGATCTGGAGAAGGGGGATTACTCACGCATTCCAAAAGTAAGTCATGTTAGATGCAGAAAGACCGTGACAGGCTCACTTACAGTAAGGGTTGACCTTTGTCAGAGAAGCTTCAGGCCTAGGACTCAAAAACCTACCTAATTTGCTTTTAGTTAGAAAATGTTATGTTCAGACCACCCTACAAGTTCTTTTCAGGCTCTGAGTTGGTAGGAACTGCCATGTATGCCCCTGACTTTGGCAGGCTTAGTGCGTGGCCCCTTTTTCATCCACAAGTGTAATTTCAGGAGTCCTTAGAAAGTTCTCTGTCCCCAAACTTTTTTGTTGATGCCTTGAATTCTTTCAGCAGAGAAGAGAGCATTTTATTCCAACTTGACCTAAGGCTTCAAAGTAAATGTAAATTCAGAGGCAAATGGCTGACAGTAGAGCCTTTTCTGGTTTTAACCACTGGGAGGGGTGGAGGAAGGAGTGAGTGTAAAGGCTCATCAGAGCAAGAATTAGGCAGAGAAACAGGGTTGGGTGGGGAGATGGGAGGATGGGTGCTGAAGCAAAATAATACCTAGTTCATATTTTTTCCCTGAGTCCTCTGTAATGTCTCTTGAGGCTTGGCGCAAAAAGAGAAGCTTGGGGGGAAAATTACATCGTATTTTTTTCATTAACCTATTTTGGCACAGAGTTTAACAAGACAGCAAACTTCCATTTCCCTACAAACACAAACACCCTGGATAGATAAGTGTGACTAACCAGGGAAAGCACCATCCTACACCTTCAGGCTTTGCTCCATGTAAATAATTCTGTGTGTCACTTGCTGAATCTTTTCTTTTAATTTAATTTTATTGTTGTTTTAATACACCCATCCCCTTTTTCCTTCCACCTCCTTCCCCACCCACCTGAATCTTTTTTTAATGGAGTTCTTTGAATAACCAAAGAACTTATTTGAATAAAAAATTATTTATTTATTTTTTTAAAGAATTTTTTATTTACTATTTTTAGAGAGGGGGGCAGAGAGAGAGGCAGAGAGAGAGAGAGACATCAATGTATGGTTGCCTTTCACCTGCCTCCAGCTACAGACCTGGCTGGAGACCTGGCTGGAGACCTGGCTGGAGACCTGGTTATGTGCCCTGGCTGAGAATTGAACCAGTGACCTTTGGGTTCACACGCTGGTGCCTTAACCACTGTGCCACCAGCCAGGGCTCCTCATGTTTTTTTTAATCCTCTGACTTACCTTCCTCCATTTCCCTATTTCTTTGCTATTTTCTGCATTAAGAATTTCACTTCTTAATTTTCCCAACGAGATACCTATCCTTTGAAATTTATCTCCTCTGAGAAGCCTTTTTTAAAATTTTTGATTCGGCACCCAGATATTAGCTTTCATGTATTCATTACATTGCAAAACTGCTTCTGAACATTATTTTATAGTAGGAATATGCTAAAGCGGAGGTGGTATAGATGGAATGTTCTAGGCAAATGAAACAAAGCATGAGCAAAGAACTGGAGGTGAGAGAGTTCCTGGCATATTTAGAAATCTATGCATATTCAATATGTATTATTGGAACATAGTTGGTGAAGGAATGGGATGCTGAGACTGGTAAGATGAGACTGGTAAGATTGATAAGGGTCAGCTGATAGTGTTTTATAAATATCTGTGGAAGAAAGAATAAAAATTAGGGGAACTTACTTAGATGGATTATGTGACTTGTCCTAATCACAGAATTAGAAGAGTTAGATTTCAAACTCCATTTGTGTCTTACTTCAAAGCCTAACCATTTATCGCTCCCTTATTTTGCACCTTGAAACAATTCTTGTATTGGAAAGGGGAATGGATATATATTCCCATCATAATACTGCTCAGATAAAAACAGTTCAAAGTGCAGGAGAGCAAGACATGATTTTATAGGGCAAAAAGTGAAGCTAGACAAGGAAGCTCCTTAGAAAGCCTACTTGATGAAACTGTAATTAAATGAGAATTTTGAGCAACAGTAGTCAGAGAAATTGAGAGTATCCTGTAATATGTGTTAAAATCCCAAATATAAGGAAGTGACAATTCTAGAGAAATGTGCATGGTATTGAATAATTAGGACAATTGAAGGTCAGCAAGGTCAGGGCACAAACAACTTCATATAAACAGAACTGATTCTAACTATTCTCATTAGCAAATGTGTATCTAGCAAACCCATAACTCAATTCAGATATGTTGCTGGAAAAGTTTGAAAATTTTCATAGAGAAGATGGGTTATTAGTAAAAAATCAGAAGTTAAAATCTAAGCTATAAGTGTGCTTTTTGAGAAGCAAAATGAATTATGCTTAAGTTAATTGTTTAGTATAATATACACGGTTCTTCAACTTCAGTGCAGATCATAATTTGGGATCATTAATTTCTTAATATAGAGAGTTAAGTTACTACCACATAAATAAATAGTATATATCTAAACCAGATGAAGTTCAACTGAGAGATGTTTTCAAAATATGTGTAAAATACCTGTACAATGCCTCTCTTTAATGTCAGCCCCTTTTCCCCTGACTTGCAATGATTATGAAAGGTAGGGAGTAACAGCAAGATTTTCCATCAAACTAGGTTAATCAGAAGAATTATGTGAATGAATCTTGAGGCCATTCACTGCCTATATGAAATAGAATCTCTTTGTCCCATCTTGAAAAATCCGCATTCTTAATGTAATATTTTAATAGAACCCGGGTCTTTCTGATGATGAGCTTGATCCCAAAGACATGTGTATATTCCGTCTTGTGTAGAAAACTATGCAGAAAGTCAAGGAGTGTGAGTTAGATTTAGAGCAGCACAGTTCTGTGATTTCCTACCATGTGCTTCTGTCCTCCATGTGACCTAGCAGGTCATTTATTTTTTAATTAATTTACCCTTTACTTATAATTTGACACTATTGTCCAGTTAAAATGAGCAGGTCATCTCTAAAATTGTTATTTTGGGGCCACAGGTATCTCATTGTTAGGAGCTTTGGTCTACAGAAATCCTTCATGATTTTCAAATATCCTTCTAAGATCAAGGGAGAGTTGGTCAATGGCTTTGAGGCAGAAGCATTACATTACAAGTTCTTTTGGAATATGATCTACATCTGAATAAATTAACTTTATGAATCCCTTAATATCCAGACAACATTGGACATCTTTCCAGAGTTCAGTGTATATTTGGTAGTAGTTTAAAAATGGAAGGGAGTGCTCTGCTTTGGGGTTAAAAGAGTGGCCAATCATAGAAGTGCGATTGAGGGAGTTTAGGCAAATACTTACTCTCCAACTCAAAAGCGATAGATATCTAGTAGCTCAAGTGTAACACATAGATCATTTTCAAAATGCAAATAAATCTCTTGTTGGATAGTTGCACTTTGCTGAGAATAAAGAATTATCCAGTTTCGGTGTTCGTAGTACGTGTGTGTGTGTATGTGTGTGTGTGTGAGAGAGAGAGAGAGAGAGAGAGAGAGAGAGAGAGAGAGAGAGAGAGACAGAGACAGAGACAGAGACAGGAGGTGAGCTTTAGCCAAGGAACAAGAAGGTTGGGATGCATAAATCCCTGATTCTTTTCTTCTCTTCTTGATGCCTAAACATGAAGGTTAAGCCAAGGGGCACAGTTGTAGGGGTTTGATTCTGCCCTGCTCCCAAATTAGTTTCCAACCTCTCTCTTTCTCTCTCTCTCTCTCTCTCTCTCTCTCTCTCTCTCTCTCTCTCTCTCTCTCTCTCTCTCTCTCTCTCTCTCTCTCTCTCTCTCTCTCTCTCTCTCTCTCTCTCTCTCTCTCTCTCTCTCCCCCTCTCCCCCACTCCCTCCCTTCCCCCCTCTTTCTCTGCTAAAAAGCTTGGTTTATTGGGAAAAATTCATAACTAAAACTGCACTTGCTTACTTGAAACATAGACACAGCTTCTGATAGATTACAAATATGAGCAAAACTTTAACTAGTTAAACACTGACCTCTCTTTCCCACTGTCCACTGTCTAGTCAATGATGTCTAAACTTAGTGCTGCAGGAACTACAAAGAGCAGTCATTCAGTCAGGACTATTTAGTGCCTTTCAGGGTGCCTAGAGCTGAACCTGAGAAAATTAATAGCATTAAATTCTAAAGCTTTGATGCTCCTTCTGAAATACAGAGCTTCTTGACATATATTGCCAAAGGGACATTTATACCTTTTTCTGATGTGTATCAAGAGAAGAAAAATATTGGACCTGCTGATTGATGTATCTTTAATGTCTAATGGACAATTACATCATTAACCCTTTCTCCCACACTAGCACATGGCACTCACACTGATCTGAATTAAGTTCCTATACTTTTGCAAATGTAGCTTTTTGAGACAAACTTCTTTCACTTAGTAAAACCCTTTTGTGATTAACCCATATTATTGTGCGAGTTAGAAATTCATTTCTTAACACAGTTTATCCAGTAACCATTTTAGGAAAATTAGCATGTTTCCATTTTTTGGTGACTATGACTAAAGCTATTTTAAGCATTTCAGCTTTTTAAAATTGGTTTTTGCATGCCATACCTTTTTATCTTTTTACTTTTAACCTATTTCTTTACATTTACTGTTAAATTTCTTATAGCCAATGTAGAATAGGATTTAATTTTTAAAAAAATATGCACCTAAGTCCTGGCTGGTGGCATAGTGGATAAAGCACTGACCTGTGAACCCAATTCCCCAGCCAGGCACATAACCAGGTTACCAGCCAGGTCTGTAGCTGGAGGCAGGTGAAAGGCAACCATACATTGATGTCTCTGTCCCTCTCTGCCTCTCTTCCTTCCCCTCTCTCTAAAAATAATAAATAAAATCTTTAAAAATATATGCACCTGAGGATATATCAATTGATTCCAGAGAGAACTAAAAAGAGGGAGAGTGGAGAGAGAGAGAGAGATTGATAGGTGTCCTCTAGAACATGTCCCCACGGGGGGTTGGACCCACACCTTAGGTAAGTGCCCTGGCTGGGAATCAAGCTGAAAACTTTTGGCTTTTGGGAAGATGCTCCAACCAACTGAGCCACAGCCTCCAGGACAAGCTGGATCTACTTATTAAATAAAACATGATAACCTATTTTTTAAACTGGCATTTCTAGATCATTTGTACTTAATATAATTCTTTATACATTTGCATTTAACTAAGCCATCTTGCTAGTTATTTCCTATATATCTCTCTACTTTTCATAATGATTTTCTTCTGTTCTGCCTTGTTTGTAGTATGTATTTTCTCCACTTTTGCTTTAGTAGTTATACTTTCTTTTAATTTTCAGATCCTTTATACTATATATCTTTAATTTACCACAATCTACCTTCAGAAACACTATATCATTTACCTAGTATAAAAACATCATAACTATATTCTCATTTTCCCCTGTTTAGCATTTGTGCTGTCATCATACATTCCAGGCATACCTATTTTATAGAACTCACAATAAATACAGTGTTATAATACTTGGCTTCAGCAATGATCTTTTAAAGAAATTAAAGTAAGAAAAAAGTGTTCTACTTTCCTTTCTGTAGCTCCAAAATTTCTAGAGAGCCAAAGCAGCCCCTTCTAGGCTCTTCTGCTGCTGCTTCTACCCGAAGCTCTTCCTTGTTTCACTGTCCCCTGCTTTAATAGGTATATTCTCAAAATCACACACACATGCACACACACACACATGTGCACACATGCATGCACACTAGAGTGTGCTCTTTTCTGGGGGGGGGGTCAGGGTTAGAATTTCTTAATGAAATCAGAAATTTTGGAACTAACTAGAGTTTTGCTCTTTTCTCAATATATTACAGTAGAATTACAGCATATACGATTGTATCTCACTTTAAGAAAACCAGATAAATATTTGCTTTTCAAAAATGAATGTTTGTAAATGGATTGGGCTTTTTAAATAATTTATTGTCAACCATGGGATTTATATGAAGTCTTTATTTATAATGTGCTTTAGAGCAAATTCAAAGCAATGCAAGCATTGCTTGCTCATTCCTCTTCAGTAAAGAAACCAAGGTTGCATTTTCTTCTCTTTTCCCTAAATGGCATCTGTAAAGTGACAATGTTAAACCCTTATGAGGTTTGAAGTAATAAACAATTGATTACCTGGTAAATAGTCCACAAATTTATCTCAAGCAGGAAATCGCTATGACAACTATTTTCATTTAGGAATGTGGCAGGGGGAGGTAAGAACAAAAGTGAAGGGTCAGTTTTTCCCCAGTGCCAGTCTCTTCTCACTCCAAGATATTAGATTTTGTAAACTTGAACTTAGAGCAACAGCAAGGAAAAAAGTTGATATTCTTTCCAGGAACAACATCTCTTTGACAGTTGAAGATAATTGGATTAATATGACCCATTGGCATAATTTTAGTGACATAATTTGTGTTTGGATTATGTTCACTTTGATGAGAATAAATGGTAGTTTCCATTATGTAGAAACCATAACTCAATATCATTTAATAATATGACAGAATAACGAAAATGTTTGTCAGATTGTGAGCTTGGTTAAAGTGTAGAGAGATGGTGCTGGGAAAGTTATAATCTGGAGAAAGGCTTTGGAGAGTAGAAATGACATTGAGGCTAAATTTCTCTGCTATTGCTTTATCAGAGATGAAGCTTGCAGGAGAATGTGCTGTGAAATACTTTATGTATATAATGTCATCTTATAGCATCTTCAGAACATCCCCAAAAGGGAACTCTTTATGCATGGAATCATTTAGGTTTAGACAATTTATGTAATTTGTTTTAAAATATACCAGTAGAAGCAGAAATTAAATTTGTATTCATATTTGACTCTCAACCCCTTATTTTATGCTAATAAAGCAATTTAATTCACTGGGTAAATGAATATTTTGAAATTACAGTGTCCAATACAGTGATAGGGACTTGAGTCATAAGGATAAAGAAGTCATGCTTCCTACATCTGAATAATTTATAGCCACCTAAGGAGAGCCACCCTGTAAACTGAGAGTATAAGAAAAATTTAAGGTCTATGATAGAAACACCATCTTCTCAGTGAATGCCCAAAAGATGCAGTGATCAGTCTTTTCTAGGAAAAGTGGGCTCAGACCTCACAGTGGGCATAATGTTCAGGCTGAGCCATGGAACTTGAACCTGTGATCAACAGTCCAGAAACCAGGTGATGGGGATGAGAAGGTTATTCCAAGGAAAATGTGCAGCTTGAGTGAAGGTAGAGAGGGGAGGTTTTTCTAACAGATGACTTGCAACAGATTAAACCATTGGAATCACTTTGGTGCCCTGAGGAAACAGGGCACGCAAAGTTGCTTTTGACGCCTTGTAGAGCACAGCTTGCTGAATACAGAACCAGGCGACGCACCCAGTACTGTGAAACCTCTCTGACTTTGTGCATAACCTGTTTCATTGAACAGGATAACTTTGGGTAAAGGTGAAAACCAGAACAGATTTTCTTCTGAATTTTATGAAAAAAATCAAAATGCTACTTTGATTAGGGAAAATAATAATGTTCACCTGGAATTAATGGGCACTATAAGGACAATTAGAACAACCTGTTGACTCTTTCACGCATTCTCGTTAGGAAGGTTATGCATAAAGGACCAAAACTGAATCTGAAGGATTTCAGCAGCTGGGGGCGGGGGCGGGGGGTGGGGGAGGGTTGAGAAAGAAAGACTGAAATGAGACTGGGTAATTCCTAGAATACTGGTTCTCACATTTGGTTGCATATTAGAATCACCAGAAGAGCTTTTTAAAAAAATACAAATATCCAGGTTGCACCCCATATCAATTAAATCAGAAGAGCTAGGGGTGATAGCTAAGCATCTGTAGTTTTAAAGATCCTGAGGTCATAACCACATGCAGCAACGCCTGGACACCAATAGCCTATGCTATTTCCTGAGGTTCATTTTATGTAGCCAGACTTTGCAGTCAAAAAGATACAGAAAAAGGTCATTTTTTCTTTTTAAAACTGTGCATGAATGCAGTTTTCCCATCTAGGAACTGGAATGTCTAATGGAATTTTAGAAAGACACAGAAAATCTTTAAGTTGCCTTTCCCCCCTCTTTTACTGTCAAAGTTCCAATGTGATCTTGTCTATCATCATATATTTTATGAGATATGACTGATGACTCACTATTTTGTGTTGGAAATCAGAGATGACAATAATGCATACAAAGGACTATTCACATGGCCCGTTTCCCAGAACACCTAAGCTACAGGAAAATATTGTTGTGAATTTCCACTTTGTTCTGTGGTTTGGTTACGACAATGATTTTAGCATTGTTTTTATGAAAGAAAAAAGCAAGTTGCAAGTAACAGAAGCTAGAATATAGGCTTGTTGATTTTCATGCCAAAATTGCATCTATTATGCCTGTATTACCTGATAGACCAGGCAAAACTTGAAGCTCACCTAATTAAATCTAGATGTCAGAAATGCTGTTTTTAGGATTAAAAGTGGCAAGTTGAAATTTTTGCTTTGAAATTAATATGTTTACCTCAAAAGGTATATTTCTCAAAAAATAACTGGAGATTAAAATAAGGTCTGTGAGGTGGCAACACATAAAATAGGAGCTAAGGAAGAAAGATTATTATTCCTAAGGATGATAACTAGGTATATTCCTAGTCATTTTAGGCTGCTATAATGAAGTAATGTTGATTAGTGGCTTATAAATGACAAATTTATTCCTAGCAGTTCTGGAATCTGAGGTCAGGGTGCTAAGCATCTTCAAATTGTGGTGAGAATCGTCTCTGGGCTGCAGACTGCTGACTGCTTGTTCCAGGGGCACCTGGTAGGAAGGGAAGGCTAGACCTGTGGCTTCCCCTTACAAGGACACTAACCTTATTCACAAAGGGGCCATCCTCATAACCTAATTACGTCCTAACAGCCCCATCTTCAAATGCCATCAGACTGGGGATTAGACTTTAACAAATAAATTTGAGGGGACACACATGAATCCTTAACAATTTAATTTTACATACAAATCAAGAAATATTTGTTGCACATCTACAATGCCCTTAACATTCACTAGGCACCCTGGTGCAAATCAACAGAACACAGTTTCTTGTATAAAAAAATTGCAATATATTGGTGAGCAAAGATAGCACTTGCTATAAAATTATCTTATATAGTAATATAGTGTGTAAATGTGTAGTGATGTTAATGAGAGAAACTTGATCTTGTCTCACCATAGTGTAAGAGGCAGCAATTCTCTTTTAAAATCTCCCCTGAATATTATACAAAAGTATGTTAAATTCATTGGTCAGAAGATATACATCAAAAGAGTTAATAGGAGACTGATATGAGTTTTTAAAAGATTTTGCTTTATCTAGATGAAAAGGAAGACTGAAGGAAAGGAGAACTGGAGAACTGCTCATAAAAGATATCAGTGAAATACCAGATATAAAATTCACTTATGTTCCTCTAAATTATTTCTCATGGTATAATATGTGATGAATAGGGCAAACAAACAAAACCCAAAGAACTTCGTATGTCACAATGTCTCTTTAATAAATTCCTACATCAGTTGCTCCTTCACAAGGCTGTTTCTTGTTGATGGGGACAATGTTTTATTAATTTTAATTTCTATGCACAATACAGAGTCATGAATATTTAAAAAATTGTTCATTGTAAATATAAAAGACACAACTAACATCATAATAAATCATGAAAAACTGAAAACTTTTCTTCTAAGATCAGAAATAGGACAAAGATGCCCACAATGATCACTTCTATTCAACATAATTTTGGAAATCCTATTTGAAGTAATTGAGAAAGAAAAAGAAATGAAGGGCATTGAAATTAGAAAGTAAGACATAAAATTTTCTGTTTGCAGATTACATGATCATATGTATATAGAAAATCCTAAAAACTCCACCAAAAATTATTAGAACTAATCAAATAATTAAGTAAAATTTCAGGATAAAAAATCAATATATAAAAATCAATGGTGTTTTTATTTATTATTTTTTTATTTTTAAAAAAAGTTTTATTTATTATTTCCACAGAGAGGGGAAGGAAGAGAGACAGAGAGGGAGAGAGACATCAATGTATGGTTGCCTTTCATCTGCCACCAGGTATGGATTTGGCTGGAGACCTGGCTTGCAACCTGGTCATGTGCCCTGGCTAGGGAATTAAACCAGCAACCTTTAGGTTCACAGGCTGGCACCTTATCCACTCTGCTACCAGCCAGGGATTCAATGGTATTTTTAATACAAAAATAATATACTATCCAGTAAGGTTTCTCTCCCTCTCTGCCTCTTTCCCTTCCTTTCTCTCTGGAAATAATAAATAATTAAAAAAAAAAAAAAAAGAAAGCTGCCACTTCAAAAATAATAATAATAATAATAATAATAATAATAATATACTATCCAAAAAGGAAACAAGAAAACAACCCATTCACAATAGCATCAAAAAAATAAAATAGGAATAAACTTAAAGAAGGAGGCAAAAGGAGATCTGATGTATAACACACTGCCTCTGGGTAACTATATGGCACTGTACCCTTAGAAGTTTGTTAGGAGGGCAGCTCTCATGTTAAATGTTCTTACTAAAAGATGAAAATTAGAAAACGACAACAATAACAACAAAAATAAATCTCCACGAAGGGACAGCAGAGAACTTCTAGAGGTGATGCATATGTTTATTACTTTGGTTGAGGTGATCTTATTACAAGTGTGTACATACATCCAGACATATCAAACTGTGTAAATAGGTGCAAAAATTTTTATATCAATTATACCTCCATAAAACTGTTAAAAGTATTGAGGGAAAGAAAGGAATGAAGCATCATTTAGGTTGTTCTTGGTATGCCATTTTATTCTACATTTTTCTCTTCTGATACCACACCCTGAAAACATTAACTTTGGGTTGTGTAGAACAAACTGAGGGTATACAGCTTTCATCTCTTTCCTTACCTTACATTTAGATACTTTGACTTTGTATAGATACCCGCTATATTAATTTACTCTAGTAAATAACCCATTGAAGATTCACTATGACATAAGGGTCTTAGTGATGTGAATAAATTCTGTAACACAAGCAAGCATACGCTTGCTAAAATCAGCCTGTAATGTACTGATAGAACACCACCAAGTCTGCAATGAGGCAGCGTATTTTCTTTTATAATGTAAATATAATTTGTTTTTGTTTGTCTGCTTGAGAAAACTTTTAAATGTGTATTTTTAGCTGTGCATTTTTTGTATTTCTTAGAATGTATAAACTCTTGGTCTTGAATTAAAAGCCATTGGTGCTGTCAGTTTTGTTAACCTTACGTAATGGATCATTGACTTTGCCTTCAGCAGTATTAGTGAAAAAGCAGAACACACCACTGGCTTTTTAATTAAACTTGAAAAATTAAACCTTTAAAATTTACTTAAGGGTTGAAGAAAGTTCAATATGTTCAAAGAAAGTTTATAGATAGTGTAACTTCCTTTTCCATGGTGTCTAATAGAGAATTCCTAAATATGGACCAAAAACTACAGTGTATTTCAGGTATATAAAATACATACTTGTATCTATACATGTTAGTATTATGGAATAGAATACAAATTTTTTTTTAACTTCTACTCCCTGTCAGGAACTGTATTATTTTATTAAATGTATAGGGGAAATGATTCAGGCTGGGCAAAAGTGACAATTTAGAGAACAAATTTGATTTGGCTATAGATGATTGGGCATTGATTTTTATTGTTTTGCTTGTTCCTATTTTAAGTGTATATTCCTGAAACCCTAGCATAATTAAGATACTGAAAATTTCCATGACCTCCTCCCCACAAAGTTCTTTCATGTCCATTTACAGGGCACCTTCCTCCAAACTCTGGCCTGGGTAATCAGTGATTGCTTTCGGAATTTTTCCAAGACATATTTTTTCTGTCTTTGTTTATTCTTTACTTTAATATAAATCAGATCATACATTACATATTTTTAAAATATGTAATATGTCAGCATGGCATTTTGTGATTCATTGTGTCCATGGACATTAAGTTGTTTTCCAGTTTGGGCTATAATGCATAAAACTTCTGTGAACATTTATGCTCAAGTATTTATGTAGTCATGTGATTCTCATTTCTATTGGTGGGACACTGAGGAGTGCAGTGGCTGGGTGGTCTGGGAAATATATACTTCAGTTTTGGGGAGACTGCCAAAATGTTTTCCAAAGTGGTTATATCATTTTGCATTTTCAACTGCAAGGCATGAAAGCTCCAGTTGCTCTATATTCTCATCAAAGCATGCAGAGAGCCTTTTCAGTTCTGTCTGTTCAAGTGGATCTCATTTAATTTATATTTAATATGAATTTTCATGATCTAATAATATTAAGCTTCTTTCATATACTTTTTTTTGTCATTTATAGATCTACTCTTGTGAAATGTACAGTCAAATTTTGCCAAATTTTATTGATTTTTTCTCTTATTAGAATTATAAGCACTTTAAAATATATTCTGGTTACAAGTTCTTTAATAAATACATACAAGGTCTGTCCAGAAAGCATTGGTAGTGCAAACTGTTTTAATTATATTGACATTGGCTTAATACTTTTAGAACAGACCTCATATATCAAAAACACTGAGAATAATCACCTAGACTGTGGATAGCTTTTATTTTTCATTTTAATGGTGGCTTTCAAATATCATGAGGTTTTAAGTTTGATAAAGTGTGACTTTTCAATACTTTAACAATTGTGCTTTTTTCTGTTCCAAGAAATTGTCTAACCCAAAGTTTGTTTGTTTTTGTTTTTTGTTTTATAAAATTTTGGGGGCTGTGGTCTACGTGAGATTAATTTTTGTATGTAGTATGCATTAGGGTCAAGCCTCCAATTTCCCCAAATCAGCCTTTAATTATCCCAGCATACTTTGTTGAGAAGACTATTTATTTTTTATTGATTTACCTTGGAAACTTGATTGAAGATCAATTGATTATATATGTGTAGTTCAGTTTTTGGACTTTCTAGTCTGTTGCATTGATTTCCCTAAATAATCTCATGCAATTAAAACTCTCTTATTTTACCTATGTTATTTCCATTGGTTATTTACCCTGGGAAAGTAAATATATTCCATTCTCTTATATTCCAAAATACTCCATTTCTAGATTACTTACATTTCCATAATTTGAAAAATCAATTTGCTGTATATTCAGAAATCCTTCTAGGAATTTGCTTGGATCCCATTAAATCCATATGTCAATTAAGGGAAAATGGATCTCTCAATATTACCAAGTTCTCTAATATACGTTAAGTTTTTGGATACTTTTGTAAAATATATTTTTTATTTTATTTTCCAAACTTTTGTTGTTAGAGTATTGAAATACATTTAATTTTTGCATTCTGCTCTTATACCTATAACTCTGGAAAAATCACTTACTGACTGTAGAAACTTTTTATAGATTTCTTAGGATTTTTCTATATATATGATGATGGGAATAGATTTATATCTTTCTTTCAATATCCATGTCTTTTTATTTCTTATTATTGCCTTAGTGTATTGTCTAGGACTTCCACTGCAATGTGTAATAGAAGTGCTGAGAGTGAATATCCTTTACTTTTTCCTGACCTCAAGTGGAAACCATTCAGCTTTTCACCATTAATTATTTTCCTAGGTATACTTTGCCAGGGTGAAAAAGTTTCTTTATATTTCTAGACCTACTTTCTTTCTATTATGTTTTAGGGAATACAAAATTTCTTTGTATTACTAAAGTCTATTATTAGAGAAAATGCTTTCCTATACCTTGCTTTCTTATATCTTTGTATGTTTGTATGAATTGTTCAGTATTTTTCTACTTCAATATTTTCTGAGATAGTTTAAAATTATTTCTTCCTTAAAGGTTTAGTAGAACTAGTGAAGCCTGTAAATACTGTTACAGTTGCACACTGCAAAAGTTGCTATTTTGTTTCCTGATATTATTCAGTTAAATACATTACTAATTTTCTTCTGACTTCATAGACTCAATGGCATGATTGAAAAGTGTGTGACTCAATTCCCAAACACTGGAGGATCTTCTACATTTGTTAATGACTTCTAGTATAATTCCATTATTGGGAGATTTAATTTATTTTAAATTTATGATGACATTTTAAGGACCAACAAATGTTCTCTCTACATAACTATCCCAGGTAGGCTTGAAAAGAATGTGTGTTCTGCTGTGACTTGCTGGAGTGTTTTAACAATGTCAATTAGGTCAAGTTGGTTGACAGTTTGACCATGTCTTGTATATCATTCCCCATTTTATATCTACTTGTATTAGCAATGACTCAGAGTGGAGCATTGACACCTCCGACTTACAATTTTGGATTTGTCCATTTCCCTTTCACTTCTTTTTTTTTTTTTTCCAGTTATTCATATATTGTGAATTTCTTAATAGTGGCATATAAATTTAGAATTTTTATATCTTCTTGATGAATTGACCCTTAAGTATTATAATATCTCTCTTTATCCCTGGTGATATTCTTGTCCTGAAGTGTACCTTCTTTATGACAGTGACATAGCCTCTGCAGCTTTCTTTTGATTAGAATTTGTGTGGTATGCCTCTTTCCATTCTTTTATTTTTTTTAATCCATGTCTCTATTTTTAAATTTGGTAGATAAGATACAGTGGGTATCATGGGTTTTACTTCTTCTTCTTCTTCTTCTTTTTTTTTTTTTTTTTTTTTTTTGATCCAATCTGAACATGGACTCTTTTTCATTGGAGTGCCCACCATTTACATTTACTGTGACTATTGCTGTCATTATGGATAAGTCTATTATGTTGCAAGTTTTTTTCTATTTGTCTCACTATTTTGTTTTTTCTCTTTTCCTGCCTGGTTTTGCATTGAGTATTGCTTAAGTATTTAATTTTATCTGCAGAATCAGTTGCATCTCTCCTTTCAAAAAAAGTAGTTCAGTGGTTATACTAGCATTTACAATATGAATCTTTACTTTACCACATTCTACTTTTTAATAATATACCACTTCACATAAAATGTAAGAAACTTTTAACTGTATAATCTATTTTTTTCTTCCTTTCTTTGAGCTATTACTGTCATAGTTTCATTTTCACATAAGCTATAAATTCTATAAGGCATTTCTGCTATAGCGCATTATCTACTAAAGAAATTAAAAATGAAGATTTAAAAATATTTATTTATGCACACTTTCATAATTTTTTTATTCTTCATTCCTTTTTATATAGCCAAGTGTCCATCTGGTATGAAATTTTCTCTTTGTGGAGAACTTTATTTATTATTTATTTATTTAAAAATATTTTATTTATTATTTTAGAGAGAGAGGAAGGGAGAAAGGCAGATAGGAGGAGAGACATCAATGTATGGTTACCTTTCACCTGCCTCCAGCTACAGAGCTGACTGGAGACCTGGCTTGCAACCTTGTTATGTTCCCTGGCTGGTAATCAAACCAGCAACCTTTGGATTTGCAGGCTGGTGCCTTATCCACTGTGCCACCTGGAAGGGCGAGATTTTTTGGTTTATTTGAGCCAAAACTGATAGCATATGCCAGGGGCCAAGAATGCAGATGCTCCAGAAAACAACAGTTTGCAGCTTCCTATATGCATTTACCATTAAGTGGGAACAGAAGGAGAATTTTGTGAGGGTGGGAGGGAGGAAAACCAGGATTGGGTTACAGGACGGCTAAGGCTGAGGCCAGTCATGGTTTAGAAGGAGGGGCCTGAAAGTGGACATTTAAAAGGTGAGCAAACCTAGATACACAGAAACAATGGACAGAGCTTGCTTAAAGGTAAGCCTTATACTAAAGGAGTTCCATGCCTGGGGCATGACTACCTACCATGACCTGCTCAGTTAGAAACTTATGACCAGGTCCCCTTGTAAAGTTACTTTCCATAGAACCCCTTTTCCACCCACACTATATATTTTAACTTTTCACTTTTTTATTTGTCTCTCATCTTGTTATGATAAAACATAACCTCCAGAAGGGAAGAGATTTTCATTTCAATCATTGATCACTTTAATACCCAGAAACAACTTGGGGCGCAAGACATACTCAAGTAATGGAAGAATAAATGCTATAAAGATGAGAGTTGTTCAAACAGGAGTTGTCAGAGGTAGAATGTGGGATGAGGGCTGGGAACAGGGCAGAGGAGGAAAATCTAGTTTTAAATCCTCAAATGTCTGGCCAAGTTCCAAAGCATATCTCTGTAATTTAGGTGAAAAAGGATGTGACTGTAACTGCTGAAATGCATAGGCCTGTAATAGGTCCATGAAATAAAAATGATTTGGAGACATGTTTTTCATTTTTTCAGATGATCAAGTAAATAAATACTAGGTCTAAAAGAAGTTCCAAATTCTTCCTTCCCTTTATTGAACCAGCAGAAGGAAGATGTGAAATCCTGAAAAAAATCTCCTGCTATTTAGCTTGGATTATGGCGGACAGAATTTATTTCCTAGAGACTGGTATTTTCTTAATCTGGAAAGAAGTATTTTGTCATTTTAATACTTTTGAGTGATAATGTTGTAAGGACACAGGTACTCCTCTGATAACCCAATAGGTTTTGTGGAGGAAAAATATACAAATAAAAACAATTTCATTCCCACCATCATAAGATTGATCATAAGATATATGTTTTCAAGACCATTTGGGGCCACGAGGTCAATAACGTGTTCCTGGAGGCAAATTAATATTACTTTATGTTTCTAGGCAATAGCTTTCAGCTAAGCAAAACTATCATTTAGAGAATCAACCAGGGGAAGAATGCCAGGTATGTTTTATTTTCTAATTCAAACTAAGCCCTTTTTGAAAGGAAGTGTTTAGTGAAAATATATTAAATAAAATTGGCTCAAAAATGGTTGTGCTCACATGGACCTTAAACTAGCTACAAGAATCATTTTTTAAATCCCTATAGAAGTTGGTGCTAAACCTGTCTTCAACAATGGGAAAAAATATTATTTTTATAATTAAAATACACTTTAAAAAATTCAGTACAATATTATTAAGCTTATTTTCACTTGCCTTTAGTATATATCATTTACAAAGCTGAGGAAACATTGATGTTATTTACTATGTATAATAACAATGTTTAGATACTTATTCCAATCATTTGCACCTAATACTGCATATTACGAAGGATCAGTTTTTGAATTTAAAAATGGAAGCCCTGGCTGATAGCACAGAACCCTGGCTGGTAGTACAGTGGATAAGGTGCTGGCCTGCGAACCCAAAGGTAGCTGGTTCAATTCCCAGCCAGGGCACGTAACCAGGTTGCAAACCAGGTCTTCAGCCAGATCCATAGCTGGAGGCAGGTGAAAGGCAATCATACATTGATGTCTAGCTCCCCCTCTGCCTCTCTCTCTTACCCTCTCTCTCTGAAAATAAATAAAATATTTTTAAAAAAAGTGCTTTCTCATTTCATCCTCACAATCTCAAGCAGAGCCTGGTACCCATTTTCCAGATCACAGAATTTTAAGCCCTGGCTGGTGGCACAGTGGATAAGGCACCAGCCTGCAAATCCAAAGGTCACTGGTTCGATTCCCAGCCAGGCAACATAACCAGGTTGCAAGCCAGGTCTCCAGCCAAATCCATAGCTGGAGGCAGGTGAAAAGCAACCATACATTGATATCTCTCTTCCTCTATTCCCTCCCTCCCTTACCCTCTCTCTGAAAAATAATAAATAAGTTTTTTTTAATTAAGAAAAAAAAACCAACTCAAAGTAATTAAAATAATTCCTATGCCAAATAGGCATATTTTAGAATAAATAATTAAGATTAAAATAGAAAATGTTTTCTCCTTTATCTTAACCTTTAACTTCTGCAATCTAAGACAACTCACAGGTGAGATATTTTTTTCATCATTTCTTCTTAACTTTCTGAGATATAAATTTATAAAATTCTGTACCTTTCAAGTTGATCTGATCAACTATTTTACAACTTCTGCACCTTGAGATTCATATGTATTTGTTCTAAAGTTGATCTTAAAATCATCTGAAAGCAACTGTGT
The DNA here is from genome assembly GCA_004026585.1 of Noctilio leporinus. Taxonomy (NCBI): domain Eukaryota; kingdom Metazoa; phylum Chordata; class Mammalia; order Chiroptera; family Noctilionidae; genus Noctilio; species Noctilio leporinus. The sequence goes on from PVIW01000793.1 coordinate 390,541, forward strand.
TCAAAATAATTTTTCTCTCATTTTATAGAAGACAATCATATCCCTCATCTACCCCAGGGTTTTCAAATCTAAATAACACCAAACTAAAGAAATACATTTTTAAAACTATCTTTCCCTGCCATATCTAATACTGTTAAGTATGAAGCTTGGTTTAAAAACAGGGTTTTGGAATAAACAATGTGTACCTGGATTAGTTGTATAATAGATTGGTGATAACAGAGGTCAAGAAAATTTTCAATTAGCACCTTTGCCTCTACCACCCCCTTTATGAAAATGTTATAAAATGCTCATCTTTGGAGCAAAGTAAAAGAATGATAAGAAGTGATAAATGCTAAAAATGTCCCTTTCCATATATTTAAACATGACTAATACTTGCAATTCTCAATATTAATTCCTAAAAATGTTGTAGATTAGTAATGCTGACTTTTTGAAATTATTGAAAATTTTGTAACATATTGGATAAACACATACACAAAATTTTGTTTAATTTCTTTCAGAATATGTGTGTATTATAAGATAGCTAAGGAATATTTTATTAATTATATGATAAAGTATTAATGTAAATTTAATTAACCCTCATTTTAAGGTATCTTAGATATTTAATATTTTCTAATTTTTACTAACGAAACTCAAAATTTGTGCTAATTACTAAAATGCTTAGTTTTTAGCAAAACATACCTTTCTCTTTGCACTTCCATTAAGAGTAATACTTTGGAGCAATATTCTTCTTCCACATCTTCCCCCACATTTTTTTTTTTTTTTTTTTTTGCTATTTCTATATGCTATTTATGAGTGACTAAGTATTTTTTTTTTTTTTATCATTTTTCAAATTAGTTGTCATTTTTTTTTCTTATTGATTTTAGATATGCTTTATGTATTCTGGATGTGAGTCTTTTTTCATATGTGTACCAAAGAATTTCTTCGTCTTGTGCTTATCTTTTTACTCTTTTTTTTTTTTTACAGATTTTATTCATTATTTTTACAGAGGAGGGCAGGGAGGGAGGAAGAAAGGGAGAGGAATATCAATGTATGGTAGCCTTTCACCTGCCTCCAGCTACAGACCTGGCTGGAGACCTGGCTTGCAACCTGGTTAGGTGCCCTGGCTGGGAATTGAACCAGAGCCCTTTGGGTTCTCAGGCCTATCTATCTATCAGACCTATCTATCCACTGAGACACCAGCCAGGGTATCTTTTCACTTTCTTAATGCAACCTTTTAATAAAGAAAAATACTTAATTCTAATAAGGCCCAATTAATTATTTTTATTTTATTATTAGTGCTTCTTTATAGTCGATTTAAGAAATATTTGCATTACCCCATGTAAGGTGATCTCAAAAATATTTTTTGACCTTTCACATTTAGGTGTGTGGTCCATTGTGAACTAATTTTTATATGTGGTGTGAGAAAGGTGTAAAGATTTATTATTTTTCCTTTGATCTATCCATTACTCCAATATTATTTGTTGAAAGTACCATCTTTCCCTAGTAAATTATGGTAACTTTTCTCCAATCCCTATGACATCCACAAGGAGATGTTGCTTTAATCCTCATAATGAGACTTGGTGAGGCCCCTAGAGAAAAACACACAAAAACCTGGGACTCCCTATGATTATCTCCAGTGGGTTACTGGCTCTCATACTACTTCTTATTCAGCCTCCAGCAATTCATGAACATTAACATTTCAGTTACCTACAAGTTTATACTTCCAGCAGCTTCTTACTCATGTGGATGTTGTGTCTGATTGAATCTGTCTCTTCAGATTTCAAGGAGGTTGTTTGTCCTATAGAAGATAATCATTAATGATATCACTCATTGATCCCAAGTCCTGTTGATGTATATTATGAAGGGTTTTAAAATCTAAAGAGCACCAAACAAAGGAAATACATTTTTTAAACCTATCATTCTCTGCCATATATATTTCTTACACAAGAATAAAGTCAAAATAGATTAAAGACTTAAATGTTAAAAACCCTAGAAGAAACCATAGACAATAAAATATAAAAGATTGCTTGCAGCAATGTTTTTTCTGATGTTTGTATCTCCTCAGGTGAAGGAAACAAAAGAAAAATAAACAAAAGGGACTGCATCAAACTACAAAAATTTTGCACAGCAAAGGAAACAATCAACAAAATGAAAAGAACCCTCTGAATGGGTGAACATATTTGCCAATAATAATTCTGATAAGGGGTTAATACCCAAAATTCATAAAGAACTTATAAAACTCAACACCAAAAAAGAAAAAAATGCAAAAACAAAAAACACAGTCTAAATAAAAAATGGACAAAGGATCTGAACAGACACTTCTCCAAAGAGCACACACAGATGGCCAATAGGCATGTGAAAAGATGCTCAATGTTACTCATCATCAGATAAATGCAAATTAAAGCCACAGTGATATACAAGGTCTGTTCCCAAAAGTACCCAGCCAGTGTCAATACAATTAAAACAGTTTGTGTGGCCAATAATTTTAGGAAAGACCTTGTACTGTATTACCTCACACCTCTCAGCTTAAGTATCAGCAATAAATCAACAAACAAGTGCTGGCAAGGATGTGGAGAAAAGGGGACCTTTTGGGACAGTTGGCTGTTGGTGGGATGCAGGATGGTGCAGCCACTATGGAAAGCAGTATGGAGTTTCATCAAAAAGTTAAACATGGAACTGCCTTTTGACCCAGCAGTTCCACCGCTGGAAATATATCTGAAGAAACCTGAAATACTGATTTGAAAGACTCTATCCACCCCTATGTTCATTGCAGTGTTATTTACAATTGCCAAGATTTGGAAGCAGCCTGTGTTCATCAGTGAGTAGATTAAAAGACTAGTACATTTACACAATGAAACTACTCAGCTGTAAAAAAAAAAAGAAGGAAATCTTAGTATCTGTGACGGCATGGATAGACCTGGAGAACATTATGCTGAGTAAAGTAAGCCAGTCAGAGAAAGATAAATACCATATGATTTCACTTCTATGTGGAATCTAATGAACAAACTAAAATAACAAACACAATAGAAACACACTCATAGCTTCAGAGAACAGACTGACAGCTATCAGTGGGGAGGGGAGGTGGAGCCTGGGTGAAAAAAAGATGAAGGGATGAAGAAAAATACAAACAAAAACCTCATAAAAATAAATCTAAAGAATGGCCAATTAAGGAAATACATTTTACAATCTATCTTTCCCTGCCATATTTACAGCTAAATAGGAAGGCTGGCTTTAAAAACAGAGTTTTAGAATTCATAAGGTATGTCTGACAAACCATTGATTTTCAATTTGTCCCATTTTTTTTACATTGTTTTAAGAACAGGAGTGGTAAATTCCATGCTCTTTGCTTGCTGGATCCAAAATTGGAAATCCTTCTTATGTTTTAAAAAAAAATGTGTAGAATATAGTTTTAACTGCTCTAGCGTTCTTGTCTGCTGATTCTAATATCAATGTTCATTCTGGGTTGGTGATGATTGATTTTTTCTTCTCAATATAGGACATGTTTTCTTGCTGATTTGCAAGCCTTGTAAATGTTGATTGGATGCCAGACATTTTGAATTTTATACATTTGTTTGCTGAATATTTTCATAGTCTGATAAAGATTCTCAAATTCTATTCTGGGATGTAGCTAAATCACTTGGAAATAGTCTGATTCCTTTGGGTTTTGCTTCTTACATATTTTAGGAGGCATCAGAGTGGTGTCTATTCTAGACCTGATGATTATCCGCTACTGAAACCCTGCTACATATTTTCCCCTATACCCATTAAATCTAGAGGTTCTCCAATCTGGCTGGTGGGAATGAGCACCATCCCAGGATCTGTATTAGTATATGAATGTTTCCCCTAATCCCTTCATGTGCTGGTCCTTTGAAGATCCCTAGGTTACTCTCTATGAAGCAGCTTCCTCTCAGGTGCTTTCTTTCTTTCTTTCTTTCTTTTTTAAAGATTTTATTTAATGATTTTTAGAAAGAGGGGAAGGGAGAGGCAGAGAGGGAGAGAGACATCAATGTATGGTTGCTTTTCACTTGCTTCCAGCCACAGACCTGACTGGAGACCTAGTTTGCAACCTTGTTATGTGCCCTGGCTGGGGAATCGAACATACTGTGCTACCTGCCAGGGCTTGCTTGCTTGCTTTCTTTCTTCTTTTCTTTCTTTCTTTCTTTCTTTCTTTCTTTCTTTCTTTCTTTCTTTCTTTCTTTCTTTCTTTCTTTCTTTCTTTCTTTCTTTCTTTCTTTCTTCCTTCCTTCCTTCCTTCCTTCCTTCCTTCCTTCCTTCCTTCCTTCCTTCCTTCCTTCCTTCCTTCCTTCCTCCCTCCCTCCCTCCC